>LR749586.1:1294527-1397078 GCA_902729485.2 Mus minutoides
TAATAACCCCTACATGAGTGTGTGTGTGTGTGGCTGCTAATTCTCCAGAGGACTAGAATACTGCAACATTGGATTTTGTCTTAATCTGTCTATAGCTATGAACGTAGCAAACGGGTCCCAGTGGGACGAAGCCGTCTGTACCTTGTCAGGTTGTCAGCATCCACAGTGCTGGGCATCTCTCCGACGGATTGAGAGGGGCCATCCTAGGATCCTGGACCCATCCCCCAAATCTTTCAGAACAACTGAAGGTGTGTTAGCTAACCTCCATCATCTTCTCCACAAAGTCCCATGCTGTTTCTGCTTGGTTTCTTTTCTCCAAGCAGCAGGTTACATGTTTTGCTCTGGTGTGCTTTCTCAGATAAACTCCCGACACTCACCATTGTGAACATCACGGATACCCAGAAGAGGGTAGTTCAGCAACAACCATCAGAATTTACCTTTCCCAAAGATCGTCCCTCATTGTTGAAACCAGCCTCCAAACATCAGAGCAGGTCAATTATCATAGACTCTTTCCTTAGCAAACTGTGTCTCCAAATCCCAGGTCTGCACTTCTCTTATCCATATAGATGAGTCTGAGAAGGCTACATTTGAAAGAAGACACTAAGGGCTGGGGATGTGGCTTAGCATATATGAGGCTTTGGATTTGATTTGTAGTATTATTAACAACAAAACAGCCAAATGGAACCTATCCAAAATTAAGTCAGTGGTAAATGGGGAGAGGGGAACCCAAAAGGAGACTACCAACAAGTGTTCTAGGGCTAGGGTAGTTTGCCTGTTGCCTGGGTGATATAACGAATAAAATTCATTGTTACTGAGTTCTCAAGGTTTGACATTTGAAATCAAGAGTCAGAGAGCTGTTTCTTTCTGGGCCCCTCTCCTAGGAGATGGCATCATGTCCCTCAGGCTTCTTGTGGCCCTTGCTCTTGGTGTGTCTTAACCCTAATGTCCTTTAATAAGCATACTAATGGTATTGGGTAAGGACCCACCCACAGGACCTTATCCAACCTTAGTTATTTCTTTTTTTCTTTTTTTTTTTTTTTTTTTTTTTTTTTTTTTTTTTTTTTTTTTTTTTTTTTTTTTTTTTTTTTTTTTTTTTTTTTTTTTGGTTTTTCGAGACAGGGTTTCTCTGTACAGCCCCTGCTGTCCTGGAACTCACTCTGTAGACCAGGCTGGCCTCGAACTCAGAAATCCGCCTGCCTCTGCCTCCCGAGTGCTGGGATTAAAGGCATGCGCCACCACGCCCGGCTTCCTTAGTTATTTCTTTAAAGACTCTGTCTCCAAATATATCCACAGTCTGAAGTTCTGGGCTTAGGAACTCAGCAGATGACTTTTTTTTTTTGTTTTTGAAGACAGGATATCTCTGTGTAGCCCTGGCTGTCCTGGTCACTCTGTAGACCAGGCTGGCCTCGAACTCAGAAATCCACATGTCTCTGCCTCCCGAGTGCTGGGATTAAAGGCGTGCGCCACCATGCCTGGCAGCAGATGACTTTTTTTTTTTTCCCCTCGTTCCGGTCAACCCGCTCGCTCCGGTCGGCTCCACTCGGTCCCACTTGCTCAGTCCCTCCGGTCCAAGGATTCATTTTTATTATTATTCATAAGTACACTATAGCTGACTTCAGACGCACCAGAGGAGGGCGTCAGATCTCATTATGGGTGGTTGTAAGCCACCATGTGGTTGCTGGGATTTGAACTCATCACCTTCGGAAGAGCAGTCGGGTGCTCTTACCCACTGAGCCATCTCACCAGCCCAGCAGATGGCTTTTTAGTATATGTGCTGCCGAAGCGAGCACGAGCAGATGACTTTTTAAGTGTCAGGACACAACTTAGCTGCTAATAGGGCAAGCTTGTCAGCCTCTGCAGGTCAGCAGAGAGCAGCATCCACATGCCTGCCTGCCTACCCCCCAGCCCTCTTTTCTTGACAAGGTCTCTTCATAGTCCCCACTGTCCTGAAACTCACTAAGAAGGCTAGGCTGGTTCTGAACTCAGGGATCTACTTGTCTCTGCCTCCCAAGTGCTGGGATTAAAAGCATGTACCACCATGCCTGGATCTACCTGCCTTTCTTTCTTTCTTTCTTTCTTTCTTTCTTTCTTTCTTTCTTTCTTTCTTTCTTTCTTTCTTTCTTTCTGTTTTAGATATGAAACTACTTGTAAGCTCCTAGGGTTTTTGTTTAATCTCTTGCAGAGTCCAGGAGTCTAGGGACCCAGTTTTGCTGAAACATGAAATTGCAGTGTAAGCGTCTGTGGAAAACTCAGCATTTAAAATACAAAGACCTTGCTGCCCAGAGTCCAAGCTCTAGCAGCCGCCTTTTTTTTTTTTTTTTTTTTGGTTTTTCAAGACAGGGTTTCTCTGTGTAGCCCTGGCTGTCCTGGAACTCACTCTGTAGACCAGGCTGGCCTCGAACTCATAAATCCACCTGCCTCTGCCTCCCGAGTGCTGGGATTAAAGGCATGAGTTACCACGCCCTGCAGCAGCCACCTTTTAAGTGGTTTCTTTTCTCTAGTCCATGTAAGCAATCTGGTAGGTTTTCTTAGGCTTAAGGCAGACTAGGACTACTCTCTAATTCCCTAGGACCCGAGCCCTGGGAAAACATCATCCACGTCCAGCCAGAACCTACACTGGGCCCCACATCTGTGCACACAGGCACAGAACACACTTCTGCTCCTGCCAGGCCCCATATGCCAGCACTGCAGAGAGCCCTCTCACCCACCAGCTCGTGTTGCATCTGGTTTCCCCCTGCTTTCACTGTCTGCCTCAGCCTTTGTCCTAGACTATTCCCACATGACTTTGTGTGGTCTTCTGCCTGCCCGTCTCTCCTCCAACACTTTTACATTCTGACCAGCAGCTTAAGCTTCTGGGAATAATGCTCCCCCACCATCTCCGCACTCAATCCATTCCTTCTAGTTTGCTCACTGTGGAGTTGTAGATGACTGTGATTTGCCTCGTCCTCTAGCAGGGATGTGATTTTGCCAGCTGCAGATGCTTTTTGCGAGTGTTTGATATTTGGAATTCTGGGGACTTTTCAGAGGCTACATAAATGCTGGAGCCCTGACAGAGGCGGCTGGCTGGCTGGTTAGTGGTTGGATGCCTTTTGTTGTAGTTGTGTGCAAAGAGAAGAGAAAAAATTAGATATCCTGATGGCAAAGATCAAACTTGCCCCAAGTAACTCATTGCCCCTGATCAGCAGGAAGTAGTCTAATGATACCATTGTCCCCTTTCCCCTCCATTCCTTTATCTCTTCTTCCTAGGGTTAGGAGGTTGGAAGGGAAGAAGAGGAGTGGAAAAGGGTGGAAGAAAAAGGAACCCACAAAGTAGCCAAAAGTCTGGAGACATGCCACATGTTCATCCAGAGGCACCCCTTTGTCCCCTGGAACAAACACCCCTGCCCCTCTCCTTTGTTCCCTTCCCCTTCTCCCTTGTCCTCTGTCTCCTGCTTCATCTCTCTCTTTTTTTTTTTTTTAAATTAGAGAGTTTCTTCATTTACATTTCTTTTTTTTTTTAAAGATTTATTTTTTTATTTATTATATGTGAGTACACTGTAGCTGTCTTCAGACACTCCAGAAGAGGGAGCCAGATCTCGTTACGGATGGTTGTGAGCCACCATGTGGTTGCTGGGATTTGAACTTATCACAAGAGCAGTCAGGTGCTCTTACCCGCTGAGCCATCTCACCAGCCCTTCATTTACATTTCAAGTGTTATCCAAAAGTCCCCTATATCCTCCTCCCGCCCTGCTCCCCTACGCTCCCTCTCCCGCTACTTGGCCCTGGCATTCCCATGTACTGGGGCCTATAAACACTGCTAGACCAAGGGCCTTTCTTCCCGAATAATGGCCAACTAGGCCATCTTCTAATACATATACAGCTAGAGACATGAGCTCTGGGAGTTCTGATTAGTTCATATTGTTGTTCCATCTATAGGGTTGCAGACCCCTACAACTCTTGGGTACTCTCTCTAGCTCCTACATTGGGGACCCTGTGTACTGCCCTATAGATGATTGTGAGCATCCTCTGCTTCATCTCTTATTACCCTCCTTTGTTCCTCTGAGGCAAATAAACCTCCTTTGTTTGAGAACTTGGTCTTGGGGGGGGTCCTAAGCTGATGGGGACCCTTTCACCTGTCTATTGTTCCAGAGGACCGCCTTAGTCATGGTCCCCACTCTCTGATTTCAACTTTTTCTCGGAGCCAAACTGGCTTTTCTGAGGGCACCTTGCTGTCTCCAACATTTTGCCCAAGCAGTCTTCCTGCCATGTGTTCTGCTTCATTAAGTCCCCGGAGTGACGGAGTGACTTAAACTGCCACAGGAATTCCTGCATTCTCGTTGGACATAGTCTTGTGTGTCTCTCTTCCTTCTTCGTAGGTTCCAGCCATATTGTCCCTTCTTTTTTTTTTTTTTTTTTTTTGGTTTTTCGAGACAGGGTTTCTCTGTGTAGCCTTGGCTGTCCTGGAACTCACTCTGTAGACCAGGCTGGCTTTGAACTCAGAAATCCGCCTGCCTCTGCCTCCCAAGTGCTGGGATTAAAGGCGTGCGCCACCACGCCCGGCTCATATTGTCCCTTCTGTCTGTCACATACTCCACAATTTCCACCCCCAGTAGGTGTAGGGAGCACCTTCAGTTTGCTCCCTAGCCTGGTGTTTTGCTATCCACCATGACTTTGGGTCAGACTGTTATTATTGGAGTCTGGGCTGTGTGTCAGTGGATGTTGAGTTTCGTTCTTGTCTGTATCCACTACCTCACCTGCAGCTGTGGCAACCTAAGGCAACCTACATTGCCCTAGGTCTCTTGAAGGCAGAATTGCCCATTTGAGAAAATTGCTTTAGATTTTCCCACAGCTAATTCTTCCTTGTTATCCAGTTTGAATTTAAGAATTGCTTTTTCACAGAGGTGAGCACTTTATTTAAAATTTCCCATGTACACCTTTACTATCATTTGATTTGGCCTTTCTTGCCTTTTATTTATTGATTTGGTTGCTGCCACAAAATACAGCTCTCACCTCAAAGGAAATAGAAGCTGGGTGTGATGGCACAAACTTTTAATCTCAGCATTCAGGAGGCAGAGGTAGATGGAGCTCTGTAAGTTTGGAACCACCCTGGTTTACATAGAAAGTTCCAGGACATCCTGACCTATGGAGAGAGACCATGTCTCAAACAACAACCATAGCATGAGGGAATATAATGAGGTTGTTCATTCTTGAGGCAAATATGACTGACCATGGCCTGAGACAAAGCAGGAGAGATCTCTGTGATAGGTCTCAGATGCTATATGATAACATTCTTTTTTCTGTTTCTCTTTTTTTCTTCTTCTTTTTTTTTTTTGGTGGGGGGGCAGAGGGGAGGGGTCAAGACAGGATGTTTCCTTGTATAACAGATCTCTGGCTGTCCTGGACTTTGTAGACCAGGCTGGCCTCAAACTCACCAAGATCTGCCTGCCTCTACCTTCTGAGTTCAGGGATTAAAGGCATCCACCACCATGCCCAGTGCGATGACATTCTTACTTAGGTTTTTGGGTGGGTCTGTTAATACATCTCAAAAGGTTTCACCTGAGGGTTTACAAGCATGTTAGGTGAGACACAGGGCTGGACAGCAAATGCTTATAAAGGGAATGGAAGGTAGCCTGGGAGAATTTGGCTGTGGACCTGTAACATCCCAACTCTCCATACTCAGAAAATCAGCCATCCATCCAACCATAGACTCCTTCATGCCACCATGGCTTTGGGAGAGGGGGCATCAGTTCACGGTCTTGTTTCACTGGAATGTCAGTGCTGAGGAATAGAAAGATGGCTTTATGGTTAAGAGCACCAGAAGGCCCAGGACAGAGCCCAAGCGATCTTTTTCTTCCTGTGTCTCGAGTGGAAGCTCAGGTTCCTGTTGAATGACTGAATATGTCCTCTTCCACTCACAAGGTTGAGTTTCACCCAGAAACTCAGAATCGCTGAGGGCTGATTCTGCTGAAGTCTCCCAGCAGTGGTTGTTCCTGCCGTGCTTATGGATAAGTCCTAGGCCTGCACCCTATTCGCCCATCTGGATTTTACACCCTTTGAAAGAAGGAGTCGAGGCATCCTTTGTTTAGTCGCATATGCAGTTCACAGATATAGTTGTAGTGGTGGTGGTGGTGAGTGGTGGAGTTTCCAGGCTGGGTGCTGGGATCCAACAGGAGTTTGTGTATCTCATGGGAATAAGATGGTGTCTGGGCTTTCCTCCCAGCTGGGGAGGGAAAACCCACCAGCAGGGGTATCCAGTGTGGAATGTCCTAAAAGGGCTGTCATGGGGCTATGAAAGCACAGGCAAGCCTTCCTAACCTAGGGCATCCCCATGTACACAGCGAGCATTCGACCCCAGGCTGAACTTAGAGCAGCACAGAAGGAGGAGGCTGCATTCGGGAAATTGGCAGGAAGAAGCTTCCAAACTATAGGAATAGCACATGAAGGGCCTGCAAAGGAGAGGATGTTCTTCTGGAACATTGAGCAGGAATGCTGTGAGCATGGAGGAAGCTGAGCTGCAGAAATAAGAGTGGAAATTGAGCTCTCCATCCCAGGAGACTTCATGAACCAGGACGTGTGGAGTCTTTGTTTTCACATACCTCCATATTACTCTTTCATTCATAACATTAAGTTGTCTTTAAAAATAAGGAGCAAATGATAAAAAAAAAAAAGAGCATTAACAGGATCTTTTTCTCTTTGTGTGTGTGTGTGTGTGTGTGTGTGTGTGTGTTTAGAAGCATCCAGGCAGGACACTGCACATGTGGAAGTCAGAGGACAACTTTTGGGAATGGGCTCTACGTTTCCAGGGTGGGTGACCAGGATCAAGGCTAGGGAGCCAGGCTTGCACAGCAAGTGGCCCTTAGTACACTGTTATTTAGGGCGCCATGCCTAGTTCTGTATAGTTACAATGAGAGGGCCTGGGCTATGAACTGAGTTGGATGAGATAGATAGTTATAAAGTGCAGTGTATGATGCTCAAGGAGTGGTACCTGTGTTTATTGACAGTACTAAATCCAGGACCTTTGGGTTGGAGAGATGACTCAGTGATTAAGAGCACTGACTGCTCTTCCAAAGGTCCTGAGTTCAATTCCCAGCAACCACATGGTGGCTCACAACAATGTGTAATGGGATCTGATGCTCTCTTCTGGTGTGTTTGAAGACCCCAACAATGTACTGTTGCTACATAAAAGAATAAATAAAATCTTAAACAAACAAACAAAAAAATCCAGAGCCTTCATAGTAAATAGATGGGCTTTCTTCAGAATGTAAACTTTGTTGTTCCATTGGCTTTCCACCTTTGTCTCTTGTTTTATGCTTGGAACATATTTTTTCCAGGTCTCAGAAGGCTTTACGTGACAAAGATGTGGCTAGCCATTCTCCTAGGCCTCCCAAAGTAAGTCACAGTTTAAAAAGTTGCTTCTCTTTATTTGCGGGAATATTTTGCCTTTGATATTATTTTTTCTTAAACATTTTCTTTTCTTTTTTTTTTTATAGGATCTATTTATTTACTTTATGTATATGAGTACATTGTAGCTATCTATACGGATGGTTGTGAGCCTTTATGTGGTTTTTTGGGAATTGAATTTAGAACCTCTGCTCACTCCGGGCAATACCACTCGCTCCAGTTGGCCTCGCTCACTCTGGCCCAAAGATTTATTTATTAATATAAATAAGTCTACTGTAGCTGGATTTGGATGTACCAGAAAACGGCTTCAGATCTCATTATAGGTGGTTGTGAGCCACCATGTGGGATTTGAACTCAGGACCTTCAGAAGAGCAATCAGTGCTCTTACCCACTGAGCCATCTCACCAGCCCACATTTTTATTTTCTTCTGTATGGTTGTTTTGCCTGCCTATTTGTGTATGCACCATGTGTGTACCTGGTGTCTGCCCTCCAAGGCCAGAAGAGGGCCTTGGATCCCCTAGAGCTGGAGTTATAGATGGTTGTGAGCTAGGAATCAGACCTGGGTCTTCTCCCTGACCTGTCTCCCCTTCTCCAATATTATTCTTTATGATAGATGTAGTTTGAATGAGGAAGCTGGTAAGCGCAGTGTAGTATTGGGTCCTTACTGTATACAAGGCTCTGTGCTAACAGCTTCACATGCTACAGTGTCTTTAGAGACCCCAGAGTAATTTGTGAATGTTTGGAATAAGGAAGGATTTTCTCTCTGTCTATATAGAACATGTTCAGCTTTTAAGTAGACATTCTTATTATAAGAAGAGAACTTAGATTGCTGAAATGTCAGGCTTAAAATGGGCCTTAAGAGCGCCGGGTGTGGTGGCGCACGCCTTTAATCCCAGCACTCGGGAGGCAGAGGCAGGCGGATTTCTGAGTTCAAGGCCAGCCTGGTCTACAGAGTGAGTTCCAGGACAGCCAGGGCTATACAGAGAAACCCTGTCTCAAAAAACAAAAAACAAAACGAAACAAAAAATGGGCCTTAAGGTCATCTAGTCTGATGGCTCTCTGACTTTAAAAACTGTGATCCATGGTTAGACAGAAATTTTATATACATATATGATAATGTCATAATGAAGTTCATTATTTTATTTAACTAAAGAAAATTTAAAAAGTTAGATTTTACAGTCAAAAGGAGCATAGCATAACCTTTGCCCCCGCCATAGGGGAAATATTCTGGTACTTTCTGTCCTGTTCTCTCCCTTCCTTTATTTTTCTTCTTTCTTAGTTTTGTTTGCTTGTTTTTGTTTTGTTGTGTTTTGTTTTGTTTTGTTTTGTTTTTTGAGACAGGGTCTCACTATGTAGCCCTGGCTGGCTTGGAACTTACTATGTAAATCAGGCTGCCCTAGAACCCATTTCTGCCTTCCTAAGTCAGTTCTGATCAGCAGGCAAAAGATTTTTTTTCTTGATAACTTTGAAAAAAGCCTTAAATGAAATATGGGCTAGGTGATCTACAGGATTTCCTTGAACCCTAGTGTCGTGTGATCAGTCCTAAGGGTGGGAGAAATTAGCATGCTAACTCATCTGGGTATCTGTAATTATAGACAGGGTGAACTACAGGAAGAAACCTTAGTTACCAGTACTCAGTATATCTCTGCTGCCAGACTTCAGGCCACATCACCTGCAGGGGACCTAAGGTTTTGCAGTGGACCGGTAGAAGGAATAGTATCCCTATCCTCATGGAAGATGGGTTGGCTTTCCTAAATTCTATACTAATGTCATGGAGAGGCAAGGAAGGTTATTGTTAAAAATTCCTCCCCCCCCCCCCGACCCCCCGAGAATACAGGAGGTAGAATACTCGGAAGATGATTTGGGGGATTAGAAATGTCTCTTTTTTTCTATTCAATTTTATTATTTTATTTTACATATTTGAGTGTTTTGCCTGCATGTGTACTGTGTCTATGCCTGATGCCTGTAGAGGTCAGAAGAAGGTGTCAGTTCCCTGGAACTGGAGTTATGAGTGGTTATGTACTACCCTGTAGGTGCTCGGAACCAAACCCAGATTCTCTGCAAGAGCAACAAGTGCTCTTAACCACTGAGCCATCTCTCCAGCCCCACAAATGTCTGTTTTTCTTTTTTTTCTTTTTAATTATATTCTGAATCACCAGTTTGTGTTGGTGAGCATAACAACGCAGTGTTTGGTTCTGAGCTTAGTTTCAGCAGGAGGCTGGGCCTCAGGTCCCATTGTTCCTCTGTTTCTAGCTCTCAGTGTTGAATTTGAATGAAGCACAACTTCCTCTCTCTGGAGATGTCAGAAACATGGTTGTGACCTGGGTCCCAGAAGAAACGGAGAAGGACATGAGGTGAGCATCTTCTCTAGAACTTAGAGACCTCAATGCCTGAGCTCCTTAAACTCCCTATGGTCTTCTGCATACCCCATCCCTTTTGTAATCTCCCTCTTAGCTATCTCATTATAAGCAGCAGCAGGCCAAACACAGAAAGTGACCAAGACTTGCTCCTGCCTCTTTCTACACTGGAGTTCTGTGGTGATGTCCTGTGAGATGCATGCTGTGGGAATTCTCTACTTCAAATTCTATATGGAAGTAAATAGCATAGACAGGGCGGTCCAGGTTACCTACTACATTTATTTGTTTTATATATACATGCATGCATATAGTCATAGTACAGGTGTTGTGGTCAGAAAACAACTTGTTGAAGTTGGTTCTCCTTCTACCATGTGAGATGGAGTCCAGAGATCAAACTCAGGTAGTTGGGCATGACTTTACACTTTTTTTTTTTTTTTAAACATTTATTTACTAAGGAGTTAGCAGTATGCCAAGAGCCTATGCGGAAGTCACAGGATGACTACGGAAAGAAAATCAGAGGAGAAATTGCAGTAGGTGGTGCTCTCCTTCCTTTCCACCACGTGGGTTCCAGGGACCAAACTCAGCATCAGGCTTGGTGACAGGCACCTTTATCTGCTAAGCCATCTTGCTGTCCTTCCTCCCAAAGCTAAGTTTGTTTGTGAGGTTTAAGATAAATGTGTTGGACCCATGAGATGACTTAGCAAGCAAGGACCCTTCCCACCAATCCCAGTGACCTGCATTTGATCCCTGGAACACACGTGGGTAGACAGAGAAGTGACTCCCACACGTTGTTCTCTGATCCCCACATTGCACAGTGGCATATGTGTAGCCTCAGTCCCCTCAATAAATACATGTAGAAAAGACTCTCACTTAAAAAGAAACACATTTGTGTTTTTAAATTATTATTATTTTGTTTTGTTTCCCCCTCAAAAATGAGGAAAAGAGCCCTCAGTAAAACATATAAAATTCTGATCTCAACCCCGAGGCCTCGGGCATTGATACAGAATGAATAGTATATCAGACTTGTGTCTAAGCAGCAGGGAGGCCTAGAGGCTGGCTAGCATTGACTACTGTAGAAAAGGTGTTGGCTTTTCTTTAATAATCACTGATGTTCCAGTTCGTGTTAAGTGACTAAATTAAAACCATAATAACAAAGCAGCCTCCTCATTTTTAGCAACCTTGAGAATTTTTTCCATTTTCTCTCTGTGCCCAAATAGACCTTCCTTACACATGCATTTGTATGTGTACATTAAGCTGTCACCGATGTGAGCCATAGAAGTTTGTTTGTTTTACATGTAAAGGAAATGTGTGGAAGGTGGTCCCGGGATAGATCGGTGGATATATGGGAGAAGACCTGGAGCTTCCTGTCATCTCCAGGCTTGTCTCTATTTAAAATATCTAGGAATGAGTTCTGGTTTTTCTTATTTAAGCCCAGTTCAAAAGACTGATGTTTCCAGCTGGCCTAGGAAGAAAAGGAGAAAGAAACTGGAAAAGGTGAGTTCTGGGCTTTGTCCCTTATGAAGTGATTCTGTAGGGTTGATGGCTTTCCCATCCCTAACACACCCTCTTATATGAATGGACAAACTCCATTACCCAAAGGGTAAAAGAAACCCTTTCTTTAAGAATAGCTGCAGATAGCTTCAGATCCTTTCCTGTCTAGTCTCTGTAGGAAGGTAAGGAATACTTTGAAGAGAGGACAGAAGAAACACTGGCCATCCAGGGAGGACTTTTGTCAGCGGCAAGCTAATCCCCAGTGTGATGGGGCAGTATTCCAGTGGTCCAGGGGTTACTAAGATCTGGGTTTCCAACCCCAAACCTGCCTTCCTGGTAAATGTGACCTGTATCCCTCAAAGTCATCCCTGCTCCATTTCCTTCTTTAACCAATCCCCACTTCAGTTTTCTGTCTGGCATCTCATTAGATGGCTATTGTTGATTTGTTCAGTGGATAAAGGAATGGCCTCTCCAGAAAAGCAAATTGATCTTGGCTTGATCTCAGTGGAATAGGATGTTAGAAGCCCATCAAGAGAGAAGTTGGTTGTCCTTTATGATGGAGAGGAAGTGGCCTGTGTGTTATTTGTTGTTGTGGCTATCGCCAAAATACCTAAGAGAGAAACTTCACAGGAGAAGCGATTCCTGTCCGCTCATGTGGCTGCTTGGCCTCATAACTCTGGCAGTGTTAGGAAGGTAGGAGCACAAGGCATGATAGTGTTAGGTCATGATAGACTGGCTGCAGAGAGAAGGGAGTACAGGAAGCGGCTAGGGAGAGATGTGGCCTATAGAGCCACGTGTCCCCATGCCCGCTGTCGCCAACCAGGCTCCACTTCCCCTGATTGCTTCCCAGTTATTCTCCATCAAGTTATGACTCCATTAAAGGGCAATCCACTCCTTACACTCCTGTAACGGCCTCAGAGCCCTTACAGACATATCCAGAGAGTGCTTCGCTGATCTATTTAATGTTTTTATTTACTGTTGTTGTCATCATCATTGTCATGAACATCGTTGTTGTCATCATCGTCGTCATTATCATCATCGTTGTTAGGGTTATAATTATTTTGTGTGTGTGTGCCGTGGTATGTGTATAGACATCAAAGGACAAGTCTTGGGAGTCGATTCTCTCCTTCCAGCATGGGCTCCAGTTTGTGGAGCAAGGACTGTTTACCACTGAGTCCTGCTGCCTGCCACCCTCAGTGTTTTTAATTCCATCAAATCGACACTGTCCGGAATCAAGGAGCCTCATTTGTCAGGGAGGAATATTGGTGGGAAGAAACAGACTTTACAAGGACGCTTCAGAGGGTCCCTTGCATTGTTTCTCTTCCAGAAAAGCAAGCCATCTCTGTATCACCCTGGAAGTCCAGAGGTGATCGTACCTCCCCCCTCCCCAGAACACCACTTGGAGCAATTAAGTTCTGACGTTATACCACTATGGGCTCAAGCTGACATGCTTCCCCTGGCCCTGCTGGAGGAGTGGTGAGCACCGTGGAGCCGGGAGGAGAGAGCCAGACCCTGCTTTTCATTGAAGCTGAGTAAAGGCAAAACCATGTGCTCTGAGGAGAACAGGGAGCCAGCTGCAACCCCACTTGTTTGTGTCTACTGACAGGCAGGGTGACAGTCACCACTGCCAATGCCATCTACTGGGCTCGGGCAGAACACATTATGTGCACTCTCATTTGAAATTCTCTTCTCTCTTTTTTTTTTTTTCTTCACAGATTAATTATGGACATTTGTCCCTTTGGGAGGCAAAATGGTGTGTGTGGTTTGGAGTGTGACACCTTTGAATTGTATATTGAAACTTAACTGGCTTTGTGAATATTGGTAACTTATTCAGCTCATTTCTGCTTAGCTCTCCTCATTTACACACTGAGGAGGGTGATAACATCTGCCCTTGGGTATTGGAAGGGGTTAGTGATATAGAGCACGGGAGCCTGGCATACGGCAAGCCCTTAAGAGACTCAGTTGTGGTCATGCTAGTTAAGCAGGAAATGCATTACTGAGGGAGGCCATGTAAGCCTTTCTAGAGCCAAAGGGGGAATGTCTTCAGATGTCAGCCCTTTTTGTCTTTCTCTTTAGCCCCACTCTCTGAGAAGAGATGCTGCTGATTGTCTGCTGTCTCTGTCCCCTTTAGCATCTTGGCACATGAGAAATCCAAAATTGGCCCTAAGGTGAAGATAGAGTTGTCCAAGATGAGAAAGAGTCTTCCCCTGGAAAGGAGGCGAGCTGAAAGTGCTATCTCATCTAAGATGTATCTGACTGTCCAACGCCTCACTCTGCAAGTAAGAGCCACACGCCTCAGAGGAGGCCTACAAGAAGATCAAGCCCAGGTCTTCAAGGTAGAATTGGTTTTCTGTTTACACTTTGTTCTGCTCTGCTACTCTGGACCCAGGCCTTGAAGATCGGAGGGCTGGATTGTATGGAAGTGGAAGTCAGTATAGGGGGATGGGCAAAGGGAGGGATGCCTCTGGTTCTTCGGGACTCTGTTTCCAACTCCTTTCCCTCTGTCCTCGGACTTTGGTACAATCCCACTGCCAAACATTGGTTTCTCAGAAAATGTTTATAGACTAGGTAGATACGTGTATTTGGGGCAAAGGAAGACCCACAGAAATGCATTTTGTTAATAACCCCCACCACTGGCAGAGACCATCACTGCGGTATCCTGCTCATCTGAGGAAGCTTCACCCCAGCCTGAAGCGAGGTGAGGGCCTTGCTGGGCTCGGATCTCCAGGTACCTCCCTGCCCTCAACGCCACAGAGTTCTCTAAGGTCACGTGGTCCCTGTTCAGTTCTGTTTCCTGCCATAGTCACACACGGGCACGGGCACGTGAAGAACTCAGGAAGCTCCAGTTTCAGAGCAGCTTCTTGCTTGGTCCTGGTCAGGGAAGGAGAGTCACCATAGTGGGGCCGGTCCCTGTAGGTAGCCTAGCAGAAGGTGTGGGATGTCAGTCGGGGTGAGGACTGAGCCAGCTTTTCTGGTTGCCAGATACCTTGATGCAGCAGGGGAAGGCGAAAACCTTTACTCAGAAACAGGTAGAGTCTTGAGGGCAGCCTGTGGGATGTGGGTGTGGTGTGGGATACTTAGGAGGAGGGTTCTCCCCTGGCTGCCGGCTGTGGGGATGAGACTGCGCTGACAGTCATTTCAAATTCTTTCTTTTTGCAAAAGTTTTATTCACTTCCCAAAGTCCTAATTCAGTTCCTTCTCATGTTTGGTTTTAGGAGGCTAAGAAGAAAGCCAAGAGAAATGTCAAGGGCCGGTATGGTATGTATATGTCGACATTTATAGCCCTCCCTTTGCTTAGTCAAGTAGAATCCTGGGATGTGGCAAAGGGAAGAAGTCAAGCATGCTTTTTTTTTTTTTTTTTTTTAAGATTTATTTTATTTATTATATGTAAGTACACTGTAGCTGTCTTCAGACACTCCAGAAGAGGGCGCCAGATCTCGTTACGGATGGTTGTGAGCCACCATGTGGATGCTGGGATTTGAACTTATCACCTTTGGAAGAGCAGTCGGGTGTTCTTACCCGCTGAGTCATCTCACCAGCCCTGTCAAGCATGCTTTTGTCACTTTGAAACTTACCTCTGTCAGGCATTCAGACTTGTTCCAGGAAAGCTCAGTCTGGCTGGCTGGCCCACCCCAGGTCATCCTCGAACTAGATAGCCAACTGAACAAGCAGCTTAGGCCATGTGCCTCTTCATGTGGGTATCTGAGAGAGGACTAACTCATAGTTGGAGTTTCTTCAGACCTCGCTTTAGAAAGAACAGAGTGGCTGGGCGGTGGTGGTGGCGCACGCCTTTAATCCCAGCACTTGGGAGGCAGAGGCAGGCAGATTTCTGAGTTCGAGGCCAGCCTGGTCTACAAAGTGAGTTCCAGAACAGCCAGGACTATACAAAGAAAACCTTTCTCGAAAAAACAAAAACAAAAAAAACTAACAAAAAAACCCAAAACAGAGTGATGACAGGGTGCAGTGAGTGATGCATGCCNGATTTGAACTTATCACCTTTGGAAGAGCAGTCGGGTGCTCTTACCCGCTGAGCCATCTCACCAGCCCTGTCAAGCATGCTTTTGTCACTTTGAAACTTACCTCTGTCAGGCATTCAGACTTGTTCCAGGAAAGCTCAGTCTGGCTGGCTGGCCCACCCCAGGTCATCCTCGAACTAGATAGCCAACTGAACAAGCAGCTTAGGCCATGTGTCTCTTCATGTGGGCATCTGAGAGAGGACTAACTCATAGTTGGAGTTTCTTCAGACCTCGCTTTAGAAAGAACAGAGTGGCTGGGCGGTGGTGGCCCGCGTGCGGAAATTAGGGTCGTGAACCCTCCGTCTCCGTCCGTCTAAAGACTCAAGCTCCGGTCGGACCAGATGTTTCACTCAAGGTCTTGTCGGTCCTGATATGTTTCTTTTGGAAAGAGCTTTTTTGTTTTTGTTTTTTTTGATTGTTTTTTTGGGTTTTGTCTCACTACTGTCCCACGTCACTCACTACGTACGGTGTACCATACCTCACAGGCTGAGGCAGGAGGGTTGGGAATTCAGGTTCCATAGATCCTTTTCTCAAGAGCCCTCTGGCTTCCACACTAAAAGCTGGCAAGTTCTGCGGTTCAGCTGGCAGTCAACACATTGTTTCAACAGTAGCCAGTACTCAACAGGCAACCTTTTTTTGACTAGTGTTCATGTTGAAACCTAGAATAGTACATCTCATTTTGGAGCTCTGATCTCATATGACTGAGGGATACATGTAGCACCATTTGGCCGAATTTCCCAGCTTGAACGCAGAGTGAGAAGGGCCAAGGAAGACTCACCTTGAATCTTGTAAGATTGTTCTTCCTTGTTCAGACTGTGTGTTGCTGGCTTCCTCTGCAAACAACAGGATTTTCAGAATTCTCCCTGAAATCTGGTATCCTGAGTGGAATCAGGCAAGATGTACCCTAGACCTCTTGCTTTGTGTCCTGTCTCACTACTGTCTCTGGTATCAGCAACATCTGTTAGCCTGCAGGTCTACAAAGGGTCCTGAGCCTTTGGTTGGAAGTAGAAGAGGCTGAGGCCCAGGGTAGGGGAGATTTGTCCAAGGTGAGTTCAGATCTAGGGTGATCACTACCACTTTCTTTTCTTTTTCTTTTTTTTTTTTTGAGACAGGGTTTATCTGTTTAGCCTGAACTCAGAAATCTGCCTGCCTCTGCCTTCCGAGTGCTAGGATTAAAGGCGTGAGCCACCACGCCCATGTTTTTTTTTTTCACTACCACTTTCACAATTCTATTCTGATACCTCCATGCTTCGTTTTTTTTAAGAATCCTTGTTTTGCAATAGCATGTTAATAGGATTTTTTTGTTAAAGATTTATTTTATTTTATTATATGTAAGTACACTGTAGCTGTCCTCAGACACTCCAGAAGAGGGAGCCAGATCTCGTTACGGATGGTTGTGAGCCACCATATGGTTGCTGGAATTTGAACTTATCACCTTCGGAAAAGCAGTCAGGTGCTCTTACCCGCTGAGCCATCTCACCAGCCCCCATCCATGCTTCTTCTAACAAGAGCTGTCTTGCTTGGGTGACCAGAGCACCTCTTTGAGTTACGGTAGTAGAGCAATGGCCTGTCCCTCTCTGAGTAGAGAAGGGCTTTACAGAAGAGTTGACTTGTCAATTGGATCTTTAACGTGTGGCTTCCTGGTATGGGAAAAGAATTCCTGGAATTGAAAGTAGCTTGTGAAGAGGTGTCTTGGAGGAGTGTGGCTGCTTAGTGTAGCTGTGAGGACTTAGGGGAGTTTGTGGAGAGGGGGTGTGTACATGTGGATTCAGCCTTTATTTTTCAGGGCGGTAGGTCCACCCTGGCTGCACACTGAAGTCAACTGAGGCTTTTAAAATTTGACAAGCAGCCGGAAGCCTACATGTTTTAGATTAGAGTTTCTAGAGTTGTCTTCCATGTCTGTTAAAGCTTTCCAGTATGAAGTGTGGACGAGAATCAGGCCTTGCAGGGAGAAGACCGGAAGTAGAACGCTTGGAATGTTCTCTCTGTCTGTCTAGAGAGAGCTGAGACATGAGAGGTTGAGCTCCCTGAGGATGTTGTTGAGAGAACAGCGTGTTTATTAAGAAGCTGACAGGGTCTGCTGGGGATATCACCAGAGGACAAGTCATTTTTTCAAAAGAGGGCTAGTAACAGGTGGGAACAGTTAGCAGCTCCTTTTTTGTTTTTCGAGACAGGGATTCTCTGTATCTCTGGCTTTCCTGGAACTCACTTTGTAGACCAGGCTGGCCTCGAACTCAGAAATCCGCCTGCCTCTACCTCCTGAGTGCTGGGTTTAAAGGCGTGCGCCACCACCGCCCGGCTTCAGTTAGTAGCTCCTTGATCGCTTTCAAGGCAGGTTCTGACTGTGGAGCCTGAGCTGGCTTGGCACTCACTGTAGAGGTCAGGGTGAGCTTTAGCTCTTGTTCTTCTTTCCTTGCTTCTAAGTGCTGGGATGACAAGAGTCGTCCATGTCACTTCCATGCCTGACTTGCAGCTTCAGGCTCTCTTGGTGCTGATGGTTGCAGGTATCCACTTTGTACCTCTTGAGGAATCCTGGGCGTCTCTGTCTCTGCCTGTCTCTTTCATTGACCAGTCTTGAATGCAGCTTACATATAATATTACTTTTGTTCTGCACTTTTCAACTGCTCCTTCTTTGTATTTGCCCTTTCCTTTCCTACATGGTGAGATTTGGCTTTTATTTTGGAACTTTCTTTCTAGTCTTTGTCCAGCGTTAGCCTGATGATGACATCTTGCTGGGGTGAGTGCCCTCATGGACAATTGTGCCATTGGCTTTTACCCACACTACCTATTCAATGTAGCTGACACCTTTCTTTCTGAAGACGTGGACTGTTTTGCCAATTTGATGACTTTTGAGGTATCCTTGTAGAACATAAATTTTATTGTCCTTTCAGATGGGCATAGATTGAATATACTTTTGTTTCGGTTCTTTGGAAATTGGGGAAGACATGACATTCCCCTGAGTGTGGAAAGATGCACTGAATTGCCTGTTACGATTCTTGCTTCAGTCAGAGTCATGAAGGGATTAGACTTCATTTGGTTCCTGCCACTCTAGCAATGGCCACAATAGGGTCTGGGTCTGGGTCTCTCTCTCTCTTTCTTTTAAAATTTAATTTTGTGTTTATGAGTGTTTTGCATGTGTATCTGTGGACCATGTGTATGCGGTGCCCAAGAAGGACAGAAGAAGGCATTGGGACTGCAGTTTCAGATGGTTGTGAGCTGCAGTGTGTATTCTGGGATGTGAACGTGGGTCCTTTGGGAGAGCAGCCAATCCTTTTGACCTTTTATCCATCTCCAGCCCTCTTCCCCACTCTTTGAGGCAGAGTCTCACTGTGTAGTCCCAGCTGGCCTAGAACTTGCTGCGTGGATCAGGTTGGGCTGGAATTCAAAAAACCCCCTGCCTTTGCCTCCTTAGTTTTATGTATACCACCACAGCAGGCACTGGGTTCTAATCTATGATTGACTTTCATTTTTAGTCTCTAGCAGATGCAATTGCAGCCTAGGTAAACAGGATCGCAGATAGAGACCAGGGGGCTCTACTCGAGGTGTGCATATTCTGAAACATCATATGGAAACTCATGAAATGCCTTGAAGTCAAATTGTGGGCACAAGCTAACAGCCTCTGATCTGCTCAAGAAAGCTTTCTCTGTAGATATCCAGACAGCTCATCCAAATAGCTCAACTCTCACAGATCAAAGCCTAGTCTTTTATTTACATATCAGTTCAACCCTTCACCCCAGGTTCCCTTTAGATTATCCCACTAATCAGAATTGTTTTTTTGTTTTTTGATTTTTTTTTTAGTTTTTTAAGACAGGGTTTCTCTGTGTAGCCCTGTCCTGGAACTCATTCTGTAGACCAGGCTGGCCTCGAACTTAGAAATCTGCCTGCCTCTGCCTCCTAAGTGCTGGGATTAAAGGCATGTGCCACCACTGCCTGACTAATCAGAATTTTTTGACCTTAGTCCCTTGACTCCTAGGAAAAGACAGCAAGCACATTTTTTTTTTTAAACATTGCAAATGAATTCAGAGACCTGCCTGCCTTTGAAAGCACAGAAAATAAGCTGTTCCCACCATGCCTGGGCCTTAAATTAGCTCAGTCCCAGGCTGGCCTTGAACTCTGGAATCTGCCTGCTTTTGTAAGCACAAACAATAAACTTAGCTGGGTAGGATCTTGGCCTGTAATCACTTTCCAAATCTCTTATTCTCCTTCCTTCAAATCTTTCTGACAAGTTGGCTCTTAGTGGAGCTGTCCCTGTTTCTTTAGGTCTGTGAAGCCTTTCATATAATTCATATTGCATCCTTATATTTTGCAGTAGAGAAATCCTGTTAATATATTTTAAACTCATGTTTTTAGAGTTCTTTCCCACAGTCTTAAGGGCTTTCCTGAAAGTCACAGCATTTATCATCTTTGCTAAGGACATAGACACACCCTTGCTTCCTAGACTCGTGCTGTCTCTGATTATCATGGTGTCATTAACCTTGACATTGAGAATATTCCCTGATAACCTTGGTATTGAGAATATTCCCTCATAGCCATTGCAGGGAGACTATTTCCAGGGGAAGAAAACATGTCGGGCCATTTCTTCCATGATGGTGTAGGACTCAGAATATCAGAACAGGAACATCAACAAACGCAGTGGAAAGAAGAGGACGTAGAGAAAACATCTGCAGAGACACATGTGAGTGTCCACCAAGGCCTCTGCTGGGGTCTAGTTTCAACCATCTCTTACTGTGTAGCAAACTACCCCAAAGTACAGGCATAGATGATCTATTTACTTAGTTTTTTTCTTGAGACAGTATCTTTTATTTTTTTGAGACAGGGTTTCTCTGTGTAGCACAGGCTGGCCTCGAACTCACTTTGTAGACCAGGCTGGCCTCGAACTCAGAAATCTGCCTGCCTCTGCCTCCCAAGTGCTGGGATTAAAGGCGTGTGCCACCACACCCGGCTTTGAGACAGTATTTTGTTATGCAGCTCAGGCTAGCCTAGACCTTGCTAAGTAGCCTAGGATGACTTCAGATTTGATCTTTCTGCCTCAGCCTCCTCAAGACTAATTATAAGCTCATAAGTTTGTGGGGTGCCTAGACAGTCATTCTTCTCCTACTTGAGGTCATTCAGTGCTACTGGGAGTGCCTGTGTTCTCTTCTATGATTTCTAAATGGTTTATTCATGCTTAATGACAAGCCAGTCATTTTCTGTCTTTTAAAAACACATTTTATTTTGTGTATGTGCATTGCTAGAGATAGAGGAGGAGAGAGAGACTGAGAAACAGAGACAGACAGAGGGGAGGGTGAGGGTGAGGGTGAGGGTGAGGGTGAGAAAATGTGTATTGTGGATGTGAAGTGCTGACAGGGGCCACAAGAGAGCATCAGATCACCCAGAATTTGACTTGGAATTGAGGGGTAGATGTTTACTTTCTGATGTGGTTGCTGGGAACTAAACTCCACAACAGCAACAATTTCTCTTAACTACCAAGCCATACCTCTAGCCTTTTTTTCCCCCCTTTAATCATTAATCATTTTTTTCTAGTTGTTCCTTAAGCAATTGATTTAGAGCGAAAACAGTGCTACTTCTTACACCATTTATTGGTTTAAGAAGTCACCATTTCACTCAAATTCCCAGGCGTAAAACTAGACGACATATCTTGATGAGAGCACTGGCTATTCTGGCAGCTATCTCTGGAGGCAGGGCTCACTTAGTTGATTTCTGGAAATGGGGAGAAGTGGCCCTAGTTTCATCTGGTTGGTCTGGGAAGCAGAGTGTGTATGTGAGATGGGCTTGCTTTCAGTTCCAGGCAGTGGGTCTTTACCTTGTCTTAGATGTCTAATTCCCCCAATATAAGTGTGTTTTCGAAAACTCTTTTAGTTCGCTAGGGTCTAAATTCACATTTTTTCCCACTTACCCTAATGAATTTTAGGTTTCTTTAGAAGCGGTGTATGAGCCTGACAAGTACTACACAGGATACTACGCCAGTCCGGAGAGTAAGTGGAGCTGTCTTAGTAAGTACCCGAGAATGGGGAGAGCTGACCCTGTGCTAGTCAGGGTGACTGGCTTTTCAGGAATGGGGTCTGGTCTGTAGGTGTGAGTGCAGCCCTTATCCTTTGGAGAAGTCCTAAAGAAAGCCTGGTGTTTCCTCAAGTGCTGCTTGTCACAGTCATTTGGGAGAAATCTGTCATGCTGTTAATGGCTGGGTCTTCTTTCAGGTGCTGTACTATTTGAAACAGTTTACCAGAACCTTGATGATATCGACGAGGAGACTATGGTGGGAATCAAGGCTTCCAGCCAAGACCTTAGCCTCAAGAACATTTCTGCAATAATGGACGATACCGGCTGGGACCCTGAGCTCGGCTGGGACCCTGAGCTCAAACTGCTGAGAATTCTTCAGGCCCCTGAGGAGGAAGATGAGGAAAGCCATAATTCTAGGGCACAGAGTGAGACGTCTCTAGAAGCTTAGCTCAAGTCAACGCTTTGGGCAGCTTTAGCCAGAGAGTTCTTGGTATTCTGAGGACAACAACCTCGGACACGGGGAAGAAAAGAGAGAATGTTGTTCTCTGGATCCTCCAGCAGGACCAGGCCCTAGACACCCTGTATTCTTCATTCACTCTTTACCTCCAAAATGAGTGAGAAAAAGGCCTAATCCTATGGAATATAGGCAGCTTTTCCATCATTAAACACAACCCCTTCTAGCAAAGACTCTTTCTCTGTTTCTAGGAAGAGAGGAGGTAGCACTTGCTGTGTCTGTTTTTTTTTTGGGGGGGGTAGGGAATCCCCTTTATTTCTTTTCAGAAGTGTTTGCAGTGCTGGGAAGCTGGGCTCACCTTATGGGAGCCTCCATAACATCCCTAACTGCTGCTCAGTTCCTGGAGATGGTTCTCTTTGGCAGTGGGGCCTGCGCCATTACTGAGTGATAATCACTCTGTAGTATTCCCACCTAAAAATACATTTTTTGAAGAAAAGTTTATCTTATCGTGCGCCGTCCCCGTCCAGCGGGAATAAGACACACGACAACCAGATTTCTCCTCAGGACAGTTTACTCAGGAACTTGACGTAGCCAATGGTGCATGACGAATGGCAAAAGGCCGGCCCAGAGCCTCCCCGGAAGCAGCTACTTAAGCCCTGTCCTGGCCAATCACCGAGCTGCCTCTGCCTCGTGGCTCTCGCGTGACTATACCAGGTATTCTCGCGTGACTACACCAGGTGTTCTCGGGCTCAAGATCAAACAGCTGACACTGCCTAACGCCAATTAAGAGTTGTTTATGCCAGTACAGCTGAGTCAGTCAATGCCGTCTTTAAAGAGCGGTTGAATGGCTCCCTACATTATCCATAAATAATTCAATATGTATGTCTAAAAGAAAAGCACTAAAAATCTAAAAATTATTTCATTCTACAGAATTAATACTGATTGATTTAAAATATCCAAGCATATTTAAATTTCCATGTGTCACTAAGTATTTTTTGTTTATAGTTGACATAGTCACATTAGGATTCAAACAAGGTCCATTAAGTTGTACTTGCTCTGTTCTCTTTTCATCTGTACATCCCCCTCATTCTTTCTTTTTCTCTTCCTAGAATTCATACCAACTCTGAAGAGCTTAGCTTTCCAGTTTCTAAGAAACCTCGTCTGCAGGGAAGTGTCAGTGTTCACAAAGACCCAGAATTCCGGAGTCTCGGGAGCCTCCTAACTTGGTTTTAGATGGATTTTTGTCCATCATGTTTTAGTCCTTTAAAAATCTTTCAGTAGGGTGGTGCTGGCACATGCTTTTAATCCTAGTGTTCAGGAGGCAGAGGCAGGTGGATCTCCAAGTTTGAGGCCAGCCTGGTCTACAGAGTGAGTTCCAGGACAGCCAGGGCTACACAGAGAAACCCTGTCTTAAAAAAAAAAAAAAAACCTAAACCAAACCAAACAAAAACAAAACCAAAAATCCCAGAAATATTTTAACTGGTAAAAATTCAGAGTTGCATGAAGAGTAAAGGGAATATAATATAATAAATATAATATTGATAATATAATATAGCAAAATTCTAAAGTTCATACTACCTGGGGCATTGTTAAGAAAGGCCCTTGGCTGGGTTGGATCACTTAGTTTAGAAAGAAACCTACTATTGTTGTCTTTTTTTTTTTTCCTAGCTAATGTTGTTTCTAATGGAAGGAGATGTCTATAAGGCCAAGGATAAGCATACCTTTTTTTTTTTTTTTTAATGTAATTCTTTGAGAACTTCATAATGCACGTAATGTGTTTTGATCATATTAGCCCCCGTGTCTCCCAAGCATACCTACTTGAAGTCTCACCACTTCTTTTGTATTTGGCTGTTGACATCTGGAGCTCTAGAATTCCCCGACTTTCTCACATTTGCCTCCATGGCCTCTGCGTGGCTCGTTCATGACTCTGTTGTCTGAGTGTGTGATGCCAGGTTTGAGGTGGTTAAGAAAGAGCTAGTTAGAGGGGATGCATCCAGAGCTTGGGCATGGGGCTTGGGGTCTCTGCCGGTGTGACTTACCTGATTACAGTGGGAGCCGGAGACGTGACTGATGGACAGTGGACTTAGATCTCATTGGATGTCAGGTGTGGTATCTCAGGGAATCTATCTTCAAGGCTGAATGACAATGGACTTCCAGTTCATGAGAGTACACTGGTGTCTTAGTTACTTTTCTATTGCTGTAACAAGACACCACGACCACAGCGAGTTATAAAACAAAGTGTTTAATTTCCTCTCATGGTTTCAGGGGCTTAGAATCCATGATGATGGAGTGAAGACATGGCCGCAGGAACCATTGAGAGCTTACATCTTGGTCTAAGAGTATGAGACAGAGAAGGAGAAAGCACTGGGAATGGTGCCAGTCCTTCGAAGCCTCAAAGCCAGACCTCCTCCAACAAGGCCGCATCTCCTAATCCTTCCCAAACAGTTCCACCAACTGTGTGGCAAATGTTCAAATGTATGGGCCTATAGGCACTATTCTCATTCAAACAACCACAACTGGTCAAGTAGGAGAAGAGTGTGTGTTATCTTGATTTATAATTCTTAAATGCTCAGACATGCTTTAGTAGACTGGTTTTATACTTTCCTCTTGTAATATTGAGGGTTTAAGGCAGGTGGAATGGCACAGTGTGTGAAAGTACCTGTAGTGCAAGGCTGAAGACCCAAGCTTGATCCTCTGGTCCCATGTTGGAAGGAGGGCACTGGCTTTTGAAGTTTGTCCTCTGTCCTTCATGTGTTATGACATGGCTCATACTTGCCTACACACACACACACACACACACACACCTACAAACCACAAATATAAGACAAATTAAATAAAATTTAAGAAAAAGTTGGATTGCACATATTGCCTGGTAGTAGTTTTAAGGAGGGGGAATTTAAACCCATAGTTTTAATGGTGAGGACTTGGAGCAGGAAGGGTAGATGTGACCTGAATAAGACTGTCAACTGGGAGTGATGGAACTGGACAAGACTCTGGGCCTCCTAGGGCAAGGTCAGATCATTTCACTTCAGCTTTTCTTCCTTCATTCTCTAGTCCATGTCCCACTGTCTGTCACCATGTTCAACCAGTGTCTGACTTGTCCCTCTGCCTGGCAGGCTACTTGTCTTCCTCTGTGATCAATCAGTAGGTCCCAGGGATGGCAGCCCCTATTTGGGGGTCAATCTTATTTCATTTCTATTTCCTCCTTTCACTAGATTATTAAAGAATGGTTCATTTTATTTACAAGTACTTCAATATGTGTCTCTAAAAGAAAAGCATTTAAATGGGGCTGGTGAGATGGCTCAGCGGGTAAGAGCACCCTACTGCTCTTCCGAAGGTGATAAGTTCAAATCCCAGCATCCACATGGTGGCTCACAACCATCTGTAACGAGATCTGGCGCCCTCTTCTGGAGTGTCTGAAGACAGCTACAGTGTACTTACATATAATAAATAAAATAAATCTTAAAAAAAAAAGCATTTTAAAAAAATCCAAGAAATTATTTCATTCTGCAAAATTTAATGCCAATTGCTTGATATCAAATACCCAAGAATATTCATATTTCCAAACTTAGTGGGTCTCGTTGTTTTTCCAGTTGATACCTTCACAACAGAATTCAAACAGGGCAGGCTGGAGAGATGGCTCAGCAGTTAAGGGCCCTGGATATTCTTTCAGAGGACTCAGGTTCGATTCCCAGCACCCACGTCACAGCTCACACCTGTCTGTAACTCCCATTCTAGAGTACCTGGCACCCTCATGTAGACATACATGCAGACGAATCAGCAATACACATGAGTCACTCAAGGTCCATAGGCCGCACCTGCTCAGTACGTTCTGTTAAATTTGTGGATTCTCCTATTCTCTTTCTCTTTTCTTAGAATTCATTTGTTAAAGAAACGGATGTTTCAGCTTGCAGTTCTCTGTGTTCTGCTTGCTGCTAGCTGCATCGCTGTGGCAGTGTCTCACTCCTTTCTCTGCCTTGTTTTCTGAAAACTGCCATTGATATCTGGAGGCCCAAGCTGATTCAGGTTTATTGACAAAGATTCCAGAGATGGCAGCCTGTGCTTTGACTGGGAGTCAGAGGGGTGGGGTGTGACAGGGTTTCTGGCTTGTCCTTAATTGTCAATAATGATCCTCATGTATGGGAACTTGTGGGGTGCAGGGGAAAGGGCGGGTAGGGAGGATAGCCTGCGCCCGGCCAGAGTTCTTTCTATGCTCTGGGCAGGTGGAGGTGGGAGGGCTGCTGGATGCTTTCCACTCGGCCCAGGGTGGGCATCTAAGCCACTGACCCCACTTGATGGAGAGTGGACAAGGGACAGGCCCCGGCTGGGGGCCCCGGGGTGACACCCTGTAGCCCCTAGTTATGGGAGAGAGAGCAGCAGGAGAGGTTCCCACACAGGCGAGGAATAAGTGCAGCGGGCCTTGATGAACAGAGACAATCTATGGTTTTAGAGCTTTATGGTAGAAAGGCAGGGAGAAAGGAGAGAAGGTAAGAGAGAGAGAGAGAGAGAGAGAGAGAGAGCTGCCATGGCCAAGAGGAGAGAAGGGGGAAAGGAGAGAGAGAGAAGAAAGGATAGAGAGTAAGAGGGAGAGAGAGGAAAGAGGGTAAGAGAGGGAGAGGAGAGGAGAGGGGAGAGGGGGGAGGAGAGGAGAGAGGAGGAGAGAGGAGGAGGGGAGAGGGGAGAGGGGAGAAGAGTAAGGGGAGAGTAAGGGGAGTAAGAGAGCGAGGTGTAGCCAAGCAGCCCCTCTTATGGTGTGCTGTTATCTTTACTGTTGCTCGGTAACTGGGGAGGAGTCTAGCCTGAAGGTCAGAAACTTGAGACACTGTCTACATGACTGCTAGCCACGCTTCTCCTGTGGGGACTGAGGGTGCGGTAACTTTGACAGGAGCCAGGGTTCCAAGAGATATGAGGGAACTCCTTCTGTCCCATGTAGGTGAATTATCACCACCAGGTCCCCGGGGGTTCAGCTCTCAACTCGACAGGAAACGAGACTGTCTTTGCATAGCCCAATGCCCCCACCCTCGTGTAGCATTTAAAATACAAAAATTGCTCTTTCTGGTTTGTGTACCAGTGTTTTGACTGCATATATGTATGTACACCATGTATACACCTGGTGCCCATANTCCCATGTAGGTGAATTATCACCACCAGGTCCCCGGGGGTTCAGCTCTCAACTCGACAGGAAACGAGACTGTCTTTGCATAGCCCAATGCCCCCACCCTCGTGTAGCATTTAAAATACAAAAATTGCTCTTTCTGGTTTGTGTACCAGTGTTTTGACTGCATATATGTATGTACACCATGTATACACCTGGTGCCCATATTAGCCAGAAGAGGGTGTCAGGTCTCCTGGAACTGGGGTTGTAGACGATTATGTGTCACCGTGTGGTTTCTGGGAATCGGACTTGGATCCTCTGCAAGAACAGTGAGTGCTTTAAACAACTAAGCCAACTCTAGCCCCTTGCTTGGCTTAACACTTCCATGATTTTATTAAATCTTTGGGAATATCATTTATACTCACAGTGTATTTTGATCTGGATCCTATTCCTCCCCAACCTTTTTCCAGATCTACCTCTTATGCTCCTCCCAAATTCATGGCCCCCCCTCCCCCCAGTTCAATTTGTGCTGCCCGTGTACTCATGATGCAGAGCTGTCTGCTGAGCAGGATCAGCCTACCGGGGCCTCACACTGAAGAAACTTGACTCTCCTCCTCCCTCAGCAGCCATCAACTGTCAATAACGCCTTGACCATGGGTTGGGACTTCTCTCTCTATGCTGGGATGTCACCTCCTCCATTGACTCTGTTGTCCTTTGGCCGTCACGCGAGTGAGATGGCTCACACCTGCCTGCACTCGTGCTTACAAATCACATGTACACAATAATAATAAAATTGAAGAGAAAGCTGGGGTAAGATTGTGCAGCTCTTGTACAGACAGTCTCAGCTGCTTTGAAGTCAGGCGCTGTCTGATGTGGGTTCTAGGAACTGAACCTGGGTTTTCCACAAGAACAATTTGCACCGCTAACCACTGAGCATCTTGAGAGACCTGTAATTTTCTTTGTCTAACTACTTGAGCTATACAATCTAGTATGGTGTTAGTAGAAGTGGTGAAAGCAGACATCCTTGTCTTATTGATCTTAGGATGAAAAAGATGCAGTCTTTTACCATAAAGTATGTTGTTAGCTATAGGTCTTTTCATAGAAGTCAATATTAGATTACTTTTTCTTCTATCCTTAGCTTGCTGAGAATTATTTTGTTCTTTAACTGTGAAAAGACATTGGAATTTGTAAATGCCTTTTGCTTTTCTATTCTAATGGTTATATATTTTTGGTGGTTTATTCATTTTGCTAGTGTTGAGTTCTGCTGCCTGACTCCCAGCATAGCTGCAGCCATTTTGTTCCATGCTATTCATATTGTTGCTGTAATCTGCCTGCCAGTCATTGGCACAGGAAAATAACTTGACTCAGAGCGGGGTCATGCTGACCACATGCCCTGTTATGTTCTGTGTGTTCTATATGAGATTTGTTAATCTTAAGAAATTTCACAAAGCTTCACGTAAGACCCATCAAGTTAAAAGTCAATATGAACTGTTAAGTCTAAAATATCTTGAGTCAGAGCTGACCACTGGGCAGCACTTCCTGCACATGCATATGAGCTCATTGTGGTTTTTACAGGTTTTCTCCCCTTATAAGTCTCCCCTGAGAAATGTTTGTTGTCTTTGTTCAGAATAATTCTGAGCTATGTCCCTGATCTAATCAGTATTAGGGTGTGTGTTCAATAAACCATCCCTATCTGAGATTGATGTTTGTGTGGTTTGTGAGCGACTCTAAGACCCCAACAGCTAGTTGTGTCCTCTCTTCTTCTTCTTCTTCTTCTTCTTCTTCTTCTTCTTCTTCTTCTTCTTCTTCTTCTTCTTCTTCTTCTTCTTCTCCTCCTCCTCCTCCTCTTCCTCCTTCTTCCTCCTCCTTCCTCTCTCCTCTTTCTTTCTTTCTTTCTTTCTTTCTTTCTTTCTTTCTTTCTTTCTTTCTTTCTTTTTCTTTTTCTTTTTTTGAGACAGGGTTTCTCTGTATAGCCCTGGCTGTCCTGGAACTCACTCTGTAGACCAGATTGGCCTCGAACTCAGAAATTTGCCTGCCCCTGCCTCCCAAGTGCTGGGATTAAAAGTGTGTACCACCATGGCCCAGCAATTCTTTTTTTTTTTGTTTGTTTTTTGTTTTTGTTTGTTTGTTTGTTTTGAGACAGGGTTTCTCTGTATAGCCCTGGCTGTCCTGGAACTCACACTGTAGACCAGGCTGGCCTCGAACTCAGAAATCCACCTGCCTCTGCCTCCCGAGTGCTGGGATTAAAGGCGTGCGCCACCACGCCCTGCTTGGCCCAGCAATTCTTAATTCATTAATTAAATTTTAATGTATGAATACTCTGTCTGCTGGTACACATGCCACAAGAGGGCATCAGATTCCTTTAAAGATGGTAATGAGCCACCATGTGGTTGCTGAGAATTGAACTCAGGACCTCTGGAAGAACAGCCAGTGTTCTTAACTGCTGAGCCATCTTTCCAGTCCAGGCATTTGATTCTTTGTATAGAATGTTTCAATCAAGCAATATGGGGCCAGGCTTTTCTTTTGGGGTAGGGCTTTGTTTTGTAACTCAACCTATTGTAAGTCTTCAGAATACGAATACTTATTTATTTATTTATTTATTTATTTATTTATTTATTTATGGATGGGAGTTTTGCCTGCATATATGTATGTGTACCACGTGCATGCCTGGTGCTGTTGGAGGTCTTGGGACTGAAGTTCCAGATGGTTGTGAACTGCCAATAGAGGGCTGAAAATCGAACCCAGGTCATCTGAAAGAGCAGCCAGTGGTCTTAACTGCTGAGGCACGTCTCCAGCCTCCTGAGTCTTCCTTAGTCTGTTTTTTTTGTTTGTTTGTTTTTTGTTTTGTTTTGTTTTGTTTTGTTTTTCGAGACAGGGTTTCTCTGTGTAGCCCTGGCTGTCCTGGCACTCACTTTGTAGACCAGGCTGGCCTCGAACTCAGAAATCCGCCTGCCTCTGCCTCCTGAGTGCTGGGATTAAAGGCGCGCGCCACCACGCCCAGCTCCTTAGTCTGTTTTTTATCATTTCTAAATATTTTTCTGTTTCATTTGAATTGCCATTTCTTAGTTCTATGTGCCATTTCTTATGATTCTTTTTATTTCTGTAGGTTAGCAGTAATGCCTCTGTTCTTCCCACGTCTGCCTTTCTCCCTGTTAAGGTAAATCCTAGCCAGGCAGTGATGGCATACACCTTTAATAACAGCACTTCAGAGGCAGAAGCAGGTTAGTTTGATCTAGAGAGAGTTCCAGGTCAGCCAAGGCTACACAGAGAAGTACCGTCTTGAAAAAAACAAAACAAATGGAAAGTTTTCCGTGTGGGAATATGACCTAGAACTCATATTCCTGTAGCAAAGGCTGATTTTGAACCTGTGATCCTGGGTAGATTCCTGGTAGCTGGGCTTACAGATTGTGTGCCACCTGGTCTGGTGGGCTTCTTTTAAAATAGAGGTATGGGAATATAAGTTTATAAGTACTATTTTAGTAATAATTTATACTATACATATATCTTATTTTTTATTCAGTGTTAAGTGTTTTGCTATCTTTCTGATAATTTTTTTTATTTATCAGTTATTTAAGGGTACATGATATCTGATTTCTAAATACTTGTGACTTTCCCAGACTTTCATCTTCCCATCTATATGTACACGTATTTGGGGACGTTTCTGAGCCTAAGCTTGGTGGTGGGACAGGGACAGTGGTGTACTTCTCTGTTAAGAGCTGAGTGGTAAGTAGATGTGAATGGGGACACTAGTCACAGGTCTTGAGACTGCTTACCTCTGTTGTCATGGAACCCCGCTTCATAGCCATGACAAGGTCACCCATGACAAGGCCACAGTAATCTTAGTGGTACCATACCCAGAGTAGAGCCCCCTTTCATGATATGGCCTGAGTAGAAGACAGGAGTTCACACTTAGATAAAGTGTATTAATCTGTTATTTAGTCTTGGAAACAGGCAGCAGGAGTTGATAGCTGGTGCCTCCTGGGAAATAGCCCCCTGCCTGGCAGTTGTGCATTTCTGGCTTCAATAGACCAGAGTATAATTTTGTCTCTTGGGACCAGGCACACAGAAAGTGGATGTTCTTGGTCACATACCCTAAAACATGAGGATTCTAAGTTTTTGTAAATTTTCTGAAAGAAAGAGAGGGGGAGGAAGGGAGGAAGGAAGGAAGGAAGGAAGGAAGGAAGGAAGGAAGGAAGGAAGGAAGGAAAGAAGGAAGAAAGGAAGGAAAGAAGGAGGTCTGGAGAGATGGCTCAAGGATTAAGAACCCTGGCTGCTCTTCCAGAGGACCTGAGTTCACATGGGCTCACAACCATCTAGAATGGGATCTGATGTTATCTTCTGGCATGTAGGCATACATGCAGACTAACCACTCACACATGTAAATAAGTAAATAAGGTAAATAAATAAATAAATAAATAAGTAAATAACAAATAAATGAAAAACCAAACGAGCTGGAGAGATGGATAAGTGGTTAAGAGTATTGGCTGTTTTTCCAAAGGACCTGGGTTCCAGTCCCAGCACCTACATGGTAGCCTACAACTGTCTGTAATTCCAGTTCCAGGGGATCCAACACCCTCATACACATACATGCAGGCAAAACACCAATGCACATAAAATAAAAATAAAAAAATTTTTTTTTTTGGTTTTTCGAGACAGGGTTTCTCTGTGTAGCCCTGGCTGTCCTGGAACTCACTTTGTAGACCAGGCTGGCCTCGAACTCAGAAATCCGCCTGCCTCTGCCTCCCGAGTGCTGGGAAAAATAAACATTTTTTTAAAAAAAGAAATACTTTAAAAAATACACCAGTTTGTATGTATGTATGTATGTATGTATGTATGTATGTATGTATATTTGTGTATGTGTGTGTGTGTGTGTGCATATGTGGCACTTGAGTATAGGTCAAAGGTTTGTAAGATTTGGTTCTCTCCTTCACCATGAGGGGCTCTGGGTTCAAACTTGAGTTGTCAGACTTGGTAGCAAGTGTCTATATCCACTGAACTATCTTGCATGCCTACTTTTGTACACTTTCATGAAAAAAATGTTTCTCCATCCTCTTTTTCTAAAATGTTTATTTAGTTAATTCCATGTATACTGTTTTGCCTACACGGGTATCTATGTACCATGTGCATGTCTGGTGCCAACTCAGGTCAGAAGAGGGGATCAGATCCTGTGGAAATGGAGCTGCCATGTGGGTGCCAAAACTTGTTTTGTTTTGTTTTTAAGATTTATTTTATTTATTGTATATGCGTGCATACTCTGTCTGCATGTACACCTGTGACCTGAATGCCAGAAGAGGGCATTAGATACTATTATAGATGATCGTAAGCTACCATGTGGTGGCTGGGAATTGAACTCAGGACCTCTGGAAGAGCATCCAGCGCTCTCAGTGACTAAGCTATCTCTCCAGCCACCCCCTGCCCCCTTTATAAGAGCAACAGTCCACTTAACTGTTGATCCATTTAGCCTGTTATGTAAGTGTCTCTTTGCTGTACGCCTCTATGACATTCTCAAAGACTCACTGGAGAACAGGGAGCCCCTCAGATCCTGTCACAGAGCAACTCTGGGCCAAGTCTTAGATCTTTGAAGAGAAACTTTCCCTCATCAATTATTTTGTTACCCTAAATACAGTTTGATTAGAAGAATGGATCAAACATGGTCTCAAAACAGACCAAAGGAGAAAGGCAAACCTGCCACCTCCCATTCTTTCCTTCAACACTGCATGATGTCACCATGTTACTAGCTCGTGCTATATTTAGCTGAACTTTCACAGCAGAAGAAATCAAAGAGCTCTTATGTGGGCTGTTTTCCTGAAAATAGCTAGTTCTTGAGTGTATGCTGTAGAATGTTTTCTTTGTGGGCTGAATTTTATTACTGTTTCCACTTTTTAGCCTACCTCAAGACTTGTCGCCAGGCACAACCCAATTTCCCAGGGTGGGGAGTGGGGGGCAGGGTAGAGTGGTGCCTATTTTTACTTAACTTTACTTAATTTCAGAACCAGAATAGAAGGCCTAATATTTGTGGTTCTTGTTTGGTTTTTGTTTTGTTCTTCAAGACAGGGTCTCTTTGTATCCCCGGAACTCACTCTGTAAACCAGGCTGACTTTGAACTCAGAGACCCGCCTGCCTCTGTCTCACGAGTGCTGGGATTAAAGGCGTGCATTACCATTGCCTGGCTTAGAAGGTCTATTTATTTTATAACTAACCCAACTACTTGGTGAAACAACTCTCAGAAACTACAATAGTCTTTATAGTCTAAAAAATTGTGTGTGTACACTTTGTGTGTGCGTGAGTGTGAGAATGCAGACACTGTGGACATCTGGAGGTCAGAGGACCATCTGTGGGAGTTGGTTCTTGCCTTCAACCTTGTCGAGTTAAGGTTTCTCTTCTTTCTGCCACCCCGGAGAACTTCTGACGAGCTGGTGCCTGAGATTTCAGGCTCTCCTCTCTCCTCCTCCCTCACAGTGAGAATGCCCAGACCACAGATGCACACCCCCCTGTATGTTTTCTATATGAGTTCTGGGGAATGGACTCAGATGATCAAGCTTGTGTGACAAGCGTGTTTTATCTGCTGAGCCACCTCCTGGCCCCTAAGTCCTCCCAATGAGTGCAAAGTTTCCTTTTGAATCACGACATCTTGAGTAAGAAGACGGTTATCATCAGCACTGGCCTTCTGTTTTCAAAGGTGGAAAACCTGTCTCCAGTCTGGAGCCCATTCCATTCCTTTCATATCCAGGCCTCAAAGGAAGAGACCACAGAGAGAATCTGGCTGTATTGGCTAGTTTTGTGTCAGCTTGACACAGCTGGGTTATCACAGAGAAAGGAGCTTCAGTTGGGGAAGTACCTCCATGAGATCTAGCTGTGGGGTATTTTCTCAATTAGTGATCAAGGTGGGAAAGGCCCCTTGTGGGTGGTACCATCTCTGGGGTGGCAGTCTTGGGTTCTATAAGAGAGCAGGCTGAGCAAGCCAGGGGAAGCAAGCCAGTAAAGAACATCCCTCCATGGCCTCTGCATCAGCTCCTGCTTCCTGACCTGCTTGAGTTCCAGTCCTGACTTCCTTCAGTGATGAACAGCAATGTGGAAGTGTAAGCTGAATAAACCCTTTCCTCCCCAACTTGATTCTTGGTCATGATGTTTGTGCAGGAATAGAAACCCTGACTAAGACACTGGGATTACATGTTATATGTAAGCCATGTAGCATGCTTGCCTTAATGATGGGTGAACAACCCACATACTATTCCTTGGCCAATCCTATGGATAGATGTGTGTTGTCTTCATTTTATAGAGAAGGCTCAGAATCCAGGGCTGACGTGAAGTAGATGAAGGGAATTACTCAAGATTGAAGGCCAAGAAGAACAGACGAGCCAGGTTCAGCACTGAATAACGCTTCCTCGTCCTCTGTATCTGGGTTCTTCTCTGACACCCTCTTTTAAAAAAAAAAAAAACATTGTAAAAGAGTTATTTTAATTTTATGTATGGATGTTTGCCTGCTTGTACATATGTATATTATAGACATCCCTGGTACCCATGGAAGCCAGAAGAAGGCATCAGATTTCCTGGAACTGTGAATCACCATGTGGGTGCTGTGAACTGAGCAGCAAATGTTCTTAACCATTGAGACACCTCTCTAGCTCTGGACTCTGTTTTTGTTTTTTTCAAAAACTGACATCATATTTGTATATAACACACTGTGATAAACTGTCCTCCTTCCCACTTCCTCTCTCATCATGGGTAGTGGAACTCCGGACTGCGCCTGAGAGATCTTTGAAGAAATACTTTTCCTCTTCAATGATTTTGTTATCCTACGTATAGTTTGTTTGGAAAGGTAGATTAAACATGGTCTCAAAACAGACCAAAGGAGAAAGGCAAACCTGCCACCTCCCATTCTTTCCTTCCACACTGCATGACGTCACTTGTGCCCCGTGCAGGCATCACAGCTGCCCTGTGCTCATGATCGCAACGGCCACATCTTGTCAGGAGGGCACTGGCCACTCTCCTCTATCCTCTGGTCCTCACAGTCCATCCACTCCCTCTTGGATGATGTCCCTGGGACTTGGAGCGAGTGTCATAGATGTCCCTTCTGGGACCAAGCACTCAGCGTCTGTTCCCAGTACGGTGACCAGTTATGAGCCCACACTTTGACCATCACCCACAGCTGAGAAAGGCTTCGTTGACCAAGGCCGAGAACTTCACTCGTCTACGAGTATAAACTCACATATGCAGAAGGCAATAAATTCTACGTCCACTCTGCAAAAAACGTCAGCAGTAGATTGTCCCCACAGTGCCTGTGAACACTCTCTGGCTCTTTAAAGTAAGTTGAGACGGGGCACCCTAAAGCAGAAAGGATGGAGAAGGCAATATAAACAAGAAATGACAAAGGGGGTAGCGCCCTGTTAGAGCCCCTGCCTCAGCCTGGCAGTGTTCTGACCAAGGAGGGTCCAGGTAACTGCTGCTAACTGACACTTCCTGTCACCCGGGACTTTGGGAAGCCGAAGTAAGACTCTGGGCTTGGAGATTAGCTTCGATAATTTGACAGGGGAACTTGAAGTTGCGTCTGCTGAAACATGGTCATGAGAGGCTAATATTTCCAAGAAAATAGTCACCAGTTCCCTTCCTCCACCATGTGCTACTCTCTATCCCCTGCTTGAAGGAGGCCACTTGGTTGGGTTCACTTTGGTTTTGGATGGTGCTTCCTGGTGACACGTAGCCCAGGCTCATCACTGTGTGCAAGCGGTCGTTGTATACACCTATAGCCTAGGTCCATACTGTCTCTTGGAGCCAGAGTCTAGTTTGGGTGTTGTCCTAGCCACAGGGGCCACAGAGTCTGTTTTTCATTTTTGAATTATAGAAAACTCACTGAGTTTGGTGGGGAGGGGTCAGGGTTTCACCAGTGACCCTTAAAAAATCAATTTAATTCAAATATGCCTAAAAGAATTCCTTGCTAGATTAGGGACAGAAATATCCCCGGCTTTTAGATGGAAATGATTAGAGGCCCTTTGGAGCCAAAAGGAATCTGAAAGAATTTTTTTTCTTTTTGTTGCCATGAAGTACCAGATTATGAAACTAATGTGTTCTGTTATGCATTAACAAATGTTTACTTAATACCAGAGTACTGCTATGCATTACAGCATCAGTGGGTCTCAAACTGTGGTCACGACCCCTTTGGCGGTCGAATGACCCTTCAACAAGGGTCATATATTAGATATCCTACAGATCAGATATTTACATTATGATTTCTAATAATAACAAAGTGATAATTATGATGTAGCAGTGAAAAAAAATGTTATGGTTTGGGGTCACCACAACATGAGGAGCTGTATTAGTCATTGGGAAGGTTGAGAACCCGTGTTAGAGAGAATTAAGAATTAACTCTTAATTTACCTTTTGTTGTTGGTTTGAAGCAGGGGCTCTCTCTGTAGCCCTGCACTGCTTCAAAATCATGGCACCCCTCCTGCCTCAGTCTTTTAAGGGCTGGGATTAGAGACACGTGCAGATAACTGTCCATCACTGACTAGACAGGAACTTGAGACAGGAATCTGGAGGCAGGAATTGAAGCAGAGGCTGTGGGGGAGGGCTGTTTTCTGGCTTGCTCCTCCGAACCTGTAAGCCGGCCCCAATTAAATGCTGTCGTTTATAAGAGTTGCCATAGTCATGGTGTCTCTTAACAACAACGAAACCTTAACTAAGACAAAAGGACCACCTGTCCAAGGGTGTCAAGGCCCACAGAGGGCTGGGCTGAGCCCTCCCGACATCAATCAGTAATTAAGAGAATGCCCCACGGGCTAGCCTACCAGCAATCTGTTGAAAGTGTTTTCTCAATTGAGATTCTTCTTTCCAAATAACTCTAGTTTATGTCAAGTTGATGGAAACTAACCAACACAACTGACCCAGTTTTCTTATACCTCGAAAAAGAAAGAAGGGTTCAAGTGGTAGAGAGTTACCTCCTGGAAATAGAGCTCTGCAGAGGAACTCTCCTGAGCACGCTGTCTTGCCAGTTGGGACCACTAGGTGGTGGTATTATGTCATGAAAATAACACCGTTTGCGGCCAGTGCCTGTACAACAAAGACATTTTCAGGAGTAAATGGAGAAGATACGTTTTTTTCTAATTTGTATACAGGGTCCAATTTAAATGCTTGAGGGGACTAGTAGCTCCTTGATGCTGAGCCTGTTGTCATGGTTACAACACCAGGTTTCAAATGACAAATAGGAGGCAGTGGATATAGAGCTGACGAATGAATGGACTATCTCAATAATTTAGATTATTACTGAAAGCACCCTTTCAAGAATATGTAGAATTCTGGAGTCCAGAGGCTTCGAATTTGGGGAAGTTGGAAGCTATTGATGACCTGACATAATTATATCATTAGGACAGACTCAGGGAGATGAAAATGCCAAAGGCAGCCTAAGGCACTAATACTATTTTTCATATTCTCTCTCTCTCTCTCTCTCTCTCTCTCTCTCTCTCCCTCCTCCCCTCCCTTTCTCCAACTCTTGCTGTCTCTCTATCTGTCTCTGTGTCTGTCTCTGTCTCTCTGTCTCTCTGTCTCTGTCTCTGTCTCTCTCTGTGTGTGAATGGGCTGAGGTTGTTGATTGCCCAGGGTTTAAGTCCTAGCATCAAAAGGAAGAAAGGGAAACCAAGAACCAAGTCTATGTGTACTTGCGAAAAACTTGAAACAGTCTTAGGTATAGCCTAGCCCAGCCTCTAGTTTGAGATCGCTTTTGCCTCTGCTTCTCAAGGGCTTGAATCGTAGGTGTGTGGTACTATCAGGAAGCCTGTGTGTATCTTGACTAAGTCACACATGTTTTTAAAAAACAGGGAATGGGCTGGTGGTATGGCTCAGTGGGTAAAGGCATTTATCATCAAGCTTGATAACTTAGGTTCAGTCTCCGGGACACACACAATGGAAGCAGAGAATTGATTTTTGTGGATTACCGTATGACCCCCCCACACACACACACACTGTGGCAAATGTGTACCTACACTGAGACAAAAAAAGAACTACATAGAAAGGTAGCTGGAGAGATGGCCCAGCAGTGCAGAGAGCTTCCTGCTCTTCCAGAGGCACCTACATGCTGTTCACGGCTGTCTGTCAGTCCAGTTGTAGGGGATCTGACGGCCTCTTCTGGACGCCATGCGCTGCATGCACAGATACATGCAGGCAAACCACTTACAGATATAAAATATATCTAAAATAGCAGTAGAGTCTAGTTTGGTGGAGTACACCTATAATCCCTGCACTCAGAACTTGGAGACAGAATTTCTAGTTTGAAGCCAGGCTGGGCTATATAACAAGATCCTGTCTCAAACCATTCTTGACTTCTTTCTGGAGTCTGTACAGTGTATAAAGGTATTTCTGCCTTGGAAGGGATTACGAAAAGTTATCTGTTAATTTTCTCTGTCCCTCATTCACTGGTTCATTGTAAAGTCATTCATGGTATAAATATCATTGTAAAGACTTAACGTGTGTGTGTGTGTGTGTGTGTGTGTGTGTGTGTGTGTGTGTGAGCGTCTGTCTGCTTGGATGAGTATGTGCACAAGTGTGTGCACTGGTACACTTGCGGAGACCAGAAGAGGGCATTAGATCCCTCAGAGCTCGAGTTCCAGGCATCTGTGAGAAGTCTGGCTTGGCCCGTGGGTGGTGAGATCCTCACAAGTGTACAGCATGTGTGCTCAGCCAAGGAGCCTTCTTACCCACCAGCCTCCACTGCACAGTGATCAGCTGAGCGGCTGCTGTGGGAAAAGCACTGGTCCAGGTAATGTGAGCGTCTCTGGTCTCATCATCTGGTCTTGTCTTAGTCCCTCCGAATCACATTAGCCATGTGGTCCACACCCTCCCTCCCACTCGGCTATTTCCCTGATCTGGGTCCAGCCTTGTTCTCCACACAGACTGCCTCCTTCCCTTCGCTCATCTTCCAACATGAAAGTATTACATCTTCCCCTAAAGCCGCCCCTTGCCCGGAGATCAGCACAGCCTCTTTCACTGGGTTTATGAGCTTCACAGGGCACAGCCACCTGGACGGGCTTCATCCCATTTGCCTGTTCACGCTTTACTCCCTATGCTCCCACCATGGCTGCTTTTATTTTGACTTCTTCTAATGAGCCATGTCCTGTGCTATTTTCAGACTTAAAATTTTTTCGGGACTTTCCATTCAACCTGGAACATTCTTTTTTTCCTTCCTGTTTGGCTCTTCTCTATTCATTCTTAGGTCTCGGCTTACACGTTCCCCGATTTGGAAATAAGCCTTTCCCCATCTGGACCCTGTAAGAGTGAGCTCCCCCTTTCATTCTCTACTCGTGGCCTCTATGGGGCGTGTGGGCCTCAGCTTGCTCTTGCTACCCTCTACTGCCAGATTATGAGCTCTGAGTGTGTCAGTGCGGGTCTCTACACTCGGGGAAGTGCCTGGCATTGTGAGGGCCCAGGAACACAGGGTGAAGAGGGAATTAGTGAAATGCACATCTAACATGTCTTCTTTCTTTCATTCACTTGTTCTTCCTTTATTCCTATATTCCTATTCCTATTATTATTTTAAAGATTTATTTTTATTTATTTCATGTATGTGGGTACACTGTTACTGTCTTCAGAAACTCCAGAAGAGGACATTGGATGCCTTCATGAGATCTGTCTGTGGGCCAGCCTATAGAGCATTTCTTAATTAGTGATTGATGGGGAGGGCCCAGACCCTTGTGGATGATGCTAGCCCTGGACTGGTGGTCCTGGGTTCTATAAGAAGGCTGGGGAAGCCATATGGAGCAAGCCAATGAGCAGCACCCCTCCATGGTCTCTGCATCAGCTCCTGCCTCCAGGTTTCTCCCTGTTTGAGTTCCTGTCCTGGCTTCCCTTCAGTGAGGGACTACAATGTAGAAGTGTAAGCCCAATAAACCCTTTCCTCCCTAACTTGGTTTTTGGTCATGGTGCTTTGTCACAGCTAAGACAGAAGGGGAAGCAGACAGTAAGGGCTCCAGAGTAGGCGAACAGTTGGAAAGGTGGGCACATGGAGGAAGGCTGGTGTGTCATGGTCAAGGTGGCCTAGGTGCTTGGATTGGAGAGTGACCTTGGAGTCATCAGGAAAGTCAAGGACAGCAGTAGGCATGCATGACACATCAAAGGTGGGAAACTGGGGAAACTCAGACAGATCCAGCAGTACACTTTCCCTGGAAATGTAGGAAGAGTCAGTCATACCAGAAGGCAATGGTTAGAGAAGCAGGAGGACCCAGGCAAAGTGGAGGACAGCCAAGAACAGAAATGCAGCTTCCATAAGGGGATCGATGGTGACTGCCAAACCAATGAGCAGCTTTTATTGAGAGGTGGTGGCAGGAAGAGTGACTGATGATAATCCATACCACTTCTCTGTTATAGCTCCAGTAAAACCAGCTTCCCAGAAGAATTGGGCTCCGTGCCGACCATGGCCTTTTCCCTTTGTAATCGGCTGCCTCCTGTGGAACTGCACTTTGACATCTTACACTGATGCAGAAGGCGGCTCTGCTCTACCTCAGCCTTAAGGTCCAGCTTTCGGGGTCCAGCTGAACCACAGATGTAAGCAGTAGTGGTTGTGTTTCCTACAAATCATATCGACCCTGCAGCATTCCTGCCCATACCGGGAGAGCCAGAGTCCCACATGGCTGTAAACACTCACTTGTTAAGGGTTTCCCTGGAATTCGCCTCTTGCGGTGACCTCTTAAGAATCTAGATAAGGCAGCCTTCAGCAGTTTGTTCCTGGATGCAAGGGGCCCTGAGTGTTTTCAGCCAATGGTTCCTTATCTATCCTGTTACATTGTTCTTTTAAAAATCATTTAAATAATATGAAAACCCTATTTTACACAAACTTGCTTAGTGCTTCCAGTGTTGTTGTTGTTGTTGTTGTTGTTGTTGTTTTCCCCTAGTCTTTTGAGCAGATGCAGATTGCAGTACATCATTTTCTCTTGGCCTGAAAGACCCTTAATATTCTCCTAGTGTGTATGTAGAAGTTGCATTCATTCGGCTTTTGCAAATCTGAGAAAATACTTACTCTTCATTTCTTTGAAAGGTATTTCTGTTGAGTGGAGAACTCTTGTTGACATTTTGTTTCTTTTCCTAGCATTCAGGAGGCACAGGTAGGTAGATAGGTAGGTAGGTAGGTAGATAGGTAGGTGTCTGTGAGTTCAAGGTCAGCTTAGTCTACATAGTAAGTTCCAGCTCAGCCAGGGGCTATATACTGAGACCCTGTCTCAAAACAGAAAGCAAAACAAAACAACCTCCCCCCTCAACACCCTCCTCCCAAGAACAATAACAACAAAACCTGAGGTTCTTTCCTGTCTTCTGCACTTACTTCTGATGAGGAGACGGACGTCACTCTCATTGATGGCCATCTACACATGGACTTTACTGTGAGGTCTGCTCTGAGACTCCCCCAGTGGGTCACCAGCCTCAGGCATCTTATTCGGCTCTGGCAGAGGCCTCTTCACAGTTCTTTGCTTAGGATCCATTGAGATTTTTGGATTTGAAGGCTTACAGTTTCTTCAAATTTGTAAAATACAGCCCACTGCACCCTCCCCCCACTTCCTTTAGGGTGCAGTGCGCATGTACACACAGGGCCGCACATTTGCGGGCCTTCCCGGGGGTCAACCTTCAGGGCAGTTTCTTCGGTGCTGACATGTTGGTTTTGGGGCAGGGTTTCTCAGTTGGCCTGGGACTGGCTCAGTAGGCTCTACTGGCTGGCCCAGGACTAGCATTCAATAGTCTCCATGCCCCTACAGCAGGATTACACGTGTATGGTACCACGCCCAGTTCCATATGGAGTTCCGGGATGGAGCCCGGTTCTCACGCTAACTCTGTGAGCACAGTACTGACGGCCACTTGAATGGATTTTTGGTCTCTAAGTTCACTAATCTGCAGTGCACTACTAATCTCATCCTGTGCAATTTTCTCTCACCTCAGACATCGTGTTTCCCCTTCAGAGAGCCAATATTTCACTTGACTGTTTCTTGATGAAACAAAATGACTTCTAAGGAACAAAGGTTTATTTGGCTCATAAGTTCAGAGTTTCTGTCTGTGGTTACCTGGTCTGTGTTTCTGGGCCTGGGTGGTAAGGGGATGTGCATCGTGGAGGAAGTCAGTGAGAGAGGAAAGATGATCACTTCACAGCAGCCAGAGAGAGAGAGAGAGAGAGAGAGAGAGACAGAGAGAGACAGAGAGAGACAGAGAGACAGAGAGATAGAGACTGATAGAGAGAGAATGAGAGACAGAGACAGACAGACAGACATAGAGAGACACACATAGAGAGACAGAGAGAGACAGAGGGACAGAGACAGTGACAGAGACAGATAGAGACAAAGATAGAGACAGAGACAGAGAGATAGAGACTGATATAGAATGAGGGAGAGAGAGAGAGAGAGAGAGAGAGAGAGAGAGAGAGAGAGAGAGAGAGAGAAAGGAGGTAGCCAAAATCAAGACAGACCCTTCAAAGGAATGCACTGGTAGCCTACTTCCTCCAACCAGGCCCCACCTCTCAATAGCGCATTCAGAAAGCACGCATTCAATGGGTCAACTCACTGAAGGAGTTAGAGCCTTCCTGACTGAGTCCCCTCCAATAGCACTATTAGCTGGGCACAATGCCTTCAGCACATAAGCCCTTGGGGCCATTTTATACCCAAACAATAACACTGTTAAAGTGCTTCTCGGGCATATAAAATATAGTTATGCTGACTATTTTAATGTCTTTGTCTACAAAGTCTACCAGTTGTGTTCTTCCTCAGGTTCATTTCTATTGATTGATGTTCTTTCTTGCCGTGGGTCATATTTCCTGCTTCTTTGCATGCCTGGTGGCTTTTCATTGGACTTCAGACATGACTAGTACCTGGCTGGATGCTAGATATTTTTGTGTTCCTATAAATAATCTTGAGCTTGTTCTGGGATGCTGTTACATTACAAAGAAACAGTTTGATCTTTTTGGGTCTCCTGTTAAGGTTTTTTTAGATGGGGCCAGAATTGCACTAAATCTAGAGCACAAATGCAGTAAGACCCTTCTGGGTAAGCTTCAAAAACTGTTCTCTCTAACTCTTCTAGGCATTTCTTTGTCATCCTTGGGTACTTTCTTCATCTCCAGGAGTCATTGGTATTAGCAGAAAGTTGGGGTAGGGCCCTTGACAGATCTCTGGAGTGCTCTCTCTCTTTGTGTGGCCACCTCCTTTCTCTTACCCATGAACTCTAGCTACCTTGGCCTCCAAAATGCTAATTCAGGAGTTGGAGTTGCCTTTAGCTGTCTGTCCCTTTTGGAAAACCTCCTCTAGCAGAAGGCTGATCTGGTCATAGGACTCACCCTAGTCTCATATCCTGAAAACTATTCTTTCTTTGTTTCTCTTCTTGCTTCTTTCCTTCTCTCTCTCTCTCTCTCTCTCTCTCACATCATTCCCTCCCTCCCTCCCTCCCTCCCTTCCTTCCTTTCTTTTTTTCTTTCTTTCTTTTTCCTGGTCACTTCAGATAAAAGGGAAAATCCAGTCCCTGCTATTTTTCACTTTGGCTAGAAGCAGAAATCTACAATGCTCTTTAGGTTTGGGACTCTCTGGAATGCAAGCCTATGGCAAGCCAAGGCCTCTTTATCAGACCAGGAAAAGGGGTGCTTCTCCAAGGGCTGGAAGGGCTTCCAACTCAAGTACAAGGATAGAGCAGTTTGAGGGCAGTATCTTTCTTCCTGGATCTTATCAAAACTTTGGCCTCAAGTTAGCTGTTTGACTGTCCCTTGGTGGAGTAGACTCAGTGCTTTTTATGGGACTTAGTGCTTTTTATGGCAAAGCTGTACCTCTCAGCTCTCATGTGATGTCATCATTTTTTGGAGGTGGCTCGATCGAATTCTCCTTAGATGCTGTTTTGTGTATTTAGGTCACCAAAAACTTCTCCCCTGGAGGCAAATGAAAGTTCTTCCAGTGCATTTACAGCCCCCAGCATTTGCAGTTGTAGACAGCACTACTCCTAAGACACTGTGTTCCACTTTGAAGATGAAGTGCAGACACACTCTTAAAAAGCAGGTCCTCCATTTCAAGGGTGAGCAAAACACCACTTAGCCAAGCATTCCGTCTGGTTAAATTTAGAACAAGAGAAGGAGAAAAGAAAGAGTTCAGATTATTCTCTGACACTGAGCCCGGGGTATTTTTCCTTTTAGAGTGACTTGGGCACATTTTCATTCATGTGGACCAGTTGCTGCTCAGTATTATACTCTGGGATGGAAGGTCAACAATGACTGCCTTGTTGCCGAATCCAGCGGGCCCTTCTCAGTTATTAACCTACTTGACCTCTCAACAGCATTTGATGTGGACGGTTCTCTTCAGCACGTTCCCTGGCTTTTCTTCTCCCTCCCCTCCTCTTTCTGTTCCTGTCCCTCAGCCAGTACGTTGCATGGTTAGACCCTGAACCTTCTTCTCACGTGGAACATTATCTTCAGAATTTTTAAAATCCATGCCTCTGGCTTTCCTGAGAATTCCCAAACTGGTGTTTCTAGCCTAAGCATTTCTTCTGAGCACCCGCCCAGTGAGTTCAGTTGCTCATCTGCTACCTTCACGTCGACCCTACAGAGCAAACCCACCCTTAGCTGTCTCTTCCTGGCTAGTTTTATGTCACCTTGGCATAAGCTAGACTTATTTGAAAGGAGGGAACCTCCAAACCGAAAGATCCTGTAGGCATTTTCTTAATTACTGATTGATGAGCCATGACTGATCCCACTGTGGGTGGAGCCACCCCTGGACTGATTGATGGTCCTGGGTTCTATGAGAAAGCAGGCTGAGCAAGCCACGAAGAGCAGGCAGGTAATCAGCACCCCTCCGTGGCCTCCATATCAGCTCCTGGCTCTATCCTGCCCTGACTTCCATCAACGATGGACTATGATGTGGAAGCATAAGCCAAATTAACCCTATCCTCCCCAAATTGCTTTGGTCATGGTGTGAATCACAGCAAGATTAACCCTGACTAGGACAATCTCATAGAACGCCGTTCTCCTTGGTTCAGGTCTCCTTGGCAGGCACTACATTCTGTAAAGGATACCCCTGCACATTTTGTTTCTGAAGCCAGAATTCCTTGCATTCAATCTTCCTTTTTGGTCAGCAAAGTTCTGCCGATGCTACCCCTGCCATTCTTTTGAGAGCACTGTTGTCTGTGTGAGCCTGGTGAAGACCTCCTTAGAGCATGCTCTGTTTCCATCCCTCGTGCCATCTCCTCTCATGGCTCCCTTCTGCCACCTCTAGCCACAAAGGCCTGTGTGAAGGTGGATGAAAGCTGCACCCTGCTCAAGTCTCTTCGTGACCACCCTGTCCTCTTAGGGTCTAACTCATACCTATCCCGCTTTGTTCTGTTTCATGGAGCTGGAGATCAAACTAGGACTACATGTACGCTGTGTAAGTGCTCTGCCACTGTGCTATACCCCAGGCCCCTGTGTCCCTTACAGTCAAGTGTGAGGTCCCATAGGCTCTGTTTACCCTGCGTTATGTCGCCCCTCCCTCCCACTCTAAACTTCCCGCTTATCGCATTGGCTTTCTCAGTTTGTGATACCTCTGCTATCTTATGGACTTTATACACTTTGTTCCTTTTGCCTGTAACCCCTTCCATCACCGCCATTGCTCTACTCAATCGCCCTCCACGTCACTTCCTTTGGGAATTCTTTTCTGATTGCTTTTATCAACTCGGCCTGCCAAGGATAAATGAAGTATTATTTTCTGTTCCCAAATGTCACTCTTGTTTTCTCTGTGGTAACACTCATTTGATATCCTATAATCTCTATATTCCCAGTGTCCAGTGTAAGGTTCAATCCTATAGATGAGCGACAAACACCGGTTGCTTTAAATAATTGTTTGCTTGTTTTGTTTTTCGAGACGAGGTTTCTCTGTGCAGCTGTGACTGTCCTGGAACTCGATCTGTAGACCACCACGCAGGTCTTGAACTCAAAGATCTACCTGCCTCTCCCTCCGAGAGCTGGGATTAGAGGCATGTGCTACTGTGCCCTGCATTTTTTTTTTTTTAGATACATTTTCATTATGTAGGCCAGGCTGCCCTCAAACTTGCAATCTTCCTGTTTTAGCCTCCATAGTTCTGGGATTACAGGTATGTGCTACCACACCAAGCTGCTGCATTGAAAATTGTTTGCTTGTTGAGATAGCCTTCTGTAGCCCAGGCTGGCCTTGAACTCACTATGTAGCAGAGAATAACTTTGAATTCCTAATTTGTCTGCTTCTATCTCCTTGAATTGAATTTTACTGTGTTAGCAATCACGGAGGTCACAGACCTACTAATCTATTCTGGTTGAGCAATAGAAGTCGATGTGAAGCTGGGTGTGGTGGCTCACGCCTTTAATCCCAGCACTTGAGAGGCAGAGGCAGGCAGATTTCTGAGTTCGAGGCCAGCCTGGTCTACAGAGTGAGTTCCAGGACAGCCAGGACTACACAGAGAAACCCTGTCTCGAAAAAAACCAAAAAAAACAAAACAAAACAAAACAAAAAAAACCACACACACACACACAAAAGAAGTTGATGTGAAAGACGGCTTTTTAAAAAAGATTTATTTATTTATTTTATGTGTATGAACACACTGTAGCTGTCTTCAGGTATACCAGAAGAGGGCATTTGATCTCATTACAGATGGTTGTGAGCCACCATGTGGTTGCTGGGAATTGAACTCAGGACCTCAGGAAGAACAGCTGGTGCTCTTAACTGCTGACCATATCTAGCCTGAAAGATGGCTTTTTAAAGTGGAGCTCTTGCTTTTTTCACTGTTCACTTATTGGCTTAGCAACCTGATTCAGGTGACAACTCTGCACCTTAGCTGCTTCTAATATCAATATAGGCTTCCTGAAAGCAAACAGGATTCTTTGAACCTAATATTTTATGTATTAGTTATATTTCTTATAAAATTATAATTCACATTCTTTGGTGCATTTGTCTCATTTCTCTTCATTGGTTTGTAAGTTTTTGTTGTTGTTAATATTTGCCATATATTTCACAAATATTTTTTTCCTTTTTCCTTTTTATTCAGGATTGAGCCTGGAGCTACATATGTTAGGCAAGTGCTCTGTGGCTGAGCTATATCGCTAGTCCTTAACTCGCTTTTCAGTTAGACATATTTGTACCCTTTTCAGTGGCAATAGAAAAATATTTACTTGCTTGAGAGAGCCTGTTGTACTATGTAGCCCCAGGCTGGCCTCCAACTTGTAGTTCTCCTGCCTCAGCCGCTTGAGTGCTGGTGATCCCAGGCTTGTCCCATGGCCAGAAAAGCTACTTATTTGCCTTTATTCTTATCCAACCACTTGCAAATGTACAATCCATTCTTAGTTCACCTGTTGCATACAGACTGGCCAACAGCCAGGTCTGGCTTCTTAGGAAGTAGTTTGCTAAGCCCTGGGTAATACACTCATTAAATTCAAACTATCTTTGCTTTCCTGGAAGAAATACCACTTGACCACGAACAAATCGTTGGCTTTGGCTTGTGTATATTTAGGATTTTTGCATTTACATGTTTGTAAGACAGGGTGGTTTTTTTTTCAGAGGCTGCAAACTAGTAGTGTGGCACAGATGTATTATTTTATTTAGCCTATAGCCTATTTTAATAAGCTGTCAATATTAAAAAAAACCCAGAAAATAGTATCATAAAAATGGACTTACTTTCTAAGGAATGTATTAAAACTGGGAGCATTTGGCCCAGTTTTATTGTCTTTTTATAGATTTTCTGTATGGTGTGTTTTCTATTTCATTAATTTCTGTCTTTATTTGATTGTTTAGGTTTATTTTATGTGTATAGGTGCTTTCACTGCATGTATGTTAAGTGTACCATGCATTTGTCTTGTGCATATAGAGGTCAGAAGAGAAGAACATCAGATCCCTTGAGACTGGAGTAATAGCCAGTTATGAGTCACTATGTGGGTCCCTGGGGCTTTTAGGCCAGCTCTTAACCACTGAGTCAGCTCTCCGAGGCTCCTGCCCTTATTTTAACTTTACCTTTGGTTGGTTGGCAGCTTTTCTCCTGCTAAGATGATTTGGCTTTTGCTTATCTCTTAGCACTGACAATCTTCTAGTGTTCTCTCTCTCTCTCTCTCTCTCTCTCTCTCTCTCTCTCTGTCTCTTCCCCCACCTCCCGTGAGCTCTCCTTCTTCTTCTCCTCCTCCTTCCTCTTCCTCCTTCCTCCTTCTCTTCCCTCCTCCTCCTCCTTCCTCTTCCTCCTTCTTCTTCCCTCCTCTTCCTCCTCCTTTTTTTTTGGTTCTGAAACAGTTTAAAATACATTGGAATCTTCTGTTGAAGGTTTCTTTAGAATGGGCCTTTAAAACTATTTATGCTTTCTAAAATTTTGCAAGTAGAAGTTTGTTTTTGTTTCTTCTATTCTTTCTGGCTGATGACCTAGTAAACATTACAGACCTGTATGTGAGCAGGAACATCTGTATGTGAGCAGGAACAATCTGTCAGATCTGTAGGTAGACACCTGGACGTTTCCCAGTTTACTGTCCTAAATGTCGCCTACTTCCCCCAGATGTTTAAACTTATAAATTGATATAAAAAGGCTGGGCTTATACTGAGGGCTAGAGAGATGGCTCTCTAGTTTGCTGCTGTTACAGAGGACCTGGGTTCCATGAACCACAACCATTAGTAACTCTAGCTCTAGGGCAACAGTTCTCAACCTGTAGATTGAGATCCCTTTGAGAGGTCAAAGGATCCTTCCACAGGGGTCACCTAAGACACCCATTATTGAGCTGGGCGTGGTGACACACGCCTTTAATCCCAGCACTCGGGAGGCAGAGGGAGGTGGATTTCTGAGTTCGAGGCCAGCCTGGTCTACAGAGTGAGTTCCAGGACAGCCAAGGCTACAGAGAAACCCTGTCTCGAAAAACCAAAACAAACAAACAAACAAACAAAAAAAGACACCCATTATTGGAAAACACAGATATTTACATTATGATTCATAACAGTAGCAAAAGTAGACTTATGAAGTAGCAATATAATGATTTTGTGCTTGGGTCACCATAACATGGGGAACTGTATAAAAGGGTTGCAGAATTAGGAAGGTTGGGAAACACCGCTCTGTAGGCTCCAGTGCCCTCTTCTAGCTTTTGTGGGCACGAGGCATACAAATGGTGCACATACGCATACACAGGCAGAAACGCATCCACATAAAGTAAGTCAATCTTTTAAAAACGGTTTCACTGTTTTTTGTTTTTAAAGAGGGTAGTGTCTCATGCCCAGGCTGGCTTTGAAATGGCTGTGCAGCTAGGGATAACCTCAAACTTCTTATCTTGCTTCCATCTTCTAGATGAGCAATACAATACCCAGTTTCTATGGTGCTGAGGACTGAGTCCAGCAGTCTATGCATGCCAAGCCAACAGTCTGCTAACTGAGCCACAGCACCCCTAGGCCATGTGTATACCAGGCAAACAGTCTACTAACTGAGCCACATCCCTAGACTGTGTGTGTGTGTGTGTGTGTGTGTGTGTGTATGTGTATATATATAAAACTAAGAAGTTATCTTCATATCGTAGCTGTCTTTTTCTTTTTTCCCTTGTTTATTTGCAGTTTTGCAGGGGTTTCTGTGTATTGGTCTTCTCAGAAACCAGATGTTAATTTTATTGTCTGAGTCTGTTTTTTCCTTTAAACTTTATCTGTTATCTCCTTTGTATCTGATTCAGACTTACCAGGGTACTTCTACATTTTTTGAATGAATCTACTTTGTTGTTTTATAAATATTTTTCTTAGGATTTCAATTATAATCCATACAGGACAAGGACCGTACTGTAATAACTTTATAATAAATTGTAAACTATCAGACAGGATCGAAGAAAAAGGTAGTGACACTAATTTCATAGGACTGTTTCAGTACAATCCCCTCTTTTCCAAGAAGAGAGAGTGTCAAGACCAGTGTCAGGTAGTGACTCCCCCCCCGTGAGTGTCACCGACCTCTGGGACCTAGTGTAGGCTTCCACGGCAAGAAGCAGAGAGCAAGGGTCACTGGTGCAAGATCCTTCTTTTCACTCACTCCAGGCCTGGCCAACAAAACAGTGCAGCCTACTCTCAGAGGAGGGGAGGGGTGTCCTCACCTTCGTTACCCCAACCAAGAAAACCCCTCTACACAGTTTCTCACCGAGACTCCTGTCCCAGGTGGTTCGAAAACTGGCTAAGTTTACAACTAAAACAAACCATCATGGTAGTCCAAACATTATTATTATTATTATTATTATTATAAATATTTTGGTTATTGGGCAAGAAGATAAGTTACTCTGTCAGTGAGAGAATGTTCCCAAATAAATATTTTTAGCCTCTCTTTTCTAAACTGAAACCTTTCTGATCCCTACAAAGCCAGGCAATACTCAATCTGTTCTTATTAATATGCCATAGTGGCATATTGAAGTGAGTTTTGTATACACGTGTATGGTATATATGTGTGTACTTGTGCATCAGGAGCATGTGCAGTATGTGTGTATGCATTTGTGCACACGTGTGTCACACATATGGAGTGTGCATATTTATATGAGGCATATGGTGCATTTTGTATAGCTCTCACTGGGACTGAACCCTCCTTGCAGGGGGCATAGCTAATGTCTGCTCTGCTCCTGCAGGTCTGCAGCACTTTGGAACTCAGTCCCTTGTTTACATCCTTCGTTGGACGCTAGAACTGTCCATTTTCTCTGGCTGGATGGAGAGGCCACATCGGGATACTTCCTTGTCCAAAAAAGATGCCTGCACCCAGACTTACCCACCTAGAAGGAGGATCAGGCACGCCCAAGTACAGGATGCAGGTAAATCCATCTTCCAGTGGGTTAGGGCTAGGAGGGTGGGCTGCTCCTGCTAAGGGTAGTGTTCGTGGCTCAGGGGGATGTGGTGGAAGTGAAGGGAGAGACAGGGATTCACAAAATATCAGGATTCAAATAATCCAATGGACTTTATGGTATGTGGCTCATTTGCACTTGTCCATGTATAGCTAACCTCAGGAATAGAGTTCTCCAGTCTCCCCACCTCACATCCCTTTCCTGACCAGCTGAACTTATGGTACCCAATTTCTTGTCCTCATAAAGGCAGCAGGCCTGCTGGCCATCCCCGCTTTTGGCCATGGGGCATGTGTGGAGGGAAGAACAAAGGGTTATGGGATTTGGGGGCAGATAGGCTTGAGTTTAAACTTCATCTCTGCGTGTTTCCAGCTCTGCAGATCTTGGGCAAGCTGCCTTCCCTTTCTGCCTGCCGGTCTGATTTCTTCCTGGCAAATAGGAGCTAATAGTTTTTAGGCTTACTGTGAAGTCTAAATGACATGTGTGAATTGCTCAGGCAGGCTCCTGGCACTTTATATACATTTTTGCACCACCCCCCTCACCCCCATCTTGTGTGGCTCACAGAACCACAAATATTCACTTGCAACGAAGTCAGGGGACCAGCAACAAACTCTAACACTTCCCATTTTTAGGTTTACATGAGACCAACAGCTTTCTTTCCCACAGTGGCAGTAAGATTTGCAGAGCAGATGTCTTGGTGTGAAGCCGCTCCCTCGGAGGTGTCTCATGAATGTTTGCTGACAAATCCATGCAAGGATTGACCTTCCCTCTATCTGCCTTCCTGTGCCAGGTTGGGAAGATTGAAAGGCCCTACCCTGCTCTATGTCTGCAGATGGCGAGGCTTGCTCTTCTGTCTGATGGGGAGCCCCGAGGCTGTATGGAGCAACTGCTCCTCTCTGGATCTGTGCCAGGGTGCTCTCATGCAAAAGACTGCTAGAGAGAGCAATCCAGGCTGCAGCGGTCTGTCTATGTGCAGTTTCACGTTCCCGGATCTCATGCCCTCATGGGCCCACTCCGGAGGGCGGACACTCTTTAGCTTTAGGTTGGTCTGGCGATTACAGGTCTGAGCTTCAAAGCCGGTTACAAACCTTACTAATTGCAGCCTGGGGGAGCTGGTCGAGCAGGCCAAGCTTCCTCAAATGGGCAAGACAGGCTACAAGGCCATAGTGGGGTTGACATTTGCAGTTTGAGGTGCGGCTGCTGGAGCTAGGGTTCCTGCGGGATCACTAGAGGAAGGAGCCACCTCTGGTGGCTGGTGGCAGTCCTCCCAGCTTCTGGAGCCCACGCCTCCCCGGATCTAGCCCGCGTCAGCCAAGTCAGGTGGAAATCTCCCCATTCAAACCAGCGCGGGCCAATCAGGGACTGGCGCGCCCGGCCGTTCCAACGCGCGGAGCAGCCGGGCCCCGGATCCCGCCCGCCCCGAGACGCAGGCGAGGTGCAGAAAGGCTGAGCCTGCTGCCTGGGTTACCTGCACCCACATAACCACCGCCTGGGGACAGGCCCTCCTGTCCTGGCCGCAACAGGGACGCCATGGAGCGCTCCCTGCACCGCGTCTCCCTCGGGAGCCGGCGCGCCCACCCGAACTTGTCCTTCTACCTCACCACCTTTGGTAAGTGCCTCTGGGCCAGACTGCCTATGGACCGTTTCCTTGGAATCGGGGAGCCAGAAAGGCAAGCCCCCACTGTAACAGGAAGGCTGCGAGCAGGTGCTCTTTCCGTTTGGACACCCTCTCTGGCCCCTTCCTCCAGGCTCAGCAAGTCAATGGACACCACCTGCTGCCCCCGCCGCTGCTGCCAGCTGCAGTTGGTTCTGCCTCACTTGGCCGGAATAATCATGCCCCAGTTCATCTTTCAGAGAGGCCTGCCTTGTAACCACAGAGCTCCCCATTAGCCAGCACTCAGGTTAAATCAGGGTCTAGTTTACTCTGTCGAGACAGCTCAGTCACCTGCTTCCTTTGGCTCAGGGACTAGAGGGAAGGGTTAGCTCAGGTCCCCTTTGGAGGCTGTATCTAACTTCTCTCGTTGGATATCTAACCCACAGTCAGTGTGGATGGATGGGGACAGTCTTCTCCAAGACAGATCTTAGGAGAGTATAAAGGCTGAGGGGAACAGAAAAGGGCAGTAGGCCCTATAAGCCCCGAAGTTGCAGACTCTCTGTTCCTCCAAATCCCAGCCAGCCAGCAGCTTTCCCAAAGGACTGTGCAAACCTGGCCTTCCAAGGAATTATAGTAAGAATCGTACCCCTTCCCCAGAACACAGCTCTGCACAGCTCTTCATTTTCTCCCTGTCAGGAGGGGCTTGTTCCTCTTCTGCCAAGTGAGACGAGTTGAGAGGAGTCTCTCTCTAGCCCGTGGTGGGGGCTTGATACCTGACTATAAGCCTTCTCACCAATGCTGTTGTAAGTTGTATACAATGTCTTTCTGAAGTTGGAGTGGTTACCCAGCTTTCAAAGGCAGAGCACACACGGAATGAGACCCTCAAGAAGGACTCTTGTCTTCCCTGCTCTCCAGGTTATCCCAGGACATTGGCTCTTCACAGCGTGAGTCCCTCTGGCCCCAGGAGCAGAGGGAGTAATGGAAACGCAGTGGGTTGATTCCTAGAGAAGGGCTGCAGTTCGGTAGCCTGGACCTCACCTGTCCTGGTGCTGGAAGATCTAAAAGAGAAACTCACTAGCCACCACGTTGGTTGAGTGCTCACTGGTGTATAACCTGTGTCCAGTGTGTCACCTGCATTGTTTCGTTTAATGTTCCCAAATCCTACAAGCCAATCCTTTTCATTCCAGAGGGACACAAGGCTCTCCAAGACAAGGGAGAATTTCCAGATGAGAGAGGGTCATGGGGCATCACCTTTTCCATGTCCCTTTTCAAGAGTTTAAAAGCCATTTACTTTATGTTCTCAGTGTCCTCGACCACTCCTTCCTAGTCTCAACAAAGTCCCCATGGTTCTGCGCGTACAGCTTTGTAAGACAGCCCTTTCACTGCTGGTGCAACGTGAATATTTCTTTGCAGTTACTCTTTTTCCAGACTGGAGCAGGGGAGGGTCCAGTCCCAGCAGGGCGTGGCTCCTTCAGCCTGGCTATGGCTTCCAGTTGGGCATGATGGCTATCAAGTGAATCAGCTGTTTGAACCTGTGACTGTCACCTTGAGTGTGCAGGAGTCAGGCAGGAACTGGGGAGAGAGGGGAGGCGCCCTCTCTTTCTGTGTAGCTTGCTCTTGGATATTTTTGACACTAGTTTGAATGCTTGAAAAATGTTTCCTGCAATAGTTTTGTCTCCTGGAGTGCCATTTGCCATGGCGACCTTATTTCTGGCTGCTAATTGTCACTGGGCACTGAATGCTCTATGTTCATGGCGATTTCTGTTTGTGGTTACCAAATCAGACCCGGAGCATTTTTGGACTTATAGTTGTGGTGGTAATGGAGATTGAACCCAGGGCCCCAACACTAGGCAAATATTCTATTCCACTGGGCCCTTGAATACACACAAGTTCCCAGGATTCATCTCCAGAGAGTGAGATTTAATAACTATGAGTGGATCCTGAGACTCTGACCTTAAAGACATCCTAGAGGAATTTTGAACATGATCCAGACTTGGAAGCTATGGATTCCAGGTCAGTTTTTGTAGCCAATGTAGATACCATTTGATGCAGATCTCTTTGCTAACTTTCTCAGTTCCTTGGCCTTTCCCCAACACTCCCTGGCCCCTTCAACAGTGGGCCTTACCTTGGAGGAACCTGATAGTGATGCTGCAGATAGTTAAAGGAGGTGGAAACACAAAGAGAAAAAAATATTTCCATCAGAATTCCCTACAGAGTCTCTCTCTCTCTCTCTCTCTCTCTTTCTCTCTCTCTCTCTCTCACACACACACACACACACGGGGGGGGGGGGTGTTTGTGAGCACACCTACTATTTCCCCAGGAAGGCAGATCCAAGTAACATTTGCTGGCTGCCTCATTGCCTTTGAGGCCCTTAGCCAACTTCAAGGGAAGGCACAAGCTGAGGCCAGGAACCAGCTAGTCCTTCTTTAGAGTAATTTGGTGTAATTTGAAGAAGTGTTAGCATGTGTTGGTGGCTGTATCTTCCAGGGTCACACCTCTTATTTTGATTAGGGTATTTGTTAATTCTTTGGTGAACGTTCTATGGAGCTATAACGCATAATGTACACAGTTCACTCATTGGAAATGTACAACTTTATGGTTTTGAGTATATTTACAGAGTTATGCAACTATTACTATAACCAGTTTAGAGTATTTTCATCACCCTAGAAATAAACACTGTACCTTTTAGCTTTTTGTTTTCCATCCCTGGCCCTCCATCCTTCCTGTCTTAGTCAGGGTTTCTATTCCTGCACAAACATCATGACCAAGAATCAAGTTGGGGAGGAAAGGTTTATTCAGCTTACACTTCCATACTGCTGTTCATCACCAAGGAAGTCAGGACTGGAACTCAAGCAGGTCAGGAAGCAGGAGCTGATGCAGAGGCCATGGAGGGATGTTCTTTACTGGCTTGCTTCCCCTGGCTTGCTCAGCCTGCTCTCTTATAGAACCCAAGACTGCCAGCCCAAGACTGCCAGCCCAAGACTGCCAGCCCAGAGATGGTCCCACCCACAAGGGACCTTTCCCCCTTGATCACTAATTGAGAAAATACCCCACAGCTAGATCTCATGGAGGCACTTCCCCAACTGAAGCTCCTTTCTCTGTGATAACTCCAGCTGTGTCAAGTTGACACAAAACTAGCCAGTACACTTCCCAACCCTCACCAATCACTACTGTGTTTTCTGATTCGACACATATGCCTTGTTGAGGGGATTTTATGTGAATGCAAGTATGTATGCGTATTTCTATGAATGTCTCTTTTTTACCGTGTTTTCAAGGAATGCTCATGTTGCAGCACATTAGCAGTACTTCATTTAAAAATAGTTTTTACCTTTATTTGTGTGTGTGTGTGTGTGTGTGTGTGTGTGTGTACACGTGGAGGTCTGAGGTCAACTTGTAGAAGCTGGTTTCCTAGTCCCGTCATGTGCTTCTTGGGCATGGCACATAAGCCTATAACACTGGGACGGGGGTATGACACAGAGGTAAGAAGATCATTGCTGGCCTTGCTGGCCACCAGCTTAGCCAAAGAAAGAACCCCAATAATCTCCACTAAGACTTAACACTTGGGAGGCAGAGGCGGGGGCAGTGTATAAATGAGACACATAGTCACGATTGATAAACAATAAGAGTTGTTGTTGTTTTGTGTGTGTGTGTGTGTGTGTTAAGGAAGCAGCCATAGAAATGTTTTATTTCTGGACCTTTTGGTTTGCATCATAGTTTCCTACTTTGTCACCATCACAGACTCGATTACTGACTACAGCTTTGTAATAACGTCTTGGAATCTCAAAGTACAAATCCTTGAACATTAGTCTTCACTGTTATTTTGGTTGTTCTATGTTCGTGGTACTTCTAGATGCATTTTAGGTACAATTATTTTATATTGAAAGCTGCCCATTCACAAAAATGTTGGGTATGTACAGAAAGTCTTGAAAAGAAACCAAGGTTTTAGCTCGCCCCATAAGCCATATCAGTGACCTGCCTGGGTTGTGTCTGAACAAGTCGCTGTTCTCCTTGTGGTCTCTAGCATCCTGGAAACCGCAAACGATTAGGAGAGAGCACAGGTTGCCTTTCCTCGAGGGTATCTGGGCTGGGAGATGATGGACAGTCAGTGCATGTGCTTTGAAGGCTGAAGGTAGCTGTGGGCATGGCTGAGACTGCCCATCTCTCTTTGGGGATGTCACTGCCACTGAACCTGAACCCAACTGTGGGAACCCAACTGTGGGAACAGTCCTGAGGCAGGCTCAGTCCAGCGGCATGCCTGGAGCCTGGCTCATCAGAGGGAAGCGAGCTTCTGAAGATAAAGAGGACTGAGAGGGACAGCACACATTTGCTGACCTGCTCTTTCTTTTTCCATGTTTGTTGTGGTAGCAGTATTAGCTGGGGCCCTGCATCCCCCCCCTCCACTGCCTCTCTTTGAAACCACAGAGAAGATGAATCCAGTTTCGTACTGAGAATGAAGCTCAGGACAGATGCCCACCAGCTGCTCCCTGTGTTACAGGGCAGAACGAGGTCGGGCTCTGAACTGGAGGCCTTTGAGGTGGCCCTGCCAACTGCCGTCAGCCCTGGTTTCCAGCCCTGTTCCCCTGAGCCTGGCAGACTCACTAGACTTGGCTCAGGAAACCCATCCATTTCTCCAGAGCACATACTTTGCTGGGCAGAGCGCTCGGCGCTGGTTGTTTGCCTGTCATTTGTAGCCCATCTGCTTGGGAGGATCGAGAAATTCCTTGGTGCTGCTGTCTGTTGCTAGTTCCTCGCTCTTTTTCAGTTCTTCCCTGTATGTCCTTTCGCAGCCTTTCTTATTATGGTGTGTGGCACACATGCATAAAAACATCCCTAGATTTATATAAAATACCTATGTGGAGACACACACACACTGGAGCTCAGGCAAGCACCTGGCTTTCACATGTGTGCCAGCAATCCAAACTTTGCTCCTCACACATGGCCAGCACATATTTTTAATTAAGATAAGCTATTACTACATTATATATCATAAGTAGGCCTGAAATGGACAATCCTCCTGCCTCTGCCTTCTGAATACTGGGATTACAGACAGGGGCCACTGAGCCCAGTTTTGGCGATGTTTTCATTGTTCATTTCATGGTTTGGTCAGAGACCGTCCTCTGCGTCCTGCAATTCTTTGCGATCCATTGGATTTGCTTGCTCGCCCGGCGGTGGAGGAGCATCGAGTATGAGAGAGCCCTGCGGTGTCCTTGAGGTATGGAGAGAGCCCTGCGGTGTCCTTGAGGAGACTCCTGCAGTCGGCGGGTGCAGTACTCTCCCCATGTGTCAGCTCTGGTCAGCCTTGCTCACCGTGTTGCCCCCGGTGCTCTGGGTATCTGCTATTTTCTCTATTTATTCTATCAGTTACCAAGAGAAGGCTGTCGATTCCTACTGTGGATTAAACTTGCCATCCTTTTGCCATCGACACTGTCAGCTTTTCCTTTATGTATTTTGAAGTTAAGAATATATGGTTGTATAATTCTTCTTTTTCTGCAGAGTAGAAACTTTTATTATAAGGTCTTCAGCTGTTACAAGCCTTCTCTTTATTTCTAGTAGAGGTACAGTCTGCATTTCCTGGCCCTGACATAGCCCCCCAGCTCCACCCCCCCCAGCTCCGCCCCCCCAGGTCCAGCCTGGGTCTGGCCTGCCTTCTGCCTTTTTCTATCCTTTGTCTTTCCAAACTGGGTCTTCGTTCTTCAGGTGCTCAGAGTCCACTGCAAAAAGGCAGGCATGGAGGTGTTATCTTTTCTCCTCGTTCAGAGCTTACAAAAATGTCTTTTCTTTTGCTGGTCAGGTGCTAGCAGCCCAGGCTAGCCTTTCATTTCATCGACAGTGTCTCACTATGTTGCCCCAGTTGGATGCCAATTTGCTACACACCCCAGGCCGAGCTTGAACTTATGACAGGTGCGGGCTGCGTGCCACGTGCCTGGCTCTTGGGATCGCCTTGAGTCACTGTTAGGGACTGAGAGTATTTGAAACCGAGCCTCCGTTCTGTGAGGATCTATGTCTGGTTATAGCTCACCCTGTTCCAAAGGAGTAGCCCTTTAGGTTCTCTTTGATCCCCTGAATTTTGGTCTCCTCATTACCAGAGTCCAGAGACACTCCAGAAGAAAATCAATCTGGGAAAAACATCAGGCTTCCACAGCCTTGCATTTGCCACCCTAACACCGCACATTCTCTGTATCTCATTTCAGCTCTACGAGGATGCTTTTAAATATTTTTACCTGGCTTTTCTAGATTCCCTTATTGTGTCCCTTGGTGAGTCTGTCACCCCCCAAACTAAAGTCTCTGGTGGATTTTTTTTCTCATTTTCTGACATAATAGAAATCTTCACACTTATTTGTTTGAATGTGTGTGTGTGTGCATACTATAACATATATCTGGAGATCGGGGGAAACTTGTGAGAGTCAGTTCTCTCCTTCTACCATGTGCATTTCCTATGTCAGACTCACGCTTCAGTCTTGACAGCAAATGCTTTACTTACTGAACCATCATTCTGGCCCCAGAGATTTTTTTTTAATTTGTTGTTTATTTTATGTACATGTGTGTGTGCTTGCATGAGTGTATGTGTACCATGTGTATGTATGTGGTTGTGGAGGTCAGAAGAGGGCGTGGGATCCCTTGGAACTGGAGTTACAGGAAGATGTAAACTCCCTGATGTGGGTGCTGGGACGGAACCTGGGTCCTCTGAAAGAGCAGTAAGCAATCTGAGTTCCTGAGCCACGTCTCCTGAGCCACGTCTCCAAGCCACATCTCCAAGCCACGTCTCCAAGCCACGTCTCCAAGCCTCTCCTTCAAGATGTTTGCTCTGTGTCTCTTTTCTTCTCCCTACCTCCCTGGTCATGTCAGTGGGAGTGCTGTTGTGCACTGGGTACTTCACATGAGGATAGGAAGTGTGCTACTCTGACAGTTCCCACTGTAACCGGAGGAGCCGAGTCACTCCAGGGCTTACGGACTCCAGAGTCCACGCTTTGTTCATGGCTCCATGCTTCCGTCTTGCGTTTTCTGCACTAAATTTGTTCTTCTGGAAAGTGTTATCTGATCACTTTAAAAAAAATACTTCAGATGTAAAACTTAATGAAAATAAATTATGAATTTCATTGTGTGGTGTGGTGTAAAGTTGTAAGAATGTATATAAGAGATAACCATCACTATAGAATAACTACAGACAGAGTGGTAGTGTAGGGGCTGTAGAGATGGCTCAGTGATTAAGAACACAGACTGTTCTTCCAGAGGACCCAAGTTCAATTCTCAGCAGCCACATGGCAACTAGAAACTGTCTGTAACTCCAGATCCAGAGGATCTGGCACCCTGACCAGACATGCAGGCAGAATACCAATGCACTTAAAAATAAACAAAATTTCAAAAAAAAAAAAAAAAGATTGCATGAAACAGGTAAGGATCCTGAGTAGTTTATAAAGCATTGTAGACATTTTTAAACTAAAACTATATGACTTTTATATATGTCTTAAAAATAATTATAATCTGAGTGTGGTAGTGCACACGTTTAATCCCAGCACTTGAGAGGAGAGGCAGGTGGAAAATATAGTATGATGAAAGGGGAAAAAAATCACAAAAGGCAGAATAACATGAATTTTCTACATATAATAACAGTGTGTACACATGGGCATGGTAGAAAACCATTTACTGTGAGGAGAAAAAGTTGACCTGGGGTTAATGTGGACAGTTCTGCACTTTGTAGTTTAAGCAGGAATAGTTACAATCGATCAACTTTTTTTTTTTTTTTTTTGCACGTTCATGTGAATGTGTAAGTGTTTGTGTGCGTGTGTGTGTGCATGTGTATGTGTGTGTTCATGTGCGTGTACATGTGTGTAGGCTCAAATTTGACATTGGTTGCCTTCCTCGGTTGCTCTCTACCGAGGAAGAGAGGCAAGGTCTTTAGCTGAACCGAATGCTCATAGAATTTGGCTCCTTTAGCTAGCCAGCCAGCCAGCCAGCCAGCCAGGGGAAATTCTGTCTATGCCTCCTGAGTGCTGGGATTTCAGGCGGCAGCCATACCTGCCTGGCTTTTTATGTGGACTCTGGGAATCAGAACTCTGGCTCTCATACTGGCTGCTCTATCTGCAGAGCCATCTCCTCAGCTCCTCTATGGGTTCTCAAGAAAGGGAGGGGGAAGAAGGGAGGGACTGAGGGGGAGGGGGACTGGAAGGAGGAGGGGTGGGCTGTGATCAGGATGTAAAGTGAATAAAGAAAAAAGAAAAACAGAAAGAAACTCAAAGACCTCAAAATACAAAACGTCTCCCATTCTTAGATATAATAGTATTTCTTAACACTGTGGGTTTTTTTTTCTTTCAGTTCTTAAAACTGAAAAATGGCCTTAGAATTGAGATCAGATTTAATTGCCCTAATTGTGGAGACAATTTATCCCCGTGTTTATTAGCTAAACTGAACAACTTCTATCTGGCCATGTCTGGGAGCCGGGAGTTTGGAATCGCTGAGAGGAATGGTTTTTCTCAGGGTTTCCTCACAGGGCCGGAATCCAAGATGTTAGCCAGGGACTCTGTTATCTGACGGTATTACGGGGCCGGGAGGGCTTGTCACGTGACTCTTGGCAGGCGGCCTCTCATTGTCGGGAGGCTTCTGTCTTTCCTCACTTTCCTCTTCATGGGGCTGCTTGAGTTTGCACAGGCCACAGGCAGACAGCCAGCCTCCTCCTGAGAGAGCCTCGCAGTTGTGACCGTGAGCAAGAACCCCAGAAAAGGACCGAGAGTCAATTTAAGACGGACATAGGGTTTTCTGAGAGTTTGAAAAAAAAAATGAATTTTAAATGTTATTAGTGTGTAGGTGCATGTATGGAGAGAGACAGACAGAGAGACAGACAGACAGACAGACGGAGGGAGAGAGAATCTGTGTATACTGCAGCACATGTAGAGAGGTCAGGGGATGATTTTCAGGAGCTGCTCTCTCCTTTCACTGTGGGTTCTGGGGATCAAACTCAGATTGTCATTCACACTTGGCGTGCACTTTTACCCACGGAGCCACGCTGATGGCCGTCTGGTAGGCATAGCGATAATTTATTTACTTATGCATATGGTTTTTTTTCTAAGATGATTTTATTTTTAAAATCATGTGTAAAGAGTCAGGTTCCATTCTGACGTTTGTAACATAAATTTCATTTTGTCAGTTCTCCAGCCCTCCCTTGCCCTCTTCTGGCTGCATCCCTCCATCCCTAGATTCTATGACCTGCCCCACCCCTCCTCTTTTGTCCTTTCTTATGGTACTTGTTCTAGTTTCATGGCCTATAGCCACACACATGCTCACATATATATTCACACACGTACATATGCACACATGCGTGCATGCATATGTGCACACCACACACACACACACACACACACACACACACACACACATATGAGACACACACGAGATACACACGAGACGCGCACATGAGAGCTGAAAGCCAGCTAGCTGTGTGTGAGAAGGAGCGTGTCTTTCTGAGTCTTATTTGTGGCACCCCGTGGGACGGTTTCCTCATCCACCCATTTGCTTGTAGCTTTCATAATTTCTTTTTTTTTTCTGGCTGAGCACAGTTGTACTGTGCACACGTGCCATGTGTTCATTATCTGATCCTCTCCTGGTGGACCACTAGGCTGATTTCATCTCCTTGCCATTGTGAATACAGCGACACAAGCAACTTTGCAAGTGTGTCTGCCGTAGGAAGTAGGGTCCTTCAGGTGTGTGCTTAGGAGCTATGCTGGTCACCTGGTAGTTCTAATTTTAACTTTGTCAGAAACCTCCATGCTGGTTTCTATAACCGATGTACTACCCCACACCCCACTGCGGTGAATAAAAGCCCCTCTTTTCTTACATCTCTGCCTGCATTTGGCTTCTTTTCTCTTTTTTTCTTTTTCTTTTTCTTTTTCTTTTTCTTTTTTTCTATAGCTCTGGCTGTTCTGGAACTCACTCTGTAGACCAGGCTGGCCTCGAACTCAGAAATCCACCTGTCTCTGCCTCCCAAGTGCTGGGATTAAAGGCATACACCACCACCGCCCAGCGGCTTCTTTTTTCTTACTGTAGTCTTTCTCTTTTAGATTGATTAATTTTCTCATGGGCTAGCTTCTCGAGTACCTGTATGCAAAGCATTCTGACTATTCTCCCTTCCTCCTACCCTGTCAGTCTGTCTCTACCATCCCTGCCCTTCTCCCAGGCTTAGAACTTTTGGTCTGGGGACTCATCTCACTTAGCCAGGGCCATCTGTGTGACCATTGGATTGGAACTGTCCACTGCAGCCTGGGGTGGAGGTGGACCAATGGGCACAGTCTAAGGCGACGACTTCCTATATTCCCAAATCTATTAATAACAAGTGGTTCTTCAATGAAGAGGGTCCCCTGAACCCCTCTTCCATTCGTGCTTGCCTGCTGTGGGCCCAGGCTGTGTAGCTCTGGTGCCGGCATCCTTAGCTACTGTGAGGTCAGAATCATAGTGATCGTGTTTTGCCCAGAAGGTGGCGAGCCTCAGAAATGGCCGTGTTCAAGGCCGGTTCTTTGTCTTCTTGACAGCGATTGTGTCTGAGGTGAAGTGGAGTCTCAAAGTAGTTTTAATTTTCATTTCTCCAATGGCTAGGGTCGTTGAACACTTTCAAAAGATATTTATGGGCCATTTGTGTTTCTTCCTTTAAGAACTCAGTTTATTCCATTAGTCCACTAATTGCTTAGCAGGGTTTTTTTTTTCTAGTTAATTTTTGTGTTCTTCATATATTCTAGATGAATAAATGCTTTGAGCAAGTATTTTCCCAAAGACAATATACTGACAGTGAATAGCACTGGAAAAAGAGCCCAGTGATTTTAGCTATTAGAGAAGTGCCAACTGGAACCCAGTGAGAGCTGCGCCGGGTGCTGCAGTCTGGCTACCTAGGAGGGTGAGTTAGGAGGACAGCGAGCTCAAGACCCATCTGAGCTACCCAATGAATCCAGACCTAGCAAGTGTGAGTCAATGAGACCTTGTTCCCAAGAGAGGGCTTGGATGTAGCTTAGCATTAGGCACAGCGTGTGAGCCCTAGCCTTTGATCTCTTGTACCAGTTAATACATATATTATTCATTATTTGGGAATAAATTCCTCACACCCTAAGGCCAAGCAAGTCAAGAACGAGCAAACAAAAAGCACTAGGACAAAATAAAACAGGAGACAAACAATCGAACAAATCCCTACAACAAGGTGTATTGATCGGGATGTGACTAAGGAGATAAATAATAAATACTGAGATAAGGAGGAGAAATTTGAATACTTGTACGTGGCTAGCAGGGATGTAAAAGGCACTGCCACTTGGGAAGAGAGTTCAGGATGTTTTTTTGTTTTTGTTTTTGTTTTTTATAAGACTGAGTTATCATTTGACCTAACAATTTCTCTCCTAGTTATAATAGACTCTCCTTACTTTTGCACGAATGTTTATTCGCACCCCGAATATACAACCCGTGTTCTTGGATCATGCATTCACGAGTGTCATCGTTATGAATGTCATTGAAGTTTTACCTTTGTTGGGTTTTTGAATGGTGTTTCACTTTTCTATTTCTTCTGGATCAGATAGGTGGATCACCTTATAATGACCCAGTATTTTTGGACTGGTGTATTGATGCATAGTACAACATATATAAATCTTGGAAACATGGCAAGTACAAAGAAACCAATCATAAAAGCACATACGTTGTCAGAGTTTATGTATATGAACTACATCACAATAGGCAAATCCACTGGAGCAGAGAGAATAATTGACGATGGACAGGGCCTGGGGAAGAAGGCAATTGGGAGTGATTCCTGATGAGTTTGGGATTTCTTCCAGGAGAGGGAAAAATGATTTAAATAGGTAGTGCTTGGCTGCTCAATTCCATGAAACGTGTTGTAGAATGATGTGTTACATGTAGAGCTTGGCCACACAATTCCATGAAGAACCAACTTAGCTGTTTAAAAAAGGGGGGGGGAAGAAAAAGGAAAAAATTGCCTGTTACACCCTAGTCACTTCTGCTACATTCAATTAGAAGTAACTAAGTCTGCTCTACAGTAGAAAAGATGAACTGGTCTCTACTTTTATATAAACTTAGGTGTGTATGTGTGTGGCCATGTGCATGTAAGAGCAGGTGGCTGTAGAAGCCAGAAGAAGGTGGCCACTGCCCTTGGAGTTGCTTGCAACTGTGAGCTGATTTACGTGGGTCCTCTGTAAGAGCAGGACATGTTCTTCACCACCCAGACATCTCTCCAAGTCTAGCTTCCATTTCTTTTCTTTCTTTTTTTTTTTTTGTTGTTGTTTTTGGTTTTCGAGACAGGGTTCTAGCTTCCACTTCTTGATGGAAGGGAACATCAAATACCCTGTAGACAAATGTTGAGCCAGCCACCGTGGATGCCCTGGGTCTGATGGCCCCCCCGTGTCAAACACTTACTGATCCTGTTGCCTGGATGTTCGACTTTTAGCCTTCATTTAACTTTCCTATTAGTGAGGATTCAACATAGTAACTATTCTATGGCGTTACCACGAGGAATACAAGCAATTAGAAGCATTTAGTGAAGTTCTGAGTATCCTGTGACCATCCAGCCAGCATTGGCTGCCTTCCTTCCCTCCCCGTGGCTCTGACACTGAGGTGTCTTGTTGTGGTCTCTGGGAAGTTGGATCTGAGCCCTGCAGGATGGATGGCTTTGCCAGCAATGTGGCCCAGCCAAGGTTGGATGTTGAGGGTATTAGTCAGAGATTGTAATTCACCGGCTTTCCAGGAAGAGCCGAGAATCCCTCCCGAATGACCCACAGTCACTGAACCCATCGAGGAGACCTGACAGTGAGTTTATGCGTTTGTGCTGAGCAGGCTGACAGGACTTCTCTGGCTGGAGCTGTGTTTCTGGAAGGAAAAGCAGCTTGGGGGGGGGCAACATCACATCAGCATCAGATTTCACAGGAAGCAGAGAGTCACGCAAAGGGAGTGGACCAATCGAACTTTTATCTCCACTCAGGAACCCTGCAGTCTGTGTCTCAGTTCTCCTGCCGGGCACTATTCCACTCCCCCCCCCCCCCCCAGTCAGAAGGGAGTTGGATAAACCTGAAGGGAATTCAAGATTCTTCCTCTTTTCAATCCCACACTGGAGTTTTCCAGGGTTAAGGACCAAGAACTGTGTAGCTTTCAGGCTTTGATACCTGCCTGTCATTTATCAGAGGACAGAAAGTAGAGCTGGCCAACATCCCTCATCCTCTCTGAGTCTAGACCAGTGCTCCTGAATGGATCAGGTGGCTGACACAGGCAGGGAGCTAGGAGNCCTCCTCTCTCTCCTCCCCCTCCTCCCACCTTCTCCCCTTTCTCCCCCTCCTCCTCCTCCTTCTTTTCTTCTTCTTCAGCATGAGTGCTGGGCATCTGAACTCTGGTCCTCATGCTTGTGTTGCACCCGTTCTAGTTTCAGAAACAAACAAGTAACCTTTCATGCTAAACTAAATGTCACTGGGTTAGTGATATCTGACCTCTGACTGCTGGACATGCCTGTTTCAACGCTTCCTCTGCCAGCACACCATGGAGCAGGCACGGGATCTGCATCAGATTTCTAGGCATGATGGAGCCTGACAGTAGCAGTTTCAAGGACCTTGAGATAATTAATCATCCCGTGGGTTCCCATGCAGCCTTTCATCCCAGGACCTCATCACCGTCCAGTATCATCAGATCAGAGCCTGGAGCACAGCAACCCCATCATTAGCCCTGCCTCCCAGCCACAGACATGGAGGTCCTGGGAGAGAAGTGGGCAGTCGGGATTGGAACTAGAATGTGCCTCCTGGATTTTGAGGCCTTCAACCTGGTCAGGAGACCAGTGAGATATCTGATGGGCAGGAGGCTGGAGTCTGAATGGCTTATGGATTCTAACAGGGAGAGGATCAAGTCATTCCAGATTACTGTGGTTGGAGGCCTTATGAAGAATTTTGACATTTAGGCCTCCCTTCTTTTCTCCGAAGGCTGCCTGCTTGTCTTCTAGCCAGGACCAAAGCCCAAACCTTAAGAACCAGCCCAGTTTTAGCAGGCACACACAGAGACAAACAGTTGGGACAGTGACAGGATGTCTCACTGTGCCTGAGGAATGGCTGAAGGACTCTGGGCACCAGGTCTAGAGGAGACAGCCCACAGCTGGCAGAACCAAATCAGGTCAGTGAAAGTTACCAACAACCCATTTAGATGGAACATCAAATAGTTATTCAAAAGAGGAAGTACCCTCATTACGAGAGGTGGATTTCCCTAACTGGAAGTGACAGACCGGGGTAGAGGATTGGTAGGCAGGGATCAGATGTGGCTGGCTCTGTTCTTCTGGTCTCTCAGCTTATGTTCCTGGGTGGAGGGAGTCCTTCTGGTCTCTCAGCTTATGTTCCTGGGTGGAGGGAGTCCTGTGGTTTCAAGGAGATGCTGAACTCAAAGACTTTTTTGATATGACTGGAAAGTGATAGGTGTGTCTGTCTGTAAGGATGACTTGAGAGTTTTTTGTTTGTTTTGTTTTTAATCTGTCTCTGTCTATGTCTCTGTCTGTCTCTGTCTCTCTCTGTGTATCTGAGTGTGTGTGTCACAAGTGTTGGAGCAAATGTGCCAATGCACTGTATAGAGGTTAGAAGACAACCTTGGCTTGAAGCATGGTCACTTATTGTGCTGGCTAGTTTTATGTCAACTTGACACAAGCTGTAGTTATCTGAGAGCAAGGAACCTCAACTGAGAAAATGCCTCCATAAGACTGGGCTGCAGGCAAACTTGTAAGGCATTTTCCTAATTGGTAAGTGGGGCCACCCATATGCTGGTGGTCCTGGGTTCTATAAGAAAGCAGGCTGAGCAAGCCACGAGGAACAAACAATCCAGGGAGCAGCATCCTTCTGTATAACTAATGCTTCCAGATCCCTGCCCTGACTTTCATCAATGATGGACTACAATGTAGAAATGTAATTCAAGTAAACACTGCCCTCCTCAAATTGCTTTTGGTCATGGCGTTTCACCACAGCAATGGTAGCCCTAACTGAGACACTTGTCTTCCAATGGCTTCTGGGGATTCTGTCTCTACCTCCTGCCTCCCACAGCTGCATGGGAACTACTGACACACTACTGTGTCAGGCTTGGTGAAGGTTCTCAGGGTCTGAACTCAAGTTCTCACACTTGTGCATAAGTGCTCTACCCAGAGAGCCATTTCTCCATCTTAATATGAAGCCTCGTTTTATTTATTTTATTTATTTAAATCAAAATAAAAGAACCCAGAAACAAAGATCCACTGCACTCAGGTCCCCATTCTTCACCTGTTCCCTAGCCCAGGTCAATCATCGTCTTTCCCTTACCTTCTCTGGTTTCCTCCTTCCCTCCATTCCTTTCATCTATCCTGTCTGTCTATCTATCTATCTACTATCTATCTGTTTATCATGTATCTAGGATCTGTCTGTCTATCTATCTATCATCTATCTATCTATCTATCTATCTATCTATCATCTATCTATCTATCTATCTATCATCTATCTGTTTATCATGTATCTAGGATCTGTCTGTCTATCTATCTATCTTTGTGGTGCTGGGAGTTGAACCCAGGACCTTGTATGTATGCTAGCCTAGCACTGAAGCACTGTGCTACATCCTGGATCTTTTCTTGTTAACAGAATCTTGCTCTGTAGCCATGGCGAGCGTTGAACNATCTATCTATCTATCTATCTATCATCTATCTGTTTATCATGTATCTAGGATCTGTCTGTCTATCTATCTATCTTTGTGGTGCTGGGAGTTGAACCCAGGACCTTGTATGTATGCTAGCCTAGCACTGAAGCACTGTGCTACATCCTGGATCTTTTCTTGTTAACAGAATCTTGCTCTGTAGCCATGGCGAGCGTTGAACTGGAGAGCCTCCTGCCTCTACCTCCTGAGTGTTGTATTTTTAGTTGTGAAAGTGTTGTTGCTCATGGATGCATTCATGTTGTTAAAACAACAAAGAGTTGGAAAAACAATATAAATTGGAATTCTCTACTATTTCCATCCATTTACCATTCTCTTCCCTCCAGGCAATTCTGGTTTTAATTTGGGGTGTGTGTGTTTAACATGTATGCATGTTAAAACCTTTTAAAACCTTGTTGGGGCTGGAGACATGATGATTCATTGGTTAAGAGCACTTGTTGTTCTTTCAGAGGACGTGGGTTCAGTTCCCAGCACCTACATGGTGGCTCATAACCATCCATAACTCCAGTTCTGGGGGATCAGATGCTCTTTTCTGACCTTTAGTGCCACCAGAAGCACAACTATATATTCAGACAAAATGGGTACACACATAAAATAATCTAAAAACCAAACAAATAACTCATTAGTAATATCCCACACCATGCCATTATAGAACCAGCCCACACTACCCCCCACCCCCCATCATAGCTGTAGTTGGTTGTATAGGCAGTGCCTCAGGAATTTCCACGTTTCCTGTTTTTCAGCAGCTCCTGTGCATGTGTGGCTAGTTTGTCTCTGATAGGGATCTGGTAGAAGGCTACTCACATGTGAATTCCGGTGGCTAACACCAGGGTTGGCCATTAGCCTTCCTTGTATCCTACTCCTTTGCCAATGTAACACTGTCCACTGTTTTTCTGGGCTGCCCCACACAGGGGTGAGCTCCCCATCACCAGAATGGCATCAGTCGGGCTGGAGCCACTGCAGATGGTGCTCCTGATGGAGAGAGGAGGCAGAACCAGGTGACTTTGGAAGTCCCCTCCAATCGGAGAGTATGCCCATCTTTGGATGACCTCACGTGAACAGAAGAGCTGCCTATCACTGATCGTTGTTCAAAGGGGTTTCTTTCATTGTTCCCATAGGTCAACTGAAGCTGTCCATTGATGCCCAGGATCGGGTTCTGCTGCTGCACAGTGAGTCTGGCTATATGCGGGCTCACCAAGGGAGGAGAGGACGGTCCCCTGTGGGCTCGGAGCTGGACAGGCATGGTGTCGCTATGGCATCTTGTCTTTTCCTATAGCATTCTGCCATTTGTCCACTAACAAACTGGCTGCTTACTTGGGCTGCTTTCTGTAGACCCATTCTCTGTCATCCTCACGCTGAAATGTCTGGAGTTTTGTCTACCAGACCTGTAGTCTCAGCAGGCTGAAGCTACTGCAAGACATCTCAAAGTTACACTTGGGCCAGGCATAGCAGGGGCTGAGGGAAAGCCTTCCTGGCTCCCCTGCTGTTTTTTTGTTTGTTTTTTTTTCATTATTTTGTTTATTCACACAGTAATGGGCAGCGCAGTGATATGGTTAAGGTCACAGCTTTTGGAGCCAGGCCACTAGAATCCGAGTCCTGGTTCTGATGCTTTGCTTTCTAAGTAAACTTGAGCAAGCTCAGTTTTCTCCTCCCACGGTGCTGGTAATAGCAACCATCGTGTGGGTTGTTTCAAGGATTAACTGAGCTGTATTGCTAGAGCGCCCAGCACATGGTAGAGGTGTCTAGGAAGCTGTGATAGGAAGCTGTAAACTGCAGAGTTAGTGGCTGAGCATTGCCGCTGAGTTAGGATCTGTGGACACCAAGAAGTCCTTCCCGTGTCTAAGTGGGGTTGCCAGGGAGGACTTGACTTCCTACTTAATCTCTTTGTCCTTTCTTCCACCCAGCATGAGTATTGTCAAGCTTTTGTTGTAGCCCTCCATGTCTGGACTCTTCAGCTTGGCTTGGAAGAGTCTATAGCCTTTCCCTATAGGCTCCCTGGCCCTTGCTACGCAAGATAATGATGTCCATCCCCATTCTGTCTACAATACACTGTATTCCTTGGGAATGTGACCAACTAGGACATCACTGAGCCTCAGGAAGGAAGGCTGGTTTTGCTCCCTGACCTCCCATGCCCAGAATCATCCCTTGTCCTTAACCCTCCTCCAGGGTTTTGGGTCCTCATCCCAGCCCGACTATACTGTGTCACCCTGAGGTTTGGTCTCTCCACCACGATAGGAGCGGTGTTAGGGTGTGGTCAGGGCTACCTTACTACCATTGATAACCAGGAAGACACAGGAGGTCACCAGGCCAGGCTTCTGCCCAGGAAAGCCATACCCTAGAGGGGAGGGATACATTCTCAGAGAACAGTAGCTAGGATACAGGACAGAGAACAACAGGAGCCTGGGTCCTTTGCTCTTGGCCTTAAGGGGCCCCATGTGAAGTTCCCAAGGACCCAAAGAGGGGGTGTTCCGTTCCTGCCAGGGTCTCTCTCCAGCTGTGCAAACAGTTTTTGCAAACTGCATCTTGGCCCCTGCCACAGCATTTGTCCTGTGTGGTTTGCTTTGGCTTCCCCCAGCCTCAGCTCTTCATCCCTTCCAGCCTGGCTTCCCAGGCTTCATGCCTCAGACGGCTGGGGCTCTGTGTGAGCCAAGCCCCAGGGTCCAACCAAACAAAACACCAAAGAAAACAAGAGACACGGGGGTCTGTAAGATCTGACTGCTGTGAACATCAGGCAAGAGAGCCATTCTTACCTTGTAGCAAGCACTTACCCCATTCCTGCCTGCCTACCTGTCTGTCTGTTGATCTGTATTATTGTTGTTGTTGTTTTCTGTTTTGTTAGTAGGGCTGGGTATCAAATCTTGGGCCTCATATATGCTAAGCAAACACTCTGCTAACTAGGCCACCCCCCCAGCCCTCATTCTTTTATATAGCAAACATTTTGCAGAACAGTTACTTATCGGTCCAGCAGTCTACTGGGCACTTTAGAGACGTTCTTTTATTTTAAAAGTACAAGTGCCATGTGAGTGAATATTGTTGTGAGCTCTTGGGGAAATGAGGCACTCGGTCTGAGCAAGCTGGAGTTCCTTGCTCCAGCACACATGGTCAGTGAATGGCGTAGCCGGCTTCCCATGTGGTCTGTCTGCCTCTGGACTCTGAGCTCGTGACCATTCTGTGGCACTACCCACTGCACAGCACAGTGCCCACGCATCTTGGGCTCCCATCCCTGGAGGCTGTCTTGGAAAGTTAGAGAGCTCACTGGACTGGGTGTCAAGAGACACAGGTTCTAAAGGAACTGCCATTCCCCTTGCTCTGTGACTCTACACACATTTCTTAGAGTTTTGAGCCCTCCCGGTAGCCACGTTTGCTTCAGTTAGTGATGCTTAGACTAAATACATTGCAAGTTCCCCTCCAGCTATAAGACTTGGGGAATGGAGTGCACTCTATTCTATACCATGGTGAGGGTGCTGCACAAACATGTTGGTGGAGGAGATGAGGCAGAGATGGGGTCACAACCATTCGTTATCAGGTCAACTCAAAGGCCAGGGTAAGGGTCAGAATCCTACTGCCCGCAGATATGTCTTCTGTTTGAGTTCAAAATAAAAAGTGTCTTTCTATTAACAAGTGTGTGCCTGTGCTGAAGTGCGTGTATATACTCCCTCCTATTCACCCACCCTAACCTTTCTGCTCTTTTTCAGTCATAGAAGGCAAAGGCCTGATGAGCAGGGAGCCTGGCATCTGTGATCCCTATGTGAAGGTATCCGATGGGGTTAGAGGCAGGTGTGGGGTGCTGAGGTGGACTCTCAAGGTCCAAGGACACCTGTGGGTTAGGGGGCCTGTGGCAGTGACACCCACCACCTCATTCACTGGGTCTCTGAGTACTCATGACGCTCCATGCTGGTCTAGACTCTTGTTCTTTTGATTGACTTGTTCCCTAAGGCTTTGGTCAAGAGCTAGAGTCTTAAGGGTGATCTTGGTGATCCACATGGTGACCGTGCTGGTGACTGAAACACAGGCTTTCCAGTGGACACAGAATCCTCATCCCCTTCCTTACCCAACCAGAGGCAGAGAGAGCAGTTAGGCTTGGTCAGGAGGGGTTTCTCCGAGGGCTGGGGGGATCTTTCTGAGTTAGACCCTGGGAGTGAATCCAGAGTTAGACCCTGGCAGTGAATCCAGAGGACCACAGGGATAAAGAAAGAGGAAGCCAAAGGCCAGGGACATCCCAGAATGTAGCGGCCAAGATGCCAGGTGCAGGCCTGACGCTCTCTTCCCTTTACGCCCAGAAAGCCTTCCTGCCAAGAGCTGGAGCATGGCTTTGTAGAAACAGGCTGGCTGCCTGAGGCCTGGGAGGAAGAGGTCTGTAGTGAAAACATGGCCTTGAGGCCTCTTAGGGTGGGGTCAGGGCAGAATGCCCAAGAGCACCTGGGGACCTAATGGGGTGGAGGCCTTTGGCTTTGGAAAAACCTCCCTGGTCTAGGGAAGAATAGAGATGATAAGGTTGTACCTTCTCTCTATCTTGCCACCACCACCATGACTCCCTGTCCTGGTGTGTGTTCCACTGACCACAGGCAGGTTCCTTGTTTGCGACGGGGACTCTATTCTGTGGTCTTCCTAGGCTGGTTTGAGGAACAGGGGAAAGCTTTTAGTTTGGAGCCTTGCAGAGCTAGCTGTTCTGAGCTAGCTGTGGGGCTTGGGTGACTGTGTCTCTGCGATCACCTAATGCTTTTACTTTCTCTACTTAACTCAACGAAGGTTTCTTTGATCCCAGAAGACAGCCAGCTACCCTGCCAGACCACGCAGATCATTCCAGACTGCAGAGACCCAGCTTTCCACGAGCACTTCTTCTTGTAAGAGTCAGGAGCGGCTTGGCCCTTGAGAGGAGAGGCGGGGAGGGGTTTGCCTGGAAGCCAGATCTAGACACAGATCTGAGCAGAACAACAGCGACTGACTTCTGAAGGATGCCTTTGTTGTCTCCTCCCGGGTGTCCTTGCATCCCTGGCCAGGGGCCCAGCAGCGGGGCCTGCAGGAATAATGTGTCACTGGGCTGTCTCTCCTAACTACAGTAACTAGCTTAGGGCTGGCAGCAGTCCCCCCCCCCCAAAAAGAGAAGCCGGTTTCCCACTGCCTCCGGCCAAGTTCTCACCTTCAATAGAAGGAATTTTCCAAGCTGAAGGGCGGGTATTACCTGTGCATCCCTTTTCATTTAAACTCATTAACCTCCCTGAGCCCCAGCTTCCTCATTCGCAGAATGGAGTTAATAATAGTTTCTTCCTGGGGAGCTAGGGACTCTTTAAGTGGGACGTGGGGCAGTGCCCATCGGAGAGAGAGCCGCTGCTGTTGTTATTATATTATTTCTGTCCCTCGTCTCTGGATGCTCCGGGGCCACTGGGAAGGGCATGGACATTGACCCTTTTCCTGTTAGTGAGAGCGAATCATAATATTTGGTTTGCTCCTCTTTCACAAGGTAATTCTGGACAATACGGGTGAACAGAAGGAAGAGAATAGAAAACCCTGGGCATCCGCCTACTCACATAGATAGGGGTCGCTGTGTTTCATGTCAAATCTCTCTTTCTGTGGACGTGCATCTCTGTATGTGTTTACAACAGAGGACTGTTTTATGACCATGTGTCCTGGCCTCTCTTTTGTCCCTAACAATGAGGTATGAATGCTATTATGCACGTGAGGACGCAGCTCCCACACGGTGGCACTATATTTAGCAAGTTGTCTAGATGCCGGTTCAGCTGTCGTAGTCACGGCCAGCTCCGGGAGCCTGGCCTAGAGCTGGGTCCTCCTAATGCTCTGGTGGTCTGCTTTGCTTCCTAGTCCTGTCCCAGAGGAGGATGATCAGAAGCGTCTTCTGGTGACAGTGTGGAACCGGGCCAGCGAGACCAGGTGAGGAGACCTGCTGTGCGGGGGCTGAGAACCTGCTCTGGGTTAGGGGGTGCCAGCATACTTGAGGCACTTACCTAGTGCCTTCAGGCTAAATGAGTTTCAGGGGCTGGTACCCTGAGTCCCTGTCATATGGAGTGATGAAGAGGAGGCCAAGACGTTGTCAGTGAACATTTGCAAGCTCTTGGTATCAACAAGGTGGGCTTAACCCCTGGATGGCAACCAGCATACACCAAGACTCAGCTCTTAAGGTGCCCACTGTCCAGGAAGGGATAGGAGGCACTGTCTGGAGATAAAGTACAGTAAGAGCATGCATACCCCCAGTTCCATAGGGTACTGTGCACTGTCCCCACTGGGCCTACTTTGCACTGAGTCACCACTGTCCCCTGTCCCCAGCATATGCATGCCTCATGAATACTAACTAACCTCTCAAATAGAACAGGATGACTGGAGAAGAATAAGGGTGGGAAAGTGACTCAGAGAGCTTCCTGGGAAGTATGGACTTCTGAACCTGGGTAGAGAGTAAGAGGAAGATAAACAAAGGTGGAAGGGGTGTTTTAGACCAGGTGTGGCATAAGCAAGCAGAAGTAATGAGGAAGTCAGGGACAGTTGTGGTGGCCTCAGGCTGCCATAAGGAGGCCTGGCTCAGGTGTGCAGAAATGGTGTGTGTGTGTGTGTGTGTAACATGCTGATCTTGCAGGCAGTGGGGGACAAAGGAGGCAGTTGTGGTTGTAAAGAATGAGAGTTAGATGTTGTAGCATGGGGGAGGGGTGTAGTGGGCAAGCAGCAGGAATGACTGGCTGCTAAGAAGAGCAGGTGAGAGCATCTGCCAGTCAAGCCCAGGGGCAGGAGCATGGCAGGGCTCATTTCACACAGGTAATCTGAGAATCTGAGAGACCTGGTGGCCAGTAGCTCTTGTCCAGCACCTGGAATAGAACTGAATGCATTTCAACAGGTCCCATGTGAATGAACATCAGCTCCAATCTCCAGCCCAGACCTGGAAAATATTTGGGGGATTGAATGTTTTTTTGTGTATGCACCATGTTGAAGATTGAACCCAGAGCCTCGGATATGTCAGGCAAATGTTCCACCACTGAACTACATCCCAACTCCTGAGTTCTTTCTGGAAACCTAAGTCCCACTAGCTAATATGAGTTTCTAGGGGTCCCATTTAACCTTGAGAATGAAGAGTTTTTGTTTTGATGGAATCTTCTTTTCATCAGGGAACGATGCTCATGGCACTCCTTGCCCCACCCATCCATCCACCCATCCATCCATCCATCCATCCATCCATCCATCCATCTATCCACCCATCCAGCTGCTACTGCCTGGCAACCAACATTCTAGGTGCTGAACACTCACGCAGGTCTCTGGAACAGCAGTGAAAGACGCTTGAACCATGGATGGAGCAGAGAGCATCACGCTGATATCAGGCGCCTCACTTGCTGGGTGCCGAGCTGAGTCCAGCCAAGAATGCATTTGAGTAGTTTATGCTAAGTTTCCAGAAGAGGTGACCAAGGCTCAGGAAGATGAGACCTTGCTCAGGGTCATCCAGTAAAGCTAGGAAGAAAAGCCAGGCAGTTGGATCTAAGTTCTGTTCTTATCATTGTGTTGCCTCCTGGCCCAAAAGGACGGAGCAGAGAGGGTGGGTTTGTGAAATGAGGCAGTGTCTGAGGACTCACCTGTCTTTTGGGGAGTTCAGGTGCAATGTAGTCAACAGAGCTGAGATGGAGTCGGCATAGGCCCAGCCAGGTAGATCCATAAGTCCTCTGGAGAAAGGTTTTCCTCCAGTGCCAGTGGTCCCGAGTTCTGGCTGGACATTAGAATCTCCCAGGGCGTTTGTATGGATCCCCAGGCAACCTGGGTACCAGATGGCTAAACCCACATCTGCATGAGCAGGCTCTGGAGGTCTACATTTAAACAGGGCCCTCGTGGTAAGCTGATGAAGCTAGTTTGGTGTCTGGGATGCTGTTTGGCCACTGGGACTTACCGAGACAATACTGGCAAGAGAGTGACTGACACGTGCTATAGGTCTAAGATTCAAGAAAGTCTTTGGTAGGATAAAATGAAAGAGAATGAACAGGAAAGGCATTTGAAAGTAGTATTCAGCTGTGAGAACCCTTTCCCAGACCTGTTGCTGGTCTGTGAAGGGAAGGTGAGATGCTGGTATCCAGAGTGGCTAGGTGAGGCTGGTCTGTGCTGGTGATATCCAGGATTGAATGGATGAGACAGACCACCTGGGGTGCACTGAGTGGCAGGCTCTGTATTGGAAGGGTCAGTAAACTACTTCATAAGCCCTAAAAGAGGTCCAGAGGGGTGTCAGAGAAGCAGAGGGGCACCGGGCAAGCTCTCGGTGGAGGTGGAGGTTAGGGCTGGAGGTGAACCTTCCATGGGCAGCAGGTAGGTAGAGCTACTGGAGGAGCTAGCAATGCAGATCACATATTTGGAAGAGAAAGGGAGGCCAGGGAAAGTGAGTCAGCCTCCAGTGAGGCTGCCCGCCCGGTCAGGGCGCTGTCTCCACCAGTTGCCTATTTTGGGAAAGTGAGATTCTTGATTAAATAAAACACACAGCCAGACTCATGGTCAGAGTCCCTGCTCTGAGCTCAAGAGGGCCGGGGCGGGCTCAGGCAGGCCTGCCTGTGGAACAGATAGCTCCCACAAGGCTGTCAGCACCGTGCTGGCTGTTTTCAGCCGCCTGGGATTCTCAGCAGACTCCCCTTTATCAATGTCCTGAAAGAGGAGGCCTCCGGCCCCAGGGCTGCTGAGCATTCTCAAATCAAATTGTGTTTCTCTGAAGGACAGACGTTCGACTTCTCGACTGGAAAGGCCGTTACAGAAGGTGGGAGACAAACATTAATTGACGTACCCCCCCAGTCAAGCATTCTCTATACATTATCTCATTTAATGCGAGTCACGAGGGGTGAGAATTATGATTCCTTCCCTCTAATGTCATAATGCTTTGAGGTTATATAACAGCTGGCACTTGACAAACATCTATTCTATGTGGACATTAAGCTCATGGTGTGCCTTATCTAATTTAATCCCCACTCAGCTCTTCTATGGCTGAGGAAACAGGAACAGAAAGGTTATGTAACTCATTCAAAGTAACACAGCTGGAATGTAGGGAAAGAAAAAAAAAAAAGAATCAGCTGCAAATCCAGGCAGTCGGATGTGTTTGTGGTCACATCCCAGTGCACTGGCCTACCTCTCATACATGACAAATGACTCCAAACCATCCCCTTTCCCAGTCAGTGGCTTGCTCCTCTAACCTTGAGATGTTTCCTCAATACACGGAGTGGAGCTTTATAGACCACCTAGTCAAATGTGCGGTGGGCATGTTCTGAGACCTGCAGGCTCCAAGAGGGAGAGGAGAGGTCCTCCCAGTGGTGGCTGCAGATCCGAGTTTGAATCCCCAGCACACACGGAAAAAGCCAACCATTGCAGCACACAAGCCGTATAACCCCTAGCACTGTGGGGGTCAGAGACTGATGAGGGGGGTTTCCAAGTTGCCTGCTTAGCTCCAGCTTCAGTGAGAGGCCTTGTCCTGACAGAACAAGGGGGGGGGGGGCTGAAGTTATCACCTGTGGGCCACACCACCCAGCACGGACACATAGAATCCTGGGAAAGGGAGCTGCGGATGTCAGCTGTGGATGTCAGCATCTCGGCAGGAGCTGAGGAGAGCCAGAGCCTCTGAAGGAGAGCCAGTCTCACTGGATGTGAAACTGTGGATCAGCCCTTCCCTAGCTCCGTGCCTCAGTTTCCTTATCTGTAAAATCCAGCCATCTCCAGGGCTTTCTATTTCAATTTCAGACTTCTGTGAATATTAAACAGTTATAGCCACTTTTATAAAGTGGCTCGAAAAACAGACAAACAAAACTATAGACCTTTTCGAAGATAAGCAAAGCTAGAAGGCAGGTACGAACCCCCAGAGATGCATAGCGCCAATTCATCCTTTATCAATATGTAGTCTTCTTCCTCTGGGCCTCACCCACTTCCCCCTCCTCCAGTGTATTACTTTCCTGTGTCATCAGTCTGTCTGTCTATCTATCTATCTATCTATCTATCTATCTATCTATCTATGAATGACAACTCCTAAAGACACAGAACCATGAAGACACAATCACATTCAGAATGATAGTAATCTAATTCCTCAGTGCTTTGAGCATGGAGCTAAGCCGTTTAGATGTCCTGTTGGATGATAAGCAGAAGCTGAACTGAAGCTTCTAATATCATTTATAGCACTTTCTGAACTTGTACCCAGAGAACAACTCTGGAGAGAGATGTAACTATTCCCCTGAAAGACAGACATTTGACTCATCAATGTGAAAGACCATTATGGAAGGAAATGAATAGATTTAAGAAAAGTACACACACACATATACACATATATATAATATATATATATAATACACACACACATATATATATATATTTATACATATATATAATTAAAGAATACAGTCTTATATGATAACCTGTGGCTGCATATATGCAAGGTCTTTTTTGTCCTGTGTCAGGTAGCACCCTCAATACTCTGGGGCAGCCTCTCCTTTAACCCTTCTATGGACAGGATCTTTGTCAAGGATGGTGTGGCCTAATATCAGAAAGCTTATGACCTGTGATGGCTCATGCACGGAACACAAAGAAAAAAAGTGAATAGAAAAAAAAAAACATGTCCTCAGCTTAAGGCATCAAACTAGAAATAAAAATCATAAAACCCTGTGAAACAAAATCATTTAAGGCTCTTGAATGAGTAGATTAATGCGCTTTCCCCCAGACTGTAATAAGTCTAGTCTTTCGGCAAGCTGAGCAGTTCTGCCGCGTGCTCCATAAAGTTGCCTCTGAGCCTCGCATTGACTCTCTGAGATGCGTCTCCTCCTCTTTCTGTCTCTGCTCAGGAGGCGTCCTGTGAGCTCCCATGCTCCAACTGCCTCTTGTGCCTCCACAGCTTGTTGCCCTCGCTGTTCATCTGTCAATCTCTCTCTGTCTTGTGCCAGGCCCTGTATTGCTGTCTTGAACTGCTATTTAAATTCCTGCCTATTTGTCATGTTTCCTTAACACTGGGGCTCCATGCCCAGCGCCTGCCAACCATGGGCATGATGGATTCCCCCATTTGTCAAGCCTTTGCTGAGTGCAGAAGCCTGGAGCTGAAACCTTGGCAGTAGGCAGGGACCGAGGCATGGTTCCAGAGCCTCTTCACATAGGGAAATTGCCATCCTCTCCTGCGAGGGCCCAAGTTGGTAAGCTGGCTGGTCGGTGCCTTGCCGTATGCTGGGGCTGCTTATATAAGCTGTTCTTCCTCCAAAGGGTTTTTCAAAGCAGCCTTTAGAAGTAGCTAATTGAAGAACACTCCGAGAGAGGTCCCTGCTTGTGGACGTTAATTGTGACAGTTTACTCTGCCTGAACGATCATGAAATCACTGGAGACCCCTTAGCAGGGCTGCAAAGCTCAAGGGAGGCTATTAACCATTTAGCATTCTCTAAGCACCAGGGAATAAAAATTCCACTTACAGCGGAGCAGGGGAGGCAATGTTTATTACGACGAAAGCCCAAGCCTGGAGACAGGGAAGTCTACAGCGGCAGCCAGCACTGAGTGCAGAGCGTACTTTACCTCACTGCCAGCCAGGACTCTGCCAAATGTGCAGACGAGAAAAACAAACTTGCTAGGAGCACATTGGTAGAGTCTCTAAAGGCTGTCCCCAAAATGGCAGCTATCTGAATGTCTGCTGCCCTGGCGGTCTAGCCTGCTTCCAAGAGGGAAGAATGTTCAGAATGGCGGGGTAGGAAGGTGAAGGGGTATTTAGTTAGGGTGACTGCATTACCCTCCTTGAGCGAGTCATTAATGGGGTCTTGTTATGATGGGACAGGGAGGAGGAGGTAGCCACGAGTCACTGCTAGAGAAGCAGCCAATGATGCCATGGAGTGAGATAGCCGTGGCTGCGGTTCAGAACATGGACTGACAGGCAGGTGGCAGTGCTCCGTGCCCCTGCCTCTCCCTTGGCTCTGGAGCCTGGGAGAAGCTAGTTGTGCTTACAACTATCAGGTGGCAAGCTGCCACCCTTTCCGGAGAATCCAAACAATATGTATTTATGGAAGCTTCTCGACCTCGCCTTGACCATGGGTGGGTACGTGTAGAATCCCTGGAGAGCTCTCTCTGGGCTCCCGTGCCCAGACGTTACCTTGAACTAACTGCGTTTGGATCTAGGCACAAACTCTGCAGCTCAAAGTCTCAAGGCAGGTTTTGTAGGCAGCCCTTTGAGGCTGCCGAGAGCTGCCTCCTGGGCCTGACCCCTGAAGACCGGCTTCCTGGGAGGTGCATCTGCGGGGAGTTTTACTAACTCCCTCTGCCAACCGGGGCAGGCCAGATGCTCTCCGTGGGTCTTTCAGATAGTGAGAGCTAAGCTGCCAGGGCTATGCTCCAGTCTAAATATGTATGCTGTTTCTAGATAGTAATTAAACCAGTCTGCAAAGGAACCTGAGTTGAGAGCCAGAGAAAGAGAGGAAGGGAAGAAAAACAAAGCAGAACCAAAAACTCACAAAAGGCTCAAGCATGAAGCTCAAGTAGAGTGTGGTACAACAGAGGTCCTTAAAAATACCATTGCAAAAGCAGTGGTCATTCCCCTATGACGATTTGAAAGCAAAAATCGCTAACAATCCCACCTACCAGACACAGCCATTGTTTCTCTTTTGTGGCTGATTCCCATGAAATTTCAGCTTGGCACACGCCAACATTAGCATTCACCGATGGCATCACTATTAAAAGTTGCCAGTCAGTTCGTGATGGTTGGACATTCTCTAGGCACTTTGAATTCCTGCTACCTAAGAGGCCACAGCTCCAACTCTACCCCTCATCACCTGAGTCTGGCAATGCGTGAGGCCTGACCTTGGTTCGTGCCTGCCTCCCCCATTGACAGTCCGGTCAGATGGTCATTGTGACTTTTGTATGTCGGGTATGTTTGGAACTCGGTCGGTCTCCAGCCATCTGAGAACTGCTAAGGTCCTGCTTGGCTGTGAGGCAAGGCTGTGTGAGTGGAGGGTCCCATAACTTCATGCTTACTGCGTGTCCACAGCTGAGGTGGTGGCTAAGAATCTCTGATGGGGACAACCCTCTCCACCTAGCCAGCACTAGGACAGCTAAAACCCTCAAGGTATCCTGAGCTCCAGTGGCATCAGGGAGTTCAGTGTCTGCTCAGGTTACCTCAGACCTCACTAATACTAACTATTCTGTCACCTTGGGAAGGGGACCAACCAAGCTTGGTGCTTTCCTCTAGAGACTGGGTAGAACTCCTCTGTCCTCCTCACAAAGTGGGAAGAAGGAAGGAAAGAAGCAGGCAGAAGTGCTCTTAGGAAGCCACGCGTAGACTGTGGAACCTTTGACTTCCTCGAACAGACTGCGGGAGACTCACTCTCTGCTCTCCTTCTAGGCAGCACACACTCATTGGCTGCATGAGCTTTGGGGTGAGGTCTCTCTTAACTCCGGACAAGGTGAGTTGCTAGGAAGCTCCTGGAGCAATAGCCCACCCAGGCCCTGGCTGGAACAGTCATGCTGACCCTGCAAATGCTTGGCTTGATCTACTCTCTGTGATGCTATGTCCCACTGAGGCAGATGTTGGTAGTCTAAATTGTAGGCTGCTGTTGTCATTGGCCTGGCTGAGGGTTTGGGTTCCCTTAGAGAGGGGAGTTTGGCAGCCTCTAGGTTCCCTAGGAAGTACTGAGTCTGGTAGATGCCAGGATGCCGTTCAGGGTCCTCTTGATCTGTCTTCTGGGCTCAGGAGACGCTTGGATGGGGTTAGAAAGCACTGAGATTGATGACAGTCCTCTTAGGTTAGCTGAGGACGCAGGCTCAGGAGACCCCCTCCTTTGGGTCGCTGTCACTTAGCTGGCCTTACTTGGCAATGCAGCCCCAAACTAAAAGCTCTGAGTAGGGAGGGGTACATGGCTTTTGCACATCTTGAAAATGTCCTTGTGGCCCGTTTTGAGACCCTGCCATGCAGCTTTGTGACTCGGAATGAAGTCAAAAGAGATGGCTGCTCTGCAGGTTCTCTTGATCTCCCGGCCATAGCCTTGTCTTCGGTCTCCTCAGAAAGGTGCTGCTCATGGAGACTGCACAGGGGTCTTGAGTATTTGCTTTTGTGGCCTCTCCGATGTCCTTCACTCTTTCCTTTTTGTTCTGTAAACATATTTAATGAGCACCTACTGTTTACCAGGCTCAATATTAGGTAGGTCAAAGAGTCTGGCAGGAGGCAGGAGGCAGGAGGCAGGAGGCAGGAGGCAGGAGGCAGGAGGCAGGAGGCAGGAGGCAGGAGGCAGGAGGCAGGAGGCAGGAGGCAGGAGGCAGGAGGCAGGAGGGAGACAGGAGACAGGAGACAGGAGACAGGAGACAGGAGACAGGAGACAGGAGGATCACTTCTGTCCAGAGAATCAGGGAAGGCTTCCTGAAGGTGTAAGTGGCAACCTTGAGGCAGAGAGGCTGAACCATCTGCTTTGCTGCAGGGTGTTTCTTTGTTTGTTTGCTTGTTTGTTTTTGAAGGGTTAGTGGTACCTTGACCTGTGCCCTCTGCCTCTCTGGACTGATCAATCCTTCCTTCTCTCACGACAGGAGATCAGTGGCTGGTACTATCTGCTAGGGGAGGACCTTGGTCGGACCAAGCACCTCAAGGTGGCTAGGCGGCGGCTCCAGCCCCTGAGAGGTGTGTACAAGCCCCTTGAAGCTCCCTGACCCTGACTGAGTGAGGCATTAGCCTCTGCCTCCCTGGCATTTCTTACCAGTGCCTATAAGATTGCAGGCTACTCCTGACCAGGATATCACTACCATATCATAGACTTGGAGTTTGTGCCATCTGGCTTCATACAGATCAGTCCCCTGCCCCACTTAGAGAAGCATCGGTACTTCCCGAGAGTCTCCTTCCCGGGCTCTATGTCTCAGAAGTGACCCCATCCCCGTGACACCTTGCTTACCTTGTGAGCCCCACCACCGTAGGCATGTTTCTAGGGTCTGCCATGGGCCTGAGACTCAGGGCTTGGATTACATGTTCCTTTGGTCCTGTTCTTTCCCTCACAGCCCTGGCTCCCGAGCCTCTGTTTGTTCTGAGCCTTGGCATCCTCCTATCCTGGAAGCCAGGAATTGTCCTGACAGTCTCACCCATGGTCGGTTTGTGCATGGGCCCTCTTGCCAGTAGGAGCTTTCTGACTTAGCTCTATCATCTTCCAGACGTGCTGTTGAGAATGCCAGGAGAGGGGGACCCTGAGAACGGGGAGAAACTCGAGGTAGGTGGGGGCACTCCTGGCTGGGGCTGGTGGAACCTTTGCACGGCTCCAGGGTCTCTGGTGGGTCCCCTCTTTGTCAGCTTCTTGGTTCAGGAAGTGACCATGAAAGAGGGCAGCTTGGGACTTGGAACATAGCAAGTCATGCCTTGTGAAAGAGAGTTCTTAATCTTCCTAAGGTGTGGCATTGGAAATTGTCCTGTACATAGGTCTTGGTCATTTGTGACATTTGCAGGGATGGGAGAGAGCCAGGAAATGTAGGTGACTGGATCTTTCTGATTTTTCTTTTATTTTCTCTCCTTTTCTTTTCATTTCTCCTTCTCTTCTCTTCTCTTCTCTTCTCTTCTCTTCTCTTCTCTTCTCTTCTCTTCTCTTCTCTTCTCTTTCTCTCTCCCCCCTTCTTCTTTTTCTGCCTCTAGAAATAGAATCCTCCCTTTCCTCAGGTCCCCAGAACCTTTCTGTCTCTGAGAACCATGGCTAAGTCACCTTTGCAGGTTAAGCCTGCTGGGGCTGAGAAGCACCCATAACTCTGAACCTGAAAATGACGGATTTCTGGCTTCCTATCAGCTGTGAATCTGGAGAGGAACATCATACAGGCATTTGGGTGAATTGTCCAAAGTTCACTCGATCTCTTTGGAGAACCTGTCATGGTGACTCATGGTTTTCTTTAGTAGGAGAAGGAAAAATCAAACTCTCGATGATCAATCAGCCCCTGGGGTGAGATTGTGATCTAACTCTCACCACCTCCTGTGAAGTGGTTGTCACCACCCCACCTTACAGATAAGAGGATATATAGATCCCAGGGTGTTATGTCACTGTGGCCACTCAGCCAGCGAGAGGTTGGCAGAGCCTCTTTATCTTTTCTGGGCGCCGTGCCACACGGTCTCTGGAGTGTGTCCTCACCGAGGAGACCTGAGATGTCGGAGTCGGCGTGCTCCTTGACCTCTTGTATTGCAATACACCCCTTGAGTGCTATTGTGCATGCCTTCATCCAATCCCTTGGACTCTATGGGGTGGTTATACCTGTGTGGACCCCAGCCTAGTGCTGGGTTCTGGACAGAGTGGTGGCTCACCCCCTTGTGGAACATAGAATTCAGCATATCACTAGCCATCACAGTAGCTGCTTGCCGCCTGCAGCTTCTGAGCACCTGGCTGGAGCAAGCAGGACTGAGGAACAGAGCCACAGCTTTCTAGTTCATGTTAGGTAACGTCAGTGTGTCCTGTGCAAGCATCCAGCCCCTCTTATAGTGCTTGGGTACTCTGCCGGATGTGTGTTTTACGGTTTCACTAGGAGTCTAGAGGCTCCCTCTAGCTTCAGGGATAGTTCCAAAGATCTCCCCACTCTCTGTGGAGAGAGAGAGAGTAACCATGGACCCACCCTAGGAATATGTGGGAATGACTTGGATATCTGCATTGCAGGTCTCTAGGTCTGCCTGTGACAGACCTGCTTTGTGCTAGATTCCTGTCTACTGTCCTGTGTCCCCAAGGACACTGTTCTGAGTTGAATTGCATTTTTGGGGATTTGTGCACCTGATGATGTCCACAGTGTTCAGCAGAGACAGTGACTGGCAGAAGTGTGGGGAAGTAAGAGGTCACTCATTCAAATCCTCCATTTGAAAGACCTCGAGGTGTAGGTCACCTACCTGCCCAGGGTCACTCAGCAATCAAACCAAGGCACAGCCTCTGTTCTGACTACACGAGTGAGCAGGTGGGCTTTTCCAGGGGGCTTCTAGAAGGGCAAAGGAGGCTGGGTTCATGCTGTGCTACCCACAAGACGTGATCCTGGGACATCAAGGCACTGACTGCAGGGCCTGGGTCCTAACCTGGCATTTGACTGTAACCTCTCTAGGCCTCTCCCACTTCTTTGTTGTTAAGATGTAGAGGCAGGTGCCACGTGGCTGGGAGCACATTTGACCATTTGACCATTTGGTCTGTGTAGCATCAGTTCCCTTGCATAGCCCGTTTATTATGAATTCAGAAGCTGACTTTTTTTTTTCAACTTTTATTAGATATTTTCTTCATTTACATTTCAAGTGTTATCCAGAAAGTTCCCTATACCCTCCCCCCTCCCGGCCCTGCTCCCCTACCCATCCGCTCCCACCCCTTGGCCCCGGCGTTCCCCTGTATTGGGGCATATAAAGTCTGCATAACCAAGGGGCCTCTCTTCCCACTGATGGCCAACTAAGTAGCTCCTGAGTGCCCACCAGCCTCCAGATGTTTCGTACGCCCTGACTTAAGATGGGTTGTTTATGGGTATAGTGTTCACAGCATCCCAGATTGTCCCTACTGGGCTGGTCTACTGGATTTTGGACCCCGGGACTCGCAAGGAGGCTTGCTGTGTACAGAACAGGGTGTGTTTTCTGCTTGAGTTTCCCTCCAGCAGGCAGTCAGGGTTGTTTGTGAGAACACTGCTCTCACAGAGCGTCCTGGGGCAGAGAATGCAGCCAGAACAAAGGCGCCCTCTCCCCGCCAGCCAGGCCCGAGGACAGGAATTTTAATATAAAACTCTCCCTCTTCCTTGTCATTCTGAGGTTTCAGGAAGCCTTCGGGGCTTATCTGCAGAGGCACACAGCACAGACAGGGCCTGGGGAGGTGAGAGGTGATTTCCTGCCATTCTTCTGAGAGGCGGGCTTCCCAGGGCGGTCATGCCAGGCTGACGGGGCGCAGTGTGGGCTCCCGTTACTGGGGGGAAGAGCTGGGTTTTCATGGGGAAGCAGCCTAGGCAGGATCCGCAGCCATGAACCGCTTCAATGGGCTCTGCAAAGTGTGTTCAGAACGCCGCTACCGGCAGGTGGGTGCTTGATCCCCTGGGTACTGTGATAGTGGGAGTCAGGGACAGGGCTCATCCATATAGAATCTCTTTCCACAAGGCCCGCTATGCCTCCCCCTGTTCCCTGCAGGCACACCAAGGGGTTGGACCCACGACCCAGCCTGCTACCTACTGCCCCTGGTTACAGGCAGCTGAGGCCAGTTCTGTGTGTTATCTTACCCACTGCCTGGGATCCTTGATGAGATGATTTAGCTGTTGTTGGTTGATTGTTTTTTTTTTTGTTTTTTTTTTTTTTTGGATTTTGCTTTTATCATCTAGGAGGAGGTGATTGGGAAAAAAAAAAAAGCCATCTTAGGTCAGAGATTGCTGGTGGTGGGTTTGGGCTGGGGAGCTAAGGGACTCCTGAAAGCTGCAGTATTGCTGATGTTCCTGTTTCTGGTGGGCAGAGGTACTCTCTATGTCCCTTGTGTGTGCTGGTGTGTGCGTCTAGGTGAGGTCTGATGTACGCGTATGTGTGTCTTTTCCTCCCAGCTGCCGCAGTGCCTTGAAGTGACTCTGCATTGCTGTGGCTCGGGAAGCCACCTTCACTGCATCTGTCTCTGAACTCCTGGGCTGGGAGGCAGGGAAAGAGTCAGGAGTGATGGCCATGTTCACCCCAAAGACTCTTCTAGAACTAGCTTTTCTTTCTTCTACATAGTAATGGGGATCAGGGGTAGGGATGAAGGTAAAAATATATCCAGATTTGTGTAGTGTCCAAAGATGGAGGGACTGCACGCACAAATTGCCCTGACTGTAAAAAAACAGAGAAGGCCCTCATTAGAATCTGGAGCTTAACTCGATAGTGTGTAGATCACAGGCAGAGGCCCACGGTGGGGGGGGGGGGGGGAGGACGGGGGCAGCACCTGCCTCCATCACTCGGGACCCAGATGTTCCTTCTAACAATTTCCTGCACCACTGGCCTCAACCTGTGTTCCCTACTTTCCTGAAGTTAGACAGGGCAGTCCCTGTGGCAAGAACATTTAGGTGTTCATAAACATAAGGCAGGGTGAGTACTTGATAGAAGGTAATGAAATCCCAGGTGTCCTTGGGCCCAGGGGCCAGGGCCCAGGGCCCAGGGATGTGCTGGTGACCAAAGTGGGACCTGGTGCATGCATGGGCTGGACTCAGGGTAAGATGGCTCCCACATGAACGCTGGGGCAGCATGGAGCACACTAGACCTTCTGTGGGACCAGAGCTCTAGCCCACTGTGGTCCCCTTTAACTGACTCTCTTGAGCAGTTTACCGTTGCTTGTCCCTAAAACAGGAGTGGTGAAATAGAGTCAAGCCCGTGGGAGGAAAAGGTGACCCTTATAAAGTACTCGGCTTGTGTCTGCTGCTCACCTCCAGAGAGTGGATAATAAATGCTGGCAGTTAGGGACAAGAGCCTGCATGTGACAGAACATTAGATACTCTGCAAGTGCTGGTGTGGCTGAGACATGGGAGTGGTGGCGGTGCTTGCCCCTGACAAGGACACCCATTAGGGGCTGCTGAGGTCCCAGAGTCAGGGGAGGGCTGTCTCCTTTCTTGAGCCCAGGATCAGAGAGGATCGCTGAGAGAGTATGCCCTTACTTTGGGCCTTGCTTACCTTCTCTGTAAAATGGGCTTGCTGAAGCCGTATTCTTTGGGATCTAGGACAGACTCTTGTCTTGGTGAACTGACTCTTTGGACACTACTCTGTGTGCTCAGAGGCCTCATTGCAGCCTGCTCTTCCCACAAAGCTGGGCAATGCTCTTGTTCCTTTCTAACCCCCTTTCCCGCCACTCCTTTGCTAGCCAATTGGGGGTGGGGGGAGGTTGTTCTCCAAGGTGGCACTCAGGGAGGTGAAGAGCCTCCTGGCCCTGCCTGGACCAGAGCACCAGAATGTGGAGACACATTTATCTTCAGACCAGGGATCTGGGGATTACCCTCCAGGCAGGAGGGGCCATCCTCAGCGCACTGAGACATAAGATCGGGACAGGGCTAGAAGTGGTCCTGTGTGGTGTGGAGGGTGGGTTCCAAGTCCCCTGTGAACCCCACAGAGCGGCTTCTGCTGTTTTCTCAGGGCATCTGCTGGCTTGGCAACTCGAGATCTCTCCAGCTCTTCACGTTCACTCCTGGCTTTGTTTTGCTTTCTTTCCACTTTTTTTTCCCCTTCTCTTCCTGTCTTAGCTATGTGTTTTCCCAGAATTCTTATGGGAATAGGGTATTTTCCTGCCTCCCTCCCCCTCCCCCCTTGTCTGTCAGATTTCCTGTTTTACAAACTTGCTTTGAATCCAGGCCCAGGACTGGTGGGAAGCAGAGCCTGGGGACCTTTGGTCACCCTGGGCTCCCGCCTGCTCCCCTTTCTCATGCCTGGCTGTGGGTTACCAGCAGGTGAATACAGTGCCCAGTCCTGAGAGACAGCACAAGGCTTTGCACGCGGCTGTGCCCTGCCTGACCTGTGCTAAGCTTGTGGAGAAGCCTTCTTCCTCTCCCTGTCCCCGTCCAGGAATCCTTCTCTTTGTGCAGTCATTGGGACTCAGCCTGGTCTTTCCCTGCCCTAGGGGTATCTTGGGACTCCCCCTTGAAGCCATTTTTCTGACCTAAGTAACCTGAATGAGCCAGTGGGCCATGCTGCACACAGAATCGCTCTTTTTGTTCTTTGGAAGATTTTATCTTAAAAGTTTTTTTAATTTTATTTACTTTAAACTATGCTTATATGTGTGCCTGGCCACCTGTAGGTCAGAGGTGTTGGATTCCCCCCCCCCCCCCCCCCCGAAGCTAGAGTTACAGGTGATTGTGAGCTGACTTGGAGACTGGGAATAGAACCCAAGAGCTAGTATTAGCAAGAGTAGTGGCTATATGCACATAAGTGCTGAGCCAGCGGTTCTTGACCCTTTCTCAGGGGTCAGATCTCAGATATCCTGCATATCAGATATTTACATTACAATTCCTGACAGTACAAAATTGCAGTTATGAAGCAGCAACGAAAATAATTTTATGGTTGGGGTCACAACCTGAGAATTGTATTAAAGGGTAATAGCATGAGGAGATTGAGAACCACTGCACTAAACCATTTTCAAAGACGGGCGTGGCGGGGGAGGTGGGGTGGAGTCTTTTGATCGGACCTCTGAAAACGGGCTGTGGCCTCCCATACTCATACTCTTGCAGGCAGAATGAAGCCCATGGCTAGTACAGGTTTATCCAGGAGGCCACGCCTCTGCCCGTGCCTGTGAACCCCATCACTCTTCAGCTGACACTTGGTGCATGGGCTAAGAGAGAGTGTGCTAGATCTTCCTGCCTGGCCCTCAGGGAGGGCGGCCACCCGCTTGGCTTGATTTCTAAATAAAATAAAGTGTGTGTCCTTAGCCCAAGGCAAACCATGGGCTAAGATCCCAAGACCTCCGTGGGAAAGGAAGCTGGTCTTCAGTGGGGAGAGGAGGTAGAACTCCAGACGGCTCTTGGGTAAAGGGCTGGGGCTGTTAGGACCAAGAGGAGAAAGGGTTTCCCTTTTCTTTGATCTCATCCATTCTGCCCTCTGCTTGACTTTGTGTAAGTCAGGGTTAAGATGGTGGGTCAGAGGTAGGTAGAGGAGGCTGGCTGACTCCAGCTCTGGCTCCCTGCGGAGAGGAAGGTGGCTCTGGGTGGAGCCTAGAGGCTTCCCAGTTTTGAAACTCTGGAGTAACTGGACAGGGTTATGTCCTAGATCACCATCCGAAGAGGCAAAGACGGCTTTGGCTTCACCATCTGCTGTGACTCTCCGGTCCGAGTCCAGGCTGTGGATTCTGGTAAGTGAATGTCCTAGGATGGCGGCCTCACCCTCCTGCCAGGCAGCCGGACTTTACTGTTTGGAGCTGGACGGGACCTTACACTGGATCAGACTGTGGGTTTTCAAAGGAAAAAGAATAATATTTTTAAATGACCTACAGATGAATCTGAGGTTTATGAAAATAGAGCCTTTGTGGGGGGTGTTTTATCAAAATGAAAATAGATTCTGTATTTTGATTCTGCTCATTTCTGAAGAGGAGCTAAATTCGAATTCCAATGGCTGCAGGGGAGATGTATGAGCTTGCATCCCGTCCGCAAGCCCACTTAACATTTAGAAGTGGACATCCCGAGCTGGTTGTGAGGGCTCATATCTGTAACCCTTGTATTTAGGAGGTAGAGGCAAGAGGATTGCTGGACATTCGAAGCTAGCCTGGCTTACACTGTGAGACTCTGTCTGTCACACACACTCACACACACACACACACACACACACACACACAAAGCAAGAACATAATAGGCAGAGGCTGGGAAGGTGACTCAGTAAAGCACTCACACTGTAAGAGGGGGATTCATTTGGTCTCCAGAAACCGTGCAAAAAAGAAAAAGAAAAAAGCCAAGCACCGTGGCTCATGTTTTAATTACATACTCCTGCGGAGAAAGGGGAATAGTTGGGAGAGAGAGAGAGAAAGAAAGAAAAAGAAAGAAAGAAAGAAAGAAAGAAAGAAAGAAAGAAAGAAAGAAAGAGAGAAAGAGAGAAAGAAAGAAACAGAAAGAAAATAGTGCCCCAGGAAACACTTGTATAGAGGTTGTCCTCTGGCTTCTATATGCTTGACACATCTATATGCATTTTCCTCTCTCTCTTCCCAACCCTCACCCACAGCACACACACACACACACACACACACACACACACACACACACACCCCTTCACTGCCAAAAAAGATATCACTTTCTTACTGTTCTAAGGGACCCTTGGGGAGGGTGGGGGTGTGAGCACGTGGAGAGGCGAAGGCCCTTGATAGCCGCCCAGTTCAGCACCTCTGTGTGGAACAATAAAGAGGAAAAGGACAACTCTCGCCCAGTGTCACCAGGGAAGCAAAGGACTCCAGGTTCTCTGAGGAAGTCTTAGGCCTCAGTGGTCTCTGAGTGGCTTTTCTTTGTCCTTGCAGGGGGCCCGGCAGAGAGGGCGGGGCTGCAGCAGCTGGACACAGTGTTACAACTGAATGAGAGGCCGGTGGAGCACTGGAAATGTGTGGAGCTGGCACACGAGATTCGGTGACAGGGGGCAGTGGGCGGTGGAAACCTCAGCTGATGGCAGATCTTCCCCACCCAGCCCTGGGCTCACTGCCTTGCTCTCCTCCTCTCAGTCTGCTCTCTGCCCAGCTGTGAGCAATTTACATCGCTCCTCAGGGAATCCATTTCTTGGCCTGGAAATGGAAGGTTTCAGGCTCAGATGAATTTTGATCCCACAGCAAACAGCAGGAAAGATGCTCTGAACAGACCCCGTGGTCCCTGCCGCGGTTCCAAGGGGCCGGTTCCACTTTAGCTAATTGTCCCTGCTACTGAATGGCTAAACCCTTTGTTTAAGGGACTGCAGACAGTGCAGATGTTTTAATTGCACAGGTTAACGTGTATTCGGTAAAATATCTGACTTTGTGGGCTTGCACCCCAACGGTCCGTTTTGGATTCGCGCCTAGAATGACTACGTGGAAATTGCAATATGCTTGCTCCTGCCTGGCCTCTTTCTGCTTGCTCTCTGCCCTGCGAGCTTCCTACCCTGACTGGTTCTGACCTCCCCAAGTCTGAACTCCTCTGTGGAATTTCTAGGAGCTGCCCTAGCGAGATCATCCTGCTCGTGTGGCGCGTGGTGCCCCAGATCAAGCCGGGGCCAGATGGCGGAGTCTTGCGGCGGGCCTCCTGCAAGTCCACACATGATCTCCTGTCACCCCCTAACAAGAGGGAGAAGAACTGTACTCATGGGGCCCCAGCACGTCCTGAGCAGCGCCACAGCTGCCACCTGGTGTGCGACAGCTCTGATGGTCTACTGCTTGGTGGCTGGGAGCGCTACACTGAGGTGGGCAAGCACAGCGGCCAGCACACCCTGCCTGCATTGTCCCGGGCCACCACCCCTACTGACCCCAACTACATCATCCTGGCCCCACTGAATCCCGGAAGCCAGGTATGGACAGCTGAGTGCAGCTGAGTGTGGAAGGGTTTTGGGTCCCTGTGGTAGGTTAGGATGTCTCAAAACAAAAACAAAAACAAAAACAAAAAAAAAAACAAACTGGAAGATTGGATTGTGAGACCTCTGTGGTATGGCTGTTAGGGTCCTATCATTCTTGAGATCCATGGAGCGCACTTCATAACAAGCGGCCATGAAGGAAGTTGAGGACTCTCTGAGGGCCACTGCTTCATGGAACATGAAGAGCTCTATTCCACCCCTTCCCCTTAGGAGAACTGCTATGCTTCTCTCCTACCCTGAAACATTATACTTCCTGTCCCCAGACCTGCTGGGCTGCTGTGTTCCATTCTTGGGACTGAGCTACATTTCTTGTCTTTGCAGTTGCTGCGGCCTGTGTACCAGGAGGATACCATCCCTGAAGGTGAGCTGTCTGTGATGCTTAGCCCTTTCAGCCTGGAGAGATAGTTGAGGTCAGCTGAGGTCGGGCCCAACTTCCCGTTCTGAATTCAGAGACCCTTCTGTACCCAGCATCTCAAAACAGACCCCATCCCCTGATCCTCCTGGTTAGCCCCCCGCCCCCGAATAAGTGAGTTTTCCTTAAATTTCCTTAAAGTCAGAATTAAGTTGGTGGAGAGGGGAATCTGCGAGAACCACCTAAGAGACAGGTGCTTGGCATTTATCTTGGCTGTTATCCAGTGTTGCTGAGCAACCGTATCTGTTAGGGGCCCGTGGACACCATGCTTGAAGCCGCATGGAGAGCAGTCCTGGAACGTTGGGCTTCGGGGTCTCGGGTCGGAATCTTCACTGCGGGACTCGAGCAAATCACTGCCTCCTCCCTTCAAAACGGGATCAGTTGTTCCTGCCCCGGGGCTCGTCCGGGGGGTTCTACGGGGACACGGTTGTATGTGGTTGGCTGCATGTGGAAAGATGGTGTAGCAGAGCCGCCTCTCAGCTTTGTAGCTAGCTGTCTCTGCTGATTAAACCATTCTTCTCCTTCGGCCTGCACATTCTGGGGCCAGACGTGGGAGCTGGCAGAAAGCAACCACTTCTCCAGGAGCCTGGGGATATGGGACTCTGTGCAAGAGTTAGTGGGATAGGCCCGTAGGCCCTCACACACCTGCCACAGAGCTCTGACCCCAAAGTCCAGCTGGTCCAGAAGGTTGAGGCCACCCTTCTCCTGTGAGGCCTACCTGGAGTGTGATTGGACCTTTCTGTGCCTGTAGAACACCCTTGGCCTCTTCCTTGAGAGTGGCCCTTCCCATCTCATCTCAGATTTATTTCTGTGCTCTTCCCCTCCATTAGCGATAAGATGATGATTCTTAAAGTGGGCACTTGGGCCTTAGGGAAGAGAGGGCTCCTATCAGGCTCGTAATTCCTGATGGAAGGCACCTCCTTCCTCTCCCTGCTGGGGCCTGTGAGCACTTGGGCCCAGCTTGCCTGAAATGAAGCTGTGTTCCTCCCAGGGAGGAGTCCGATAGTAATTTAACAGTAAGTGTCTAAAAGCTTTTAGTGGGCACATTAGGGCAAAGTAAATATGTCACTGCTAAATGGTGATTTTATTAGGGGTGGGGCCGGGCTCGGCGTATTTCTGTAGGCCCAACCTCAGACCCAGGGCCTGTCAGGCAACAGAAACTTGGTGGAACTTTGGCAGAGCGGCTGAGGAGGAGGACTCTGGTTGTTGGTATAGTTTTGAAACCAAGCCACTGAGGAAGGGACCTGGGAAGATGTGTCACCTATGTGGGCATATGCATTTGGGCTGGGAGCTCTCCAATCCTTTCCCATAAAGCTTCAGAGTTGCCTGTATGGTTGCTCCCAAACCGTGTCTGTGTTTCGACTCCTACCTGAAAATACAGTGCCAAAAAGGTCATCGTGGTCACCCAAGCCTCAGGGGGAAAGAACAAGTCAGGCAGAGAGGACGTTGTTAATAACAGGGGAAGTGTTCTGAGTTCCCTCTGTCCAGATCTAGCATGGTGCGTGTGCACACACATGCACATGTTTGTATGTGTGTGGGTGTGTATGCACATGGAGGCAAAAGGTCAGACCCGGGAGCCATCCACCCTGTTACTAAGTCTCACTGGGGGGGGCCTGAGACCTGCTGATTCAGCTACCCTGGCCAGCCTGTGAGCCGTAGGGACCCACGGGTCTCGGCCTCCGCAGTGCTGGGCTTACAAGCACATGCCACCATGCCTAGCTTTTCCCCTGGGTGTTGGGGAGTAGACTCAGGGCCACATGGCTAGTGCAGCAAGCACTTTACCAACTGAGCCACTTCCTGAGCTCTGAGTCATGATCTCGACTTCACTCATATTTCAGCACAGTGATCCTCTTGGTATCCAAGGATATCTTTCCCATGGATTAATTCTTTGCAGCCTCAAGTCGTGAGTTCAGAGGAAGGAGTGAAGAATTCTGGGCACGTGGTTTCCCTCACTCATCCAGGGTCACCCAGAGGTTAGGGCTGTCACCAGGGTGTCGGCCTCTGATTCCTCTGGCCTGCAAGGACGGTGGCCTTTCAGGATGGAGAGCTCAGCCATCCTGCTTTGAATATCAGGAATAGGGACAGCTTAGCCATCCTGCATTAAACAGCGTCTGAGGCCTTTCCAGAGCCTAGAGTGCCTGTCTGGCTGTAGTTGGCGTATGCCCCAGGGCCGCTGTTCTTTGAAAGTTTACCACTGACAGAGCCAGAGGGCTGCCAGGGCTCGCCTCAGAAGCTCAGAGCAAAGCCGTGTAATTACTGTTTGGTCAGTGAAGCAGGTGCTAGAGGAAATGGAGCTGATACAGGTTTAGGCCAGACATCATCACAAGAGGTGACAGGGGGAAGTTTGCCTGCGTGGGGCTCAGCAGCCAGCCTGCAATCGGGATTGTTCTAAAAAAAGAATAACTTGGAAAAAAAAAATCAGCTCTGGAGAGCCACACCCTTTGCCCCATATCCCCAGAGTGGCGTGTCAGTGTACCTTTAGGGAGTGGCTACCACCTAGATTGGGCTGGTCCTGCCTAGTGTCCTTTACTAACTAAAAGATCTTGGCCCACTCATACAAGACACTCTATACCTCTGTTTGCTTATCTGAAAAATGGGGCTAAGCAGTCCCCTCCTCTCTGGAAGCAGTCAGGTGGCTGCTTATGACTCTTGATATCTAGGGTGAAGAGTCTTTGACTGTGCTGGGCAGCTGGGCCTAGGGAAGAAATCTCTTGTAAGTCTGAGACTTAGAGCCCACCCCTAGATCTTTCCACTGTGGACTATATCCTTCCCTCATTTTGATCTGGTTGACCTCAGCCCTTGCTTGTCAGTCCTGCATGGTTTTACCTTCCCCGATCCAGGCTGTGCTCCATCAGTCTAGCCTGTCTGCTTCCAGACTGCTCTGTGACCTAACTTACTGCATGCTTCCAGGCCCAGCGGCCTTCTCTGCCATGCTACCCCACCAATGGCTGGCTTCGTGTTGGTGTTGGAGGTAATCCATCCTGCAATCACGTACCAGCCTGGCTCTCCAATCCCCGTTTCTCACGGGGCCTTTTTGTTAGTTCCCAGCTGACTCAGCTGGACAGAGAGAACCGTCTCAGACAGGGAAGGAGCCTGCTCCATGCACAGTTGCACAGCATTCCGGGCTGCACGGTCAGCTTTTGTTGAGTGAGGAAGTCATGGCTCACATTCAAGATGTCTTGTCCAACTCAAGTCTAGGGTAGATCTTGAAACACAGGTTGGATTTTTTAACAGTGGAAGGCCAGGCTGCTGCACAGACAACCAACCCATCAACCCCCAGGGCCAGGCCAGAAAGAAAGCTATGGGACACTTCTCCTGCATTTGGGCCTCCTGTCCCCATCTGGGTCCCTGTTCTTTGTATCGTCTCAGACACCCTCAAAGGGTCAGGAAGTGGTTTGAGTTATGGTTTGAGTGCTGCGGCCAGACTGTGATCTGGTCATTTGTGGGGGTGGGGAGAGTTGACTTGTTTTTCTCACCTCTCAGTGAGAAGGGGCATGGAGGGGGGGGGGCAAGTGTGAAAACCTTCTGAGCTGTTTCCTCTTCTCAGTGACCTTTGCGTTGGTGGGGAGCTTCCCCAAGACGGAGCTGGTTCGGGTCACCTGCTCACTGTCTGTAGAAAGCTAGAGGACGCCTGGGCTCTGACACCCAGGCTGGGTTCCTTAGACAGGGAGAGCCTGGCTAGTTTCCCCTGGCAGTGGGAACCCTAGAAAGGAGCCCAGGAGTGTGTGAACCCCATCACTCAGGCTTGCTCCTACCTCTTCATTCAGAACACACACAGCAAGTGCGATGTGTTATTCTAGATAAATTGATGGTGGTGGCCAGTTATCTCCTGCTTGCTACCTTGGCTAGTGGAAGGTGTGGACCCTGGTGCACACGGGCAAAGCATGTTGTCTCTATTATCGCAGGGAGCAGACCTTTGTGCCTGTGCTGGTGATGAGCAGGTGTTCCGGGATGGGATGGTAACAGGATGAGTGTGTGTGCCCTGTCACTTGCAAAGCCACCTCTGCTCCAATTCACATTCCATGAGGGACAGCAGATGCAGGGAGGTCAGCCCCGAGTGTTTAGATAGGAGTTTCTGTTGCATTGTGATTTTGTTGCTGCTGCTGTTTTGAGATGGGATCTTGTCGTGCAGCCCGGGCTGGTCAGGCTTCAGTTTCTCTGAATTCTGGGACTCTTGGCGTGTGCCAACATGCCTAGACAATTTCTTGGTTTTCAAACGCGCAAGGCTGATAAGTGGATAGCTTTGTTTTGGTGCCTGGGTCACTGGGAGGGGTGGGGTGGCAGGGTAACACCCCCTGTCACACTTGTGGGCTGATGGCTCTATCCTGGCCCTGGAGTTGCTGTTTCTCCTCCTCCACCCACCCATCTACCCTTCTTCCCCCTCAGGAATCCTTGAGGCCAAGGCTGAGCCTGGCTGTAGTGGGATTCACTAAATGGACATTGTTCCTTGTTCTTGCGGTACGGGGCTGGGTCCCTCAAGAGACAATGAAAGTACCACATTGTCCCCCACCTCTGTTCCACAGAACCGGGGACTACCACTAAAGGGAAATCGTACACCGGCCTGGGCAAGAAGTCTCGGCTCATGAAGACAGTGCAGACCATGAAGGGCCACAGTAACTACCAAGACTGCTCAGCCCTGAGACCGCGCGTCCCGCATTCCAGTTATGGCACCTATGTCACCCTGGCCCCTAAAGTCCTGGTATTCCCTGTCTTTGTACAGGTGAGCCTGCGGCACGCCCCGAGGTTCCCCTCAGGAGGAAGTGAGAACAGTAAGGGACCTTGGTTCCAGGAACGAGGGTGTAAACTCATCCAGGATCCAGGGCCCTCTCTGGGGACAGAAAAATAGCTTCCTAGTCTGGAGATGATAAGGGAAGCAGAAGTTTCCAGAAGGCTATGTGGAAAAGTGTGGAGCCAGGAGAGGGTCCTTGCCCTCCCTTCTCAGCTCCCTCATCCTCTGGGGCCGGGACAGGTGCACTACAGAGTCTGGCAGTGAGGCCGGCTGCCTCACCCAGAGAGGGGCACTTATGTTTGAAACTGACTGAGGGAGAGAGAGCTTGTGTGGCTGGTCCCTCTGCTCAGGCAAATGCATCAGGCCAGCAGTTATGGTGCAGGAGCACAGGGCAGAAAGTCACATGCTTCTCCCCGTAAATCTCTCACTTCTTCATGTCTCCTCTTCCTCCTTCCCCTCTTCCTGCCAATGAGTTAATAGGCATCCCAAGTCTTAGGTTCCGTTACAGCATTTCCAACCATGATTTGCTGTCCCCCCCTCTTCTCCCTCACCCCTGCCCCTGGCACGTCTCTGCTGTCATAACGTCTTTCCCACCCTTGTGTCTGTCTTCTGTGCTCTATCCCCCTCTTTCCTCAACAACTCTCCTCTCCTCTTGGGGTTTCTTTTCTGGCTCTATGGCCCATACCTACCCCCACATATGTATATATAATAGAAGCATTGAAAACTAGATTCTGTATATGAGAAAGCACATACTATATGCTTTAGATCTGTCCATTTTATGTAAATGCTATAATTAAATTTTTATGGCTGGATATAAGACGTATATACCTCATTCTCAAGATGAGTTTTTTTTTTTTTTAAATTAGTAGATAATTACCCAGTCATACTACTACTGAGCACGTGTCCAAAGGACTCTATATCCTAGACAGAGATCCTTGCACGTCCGTGTTTATGGCTGCTGTGGCTAAAATACGAAGGGACTGAAAACAGTTTAGACAGCTGCAAATGGTGAATAGGGAGTAAACATGTTCTATGTTTCTTTCCTCTCAGATCTTTATTAATTCTGCCCCCTGGATATCACTTTATGACCTTTTAGGTTGTTTACACATTTTTAAATGTAAGAAGCTCTTGTTTCCCCCACCATGTTGTGCCCCCCCCCCCGCCCACTTTCCCTTTTTTTGCGGGGCTGGGGACCAAACTCAAGGCTTTGCTCCTGCTCTCCCCAGACAAGCACTGAGCTATGCCCACAGCCCTTGGCTTTGCAGACAGCCTTTCACTGTGCAGCTCAGGATGGCCCAACTCCATCCTCCATGCTCAGTGTCCCCAGGACTAGGGTTATAGGTTCATACTACCTGGTTATTTTTGGTTTTGTCTTTTAATTTTTATTACAAGTTAAGTCTGGCGAGCTGCCCCAATAGGGAAAGGTGCATGCCGCTGAACCTGACAACCTAAGTTTGATCCCTGGGGCCCGTATGGCAGGACAGAAGCGACTTCTGCAACTTGTCCTCCTGCTTTCACACCCATGGCATCCACATGCCTGTTCCACATGTGTGTGTGTGTGTGTACACATACGCATGCATACAGGCTTACCCCCACATGTGTATGTGTACATGCCTTCTCCACATATTATGTATTTGTGCACATACACACATAATAAGAGTAGAACAGTTTTTTTTTTAATTTGTAAATTACGTTTTGAGGATTTTTTTTTTTTTTTTTAGTTTTTTGGAGAAAGGGTATCTATATAACCCTGGCTGTCCTTGACCTCTCTCTGTAGATTAGTCTGGCTTTGAATTCACAAAGATCAGTCTGTCTCTGCCTTCTGAGTGCTGGGGTTAAAGGTATGTGTCACCACTATTCCCAGTTTAAATTGGTTTTTAAAATTTTAAAAACTGAAAAAATTTAAGTTGTGAAACACTCAAGCCAGAAGGTGGTGGCACATGCCTTAGGAGGCAGAGGCAGGTGGATCTCTTGAGTTTGAGGTCAGCTGCTCTACAGAATGAGTATCAGGACAGCTGGGAAGCTGAGACTACACAGAGAAACCCTGCCAAAAAAGAAAGAGCAGGGAGCCAGTGGGGGAGAGTGCGGGGGGGGGGGCGGGGGGAGGAAAGAAAGATTTAAGATTAAAATGGCTTAAGACTTACATATGCCAAACAGAGAATCAGAGTGAATACCTACAGAGGAATAGCCGGTAGCTGTCCACACAGACGCTGTCCCACCTCTTCCATATTACGGTGCTCTCCCTTCCCACCAGAGACCTCCCCACCTTGCTTGATGACTGACCTCGCTCTGCTTTCTGTCAGACTTCCCCATCTGTTTATGCATAACCTTAGTTTGAAGCTCCATCCGAGCTGTAGTACACAGTTGATGCCTATCTTGTCATCTTTCTACATCCCTTGCTTGAGGTCAGGGACTTGGGGGCCATGTACCCTCCCAAGGACAGGTGTCCCTTCGAGGAGGGTCAGGCAGAGTTTGGGCACGTTCTTTGAGTCCGACAGCACAGGGTGGTGGGACTAGAAGTCTGAGTAGGAATTGGTTGCTGAGGTGAAGGAGTCGGTTGGCTCAGCCTGGGACCTGAGCAGGGCGGGGATCCGCCTGACCTTGGAGAGACTTGAGTGGCCATATCTCTTGGCATGGGGCCCTCAAGATGCCTCCTGGGTCTGACAGCAGAGACCTCCCTCTGAGGCACACACAGGACAGAGGCTAGCTGGGAGAGCCCCGGAGCCCCGGGGTGGGGGCGGGCACCAGGGGAGAACTGCAAGGCCCTGAGCATGTGGGTGAACTTCCTGTAGAGAGAGCAGCTCTTTTGATCAGGCCTGGCTGGGCAGAGCTGGAGCTGAGTCTTTCTCTTTCCATTGCGGGCGGGCGTGAGGGTGTGTGGGGTCAGGGGTAGGAAGGAGAAGGGCGGGCCATCTTGTCTTCGACTTCTGCTCTGGCTTTGGCAAGCTGCCCTTTGCATCCCACTCAGCGTGACCGGTTTTCAGCCCCTAGATCTCTGTAACCCTGCCCGGACTCTCCTGCTGTCAGAGGAGCTGCTGCTGTATGAGGGGAGGAACAAGACTTCCCAGGTAAGACCTGCGCAGCCTTGCTGGACCCCGACTGGGTTTCCTTCCCTCGCTTTCTCTCTTCCTTTGGAGCACTAGACAGCCTCAGGGTGGAGACCTGAAACTCTTCCAAAATAAGAGGTTACCCAGCTCTTGTTTCTCTTGTTTACCATCTAGTTACAATGGTTCTCTCTCTCTCTCTCTCTCTCACTCAAAGTTGATCATTAGTATGGTCAAAGCATAAAAAGACATCCCATTGTTTATCCCAGGAGGAGAAAAGATAACAGTTTATCCCAGCTGAGATAAGCACCTCTGAAGATTTAAGTCTAGCCAAAGAGAATCGCTAGAGGAATGTTGGAGTCTTTCTATAGGAACCCAAGCTCAGACCTCCTTCTGAGAGCTCGGTCTATGGCCACCCTCCATACCCCTCCTCCAGCTCTAGCCCAGTCTGCAGGAGTCAGGGGATAGGTCATTCTTCTTGGGAACCAGCTTATCTCTAGCTGGGAGAACCTCCCTCACCCACACAGTGGAAAGGTCAGGGAGTTTGGATATAGGAAGTCTGTATCCAGCCCCAGCTCTGTCCCTGGCTTCTGGTGACTTCTGCCTTCCTCATCAGCCTTACCGTCTGAGCAGTGGGTCTGTGCGTGTTTGAGGCAGAGGGCAGGGTCTGAGGCTAGCTAACACCGGAAGTTGGCTTTGATTGTGTTTTGTTGTAAGCAAGGAGATCAGGACCCCTATGTTCCACATGAGTATTGTCTCTTTTAGGAGGGCTCCCCAGGGAGGCTGTGTGCTTGTCCCTCCCCTGACTGGTGACTTTTTAGTGCGATGGGACCTTCCGCAGTCTTGTACAGGACTCAAGGGCACAAGATGCTGGAGGAGTCAGTCATTAGGGATTGGCCTGGGACAGTAGCTCTGCGTTTGTTGTCTTAGGCCAAAGAAGGTTAATAATGGATGTGGCCTCTTAAAAGTATGGAAAAGGGGCTGGTAAGATGGCTCAGCGGGTAAGAGCACCCGACTGCTCTTCCGAAGGTGATAAGTTCAAATCCCAGCATCCACATGGTGGCTCACAACCATCCATAACGAGATCTGGCGCCCTCTTCTGGAGTGTCTGAAGACAGCTACTTACATAATAAATAAAATAAATCTTTAAAAAAAAAGTATGGAAAAGCAGGATGTAAGCATTATTCAGAAAGATTGGAAAGTAAGCAAAACTCTGGAAAGGGGGGGGAGGTCCCCAGGAGAGAAAAATCCCCTGGCTTTCCTTTCTTTAGGTTTTCATGAAGCAATGGCAGAAACTAGACAGACAGACAGACAGAAGCCAGTGTCATCTCTGTTGAGGTCGGTTAATTCTCTGGGCTGTCATGGGACAAGCCCACACGCTCTATGCCTGCCCTCCTGGACTGACGGGAGATGGATCACTCACTGCTCATACGCTGCCCACACAGCGATGGGTGGTTGAAGCCTCTCTTCTCTCCTCTCTGACTTTAACTTTGACCTTGATTCTCTGCTAGTTCTTAGTCCCTTGACTCTGGCCAGCCTCGCAGGTGTCTCCACGACCGCTCATTGTGCTAAGCCAGTCTCTCATTTACAGGCTCACCTTGCGGCTTTACCATGGCAGAGGTAATAGTCCACTCTATTCTAGCCACCGAGTCATAGTCCTTTCGGTTACCTCCTCGTCTCTGTGTGGTGTGGCCTAGAGTGCCTCCTGGGTGAAGCTTTTTGTTAGAAACCACCCTGGCTTACAGTTTAGCCTGTGGCAATCAGCTACATTGGAGTCAAGGATATATGAAAGAATGAACACATCTTGAATTATGCTCTTAAGCCCAGAGCCTTGTCTCTCCTTTTATCTGATCAGCTTGGATATCTCACAGCCAACTAAATGTAACTTCTAACTTTCCTTGCACCCCCAGCCTCTGTCCTCATACACAGCCCTCACCACGGCCCTTTCCTCTCCCTACACCGCATAGAGCTCAGCTCCCGAACCCCTGGGATTGCTGACGTCACTCTGGACCTCTCTGTGGAGAGCTTCTTTAAGTCCCTCGGCCTATCAACTTTCCCATTTGCTTCAGTGGGAGAGAAATTTCACTGGGAGACAGGATGTAGATTGTAAGAGTGAGAAGTCCCTTGGTGCTGGGTTCGGTGCCTAAGTGCATGCTTGCAGGGTCAGAGCTGGAGAGGTGTGGCTGCATACTTAATGTGCCCAGAAGCAGCCAGTTAAGGACAACAGCCACCTGAACTATACTCTTATGTCCGATTTACTCTCTCCTATCTTGTTCACCATCACATTTACAAAAATTAGGTATTTACTGCATATCCTCACGGCTCATGCATGCTACACACATGATCCCTTGCTACACGAGTGATCCCATGCTACATGCACAATCCCAATTAGGCCTGAAACATCCTCACGACAGGAGAGATGCACAAAGAGACTGGGGCTCAAACCAGGAGCCAAGAGTCTCAAGGCTGGTAGGGAATGGAGCCAGGATAAGTTCTTGGCTCTCTGGCTGGGTAATACTCTCCACGATCCCTGGTGCTTTTAGTATGTTTGTTAAAACCAAGGGTACACAAGCCAAGCTGTAGCTGTCTTCACTCTCCCAGCCCCTCCCCCTCAACCCCCCCCCCCCCC
>LR749586.1:1397178-1461739 GCA_902729485.2 Mus minutoides
AAGGTGCTGAGCAGTTGGAAGCTCTGCATGTCTTGAATGCTCTCTCTCTGGCTTCTTTATCGTGACTCTTCTTTGAGCATGGTGATGTCAGGGAGGTGCTCCCACCCCCGCAGCACAGACTGCTCTGCCTGCCCCAACCCAGAAGTCACAAGCTTGCTGGATGCACACCCGAATTAAGTCATTTAGTAGCAGCCTGTTTGTTTGTTTGTTTTTGTTTTTGAGAGAAGCTTTATCTGTATAGCCTCGGCTGTCCTAGAACTTGATTTTGTAGAGCAGGCTATCCTCAAACCTATAGACCCGCCTGCTTCTGCTGGGATTAAAGACATGCATCACAAAGTCAGCCTCATGACAGCCTCTTACACACGTCCTGACCTCAGGTCTGGTCACTGGGGACTCAGCCAGAGCTTTTACTAGGTTCAAGGAATACTATGAAGTCCAAGCTGCCACACCCACAGACTCATTGGGTTTACCATTAACTGAAGGACCAAGGTGTTGTCTGTGGGTAGGCTCAGCCCCGTGGCCGGGTGCCAGGAGAAGGCTTTGGTCAGGGCCACTTGAGAGAAGTCACTTTCCGAGGTGTAAGGATTCTGTGACTAATCCTGGGATTCTGGGAAATACATGTGTCCTAGGAGCAAGTGTGGGGAAGACTGGCCCAGGCGCCAGGGCCGGTGGTGGGAGGCAGCAGGTAACGGGACTGTGGAGAAAGGGGGACAGTGTTCCCTGGATTGGGAGGACAGTGTTCCCTGGATTGTGAGGCTTCTGCTTGCAGGCTGTTGGGGAGCGGCAGAGTCCACATGCTTTGCTCTGGCATGCCTGCCATCTGCCTTGCCTCCAGCCCTGTGCCAGCCCTGGCCTTTGCCTGACCGACCTTTGGGGGAAACTTTCTCTCATGCCTTAATCACTTCCTGTCTAGACCATATTCTCAGCTCTGGGAGCAGGCAGGGGCCGGGGGCAGTGGCCTAGAGCTTTTCTCACCTTGTGGCCCCTCCCACAAGTCTTCCATTCAGCCCTAGGCTTTTTTTTGTTAATTTTTAAAAAAATTTTAATTTTCTAGTCTCACAGATTATCTCTTCTGACCTTTCTTCTGCCAGCTTCCCTATGGACTGGAGATAACAGCCAGACCTTCCCTGACTGGGGGACATGTTTTGTGGGGGGGACATGTTTTGTGGGAAGATGAGGGTTTGCCTACAAGAGCAGCCCCTTGATCCTGCAGACCCTCCTCAGACCATCCGTAACCACTGAGCACTCCCTTGTTTTCCTTCCTACACGTACTGAATTTATTGTCTCTTCTGCTATAGGCACGATACCACCTCTCTGTCATTAGATCCCTAGCTGTGTGGTCATGGGAAAGTCACTTAACCTGTCTGAGCTGGAGAGGGCAGTGGTACTGTTTAAGTGAGGACGGAACAGGGCAGGAGCAGGCACTCAGCAGCTAGGATGCTTCTGTCGCACTGTACTGAGCTGGGCTGGGCATGCTTCACTGTTAAGATTCTCTTCTGGAGGTCCTGAGTTCAATTCCCAGCAACCACAAGGTGGCTCACAACTATCCATAATGGGCTCTGATGCCCTCTTCTGGTCTGTCTGAAGGAAGACAGTGATGGTATACTCACATACATAAAATAAATAAATCTTAAAAAAAAAAAAATCCCTTCTGGAAAAGAGTTCTAGATTTTTTTTTTTAATGAGTACTCTGTAGCTGCCTTCAGACACACCAGAAGAGGGCATTAGATCCCATTACAGATGGTTGTGAGCCACCATATGGTTGTTGGGACTTGAACTCAGGACCTCTGAAAAAACAGTCAATGTTCTTAACCACAGAGCCATCTCTACAGCACCCAAACTCTAGAGCTTTTGTGTTTGGGACCTGTTGGCAGGCGGCATGGCCCTGAGATAGCCTGCCTAAGTACATCCCTGAGTTACTTCCAGGTTCCATTTTTGTGTAATGCTCAAGATGGCAGGTGGGCCTTTGGATACGTCTTATATACATATATATGTATACGTATATGTATATATGCACATATGTATGTATAACATATATAAATTTAGACAAGCTCTCATCACATAACCCAGATTAGCTTAGAGTGCATTGTATACCCTGGAATAGCCTGTAACTCATAATTCTCTTGCTTGGCCACAGACTGCTGGGATTGTAACTGTATATAACCATGCTCTGCTTTTATTTTTTTTTAATTGCAGAAGTGCCACTGAGAACATCCTTATATGTTCATATTTATATTCATTCTTGTATTTCTCTCAGAGAGCCTCAGAGGTGGGACTTGGGGTCATCTTGAGCAGCTCGCTCGCTAGCTAAATGTTAGCGTGCCGGCTTTTCAAACATGGTTGACAAATCACCAACTGGGCCCTTCAGGCTGTGCCAAGCTCTTCTGGTGGGCTCTCCCTGCATCAGAAGAGATGGAGGGTCAGCTATGGCCCCTTGAAGAAGAGTCCCATAATTAATAATTTATATTATTATTATTATCATCATCATCATCTGAGATAGGACTTTACAACTTTAAGGAAAGAACAGTTTAAGCCATAGTGGGCATAGAGAACCAAGTGAATTCTTTTCAACATAACAACATGCTGAGCAGATCTGTCAGGTGACCGATAATGTCTAAAAATGGCCCCTCCTTTGTTTTGGGAGCATAAAGAAGAGTAGCGGTTGTGTGCAAACCTGTATCAGAATGTAAGTAACCACCATTTTCCCTGAACCAAATTTCTCATTGATGCACTACAAAAATATCTGCAAGAAATTTGGTAATACTACCTCATAAATCTTCTCATCACATTACAGATAGCTTGTAGAAGAAGCTTGAGGGAGCCAGGTGTGGGGTATGGTCTGGGGACACCCCAGGACCTAGTAAGGCTCCTCCGAGTACCGTGAGCCTGGGAGACTATGGCCGTAGAGAGACCGACAGAGCTATCCACGTTGAGGACAGGAGCCATTGTTTCGTCTGGTTTATTTGTATTTGTTTCTACTTTGAGCAGGGGCAGTACAGAACAGTCAGGGATGAACTGACTGCTCCCACTGTAGAGCAAGCCTCCGTCATTAGTGTGGTCCCACACCGAGCTCCTTCTGGTTCTGCCGACACTGGAGGTCCAGGGTGTGTTTCCTGGACCTCTAGTGGACCTTGTGGCTTTCTGCATCCCCGGGCGGGGGGGTGGGGGACAGCAAAGCAGACAGTTGTGTTTATTCTCTCCCCGAACAGGTGACACTGTTTGCCTACTCGGACTTGCTGCTGTTCACTAAGGAGGAGGAGCCAGGCCGCTGCGACGTCCTGAGAAATCCCCTCTACCTCCAGAGCGTGAAGCTACAGGAGGGTAAGAAGGACCTGGGCACCCTAATGTGCTGTTGGGTCTGTCTGGTGTCACATACAAGGCTGGCAAGCTAGCTTCTGCTGTACCTGATCTCTGCAGGAGGTTTCTATCCTAGGGAGCTTCCAAGGAGAAGGGTAGGGAGAGCTTTGGACTCCTGGACCTTGTCTTCAATTCCCTCAGTTCTGGTGTGGCCTTGGGAAGTTACTTCACTTCTCTGAGCCCATTTCCTCTCTGTAAAGTAGGATAATTATAGCGAGTCAGGAGGTTGTGTGGGGTTAAGTTAGGTCGTTTACATAAAGTGCCTGGCTCCAAACAGGTTCCCAGTAGAGGCTCCTTGACAATTGTCTATGGACAATTCCTCTTTTTAGCCAGCTGTGTAGTCTGCTCAGCGCCTTGGGAAGCTGGAGCATGCCTGATTGGGGCCAGTGAGCAGAGCAACAGCAGCAAGCTGGGAATCTTTAACCCCCAAACTTTCCATGGAGGCCTGGCCCATGGGGGGGACCAGGGAACGGAAAACCAGCTGGGACTATCTGTCCAGCCTGCAGGCTTTGGCGCCTGAGGTCTCAGCCGAAAGGGGCTCGGTTTCCTCTCCCAGATTATGCAAACAACAACAGACCTGTGTGAGCTCGGGGAGGCAGGGGCACAGGGAGGAAAATATTAGCCGTGAAAGAATTCTGTTTTGGCGGGGTTTTGCTTCAGGAGAACTTCCTGACTGCTTGTAAAGCCATGCTGTCTGTGTACTCGGTGCCCTGGCCAGCAGCTTTGCCTCCTTGGGAACTGGCCTACCTATGGGAAGTCCTTCCCAGTGCTCCCTCTCTAGCTCTGTCCTGCCTGCTTAAGGTCTAGGGTGTCTCCTGACAGGAGAGCAAGGGAGACAACCAAGGAGAGAGCAAGACAGGGCAGTTAGAAGAGCAGGCCTCTCAGCTTCTTGGTTCCTGGCTCTGGTATTCCAGATGGTTTCTCTTTGTCCACCAGTGACTCTGCACTTGGCTTCCTGCTACTTTCCCACCTTGCCCTGTGCTCGCATGGATGCTTAGTCTAGTCAGCCTGGCTTCCCTGTCACCCCCCCAGCTCAGTTGATCTGGGACCCGGTTAAGATGAACGTGCACCTAGTAGTGTGGTACTCAGTACCATGTACTTGGTGCACCAGGACCTGAGTCCTGACTGTTGTGCACACTGAAGGTCCTGGGCCACAAGCCAAGACCCTCACTGGCTCAGCTTCCTGCTAAATGGAAGGAGGGAAAAGAATTGGGAAGAGGGCTGTTCCAGTTGGCTGACTTTGGGTTGATCTGGGGTTAGAGAGTAGAGAGAGAGCAGTGGCCGTAGGATTGGGGGCCCAGACTTGACTTCATTAATGTAACAATATGCTTGTAAGCACTGTAGGCCGTTTTCTCCCCCCCACCCCATAGTTTCTCTGTGAAGTAAGTATCCAGCTAGCTCTTTGAGTTCCCTCTTCTCTGATGTTCAGGTTGGGTACAGAGGAGCTCCCAAGAGACTAAGCTGTGTGCAGATCTGGCTTCCTGGGGCTGAGACCATGTCTGCCTGTTGATAATGGGACAGCCACATAAGAGCTAAGGGTGGGTGGCCCAGGCAGTGCTGCACAGTCAAGGTCATCATGGACATGAGAGCCTATGAGGTTGGTTGGCGTGGAGGGTGTATCCCTGTGCTGGATTCCCTTGGTAGACCACAGCCTTAAGTGGGTTTGACAGTGGCCACCAGGAATCCTGGAGCTGCTGAGATGGAAGGAAATGGCTAATTGACAGGAGCCCTCCAGGCATGTGGCTCAGGGTTTAGACTTCTTTCCAGGCACCATGGAGCCTTTGTACTGTCCCCCTACTCCCCACTCCTACCCCGCCACCCCTGCTTTCCTGGGATAGGTTCTATGTTCTTACCAAACTCCAGTGCCCCTTCTGCAGCAGCCAGAGGAGTCCGCTGTGGGACCTGGTGTTTTGAAGCTGGGGCCGTTGTTTCCTGGCCTCTCCCATATGCACACTACTGCATCAAGTGAGGCTATTAAGAGATAGATGCATTAGGGAGTTAGCTGGAGTGCCTGGTGGCAGAAGGACCTCTAATTAACCTTGGCATGAGCCGCCTACATTTCTTCTCACTTTCAAGTCAATATGTATGCAGAGATCGATTTAGGGGACCATAAAGGTATTAAACAAAGAAGGCATCCAGCCTTCTGGACAGGCTGTGGCTGGCAAGTTATGCTCCCTGGCAGGGGAGAACCTAACTTCTCCCTGGGACCAAGGACTCCTTTGTGACTTGTTTGCTAGGTTCAACCTCCGTTAGTCACCCATATTCCCAGGACTCTGTAGGGAGCGTGGCATGTATCAGGTGACTAGTGGGTGCTTGTTTTTGTAGACAATGAAGAGCGAAAAGGAGACCAGAGTGTTGCCGTAGCCTGGGAGCTGGGGTGTCTCCTCCTCCAGAGCTCAGGCTGGTGGTCACTCCTGGGGTGCCTCCTCCTGCCAGCTTCTCCCAGGGTTCATCGGGACTGAGTGGCGATGTGATGGGAACAGGCAGAGAGCTGGTGCTAACAATTGGGACATCTCCGGTCAGCGGGGACCCATTGTGGCCTCTTCCTGTCACGGCTGTCTGCCGCTTCTACTACTCTTTGTGTTTCTGCCTCCCAGGCGGCCAGCATCACGCCCACAGTGTGTCTTTCTGGCCTTGCCTGTTCTTAGGCATGACCTGGAAATGTCTATCTGACTCATGGGCTCTCCAGGCACATTGGGGGAGCCAGGATCCCAGCTTGGAAACTCAGCTGCTTTGGCCCCAGCTGCTGAAATGCTTGCTTGACGTTTTCTGAGCTGTCCTCCACGTCTGCTTCAGTGCTGGCCACTGCAGTGAGAACTGTGGAAGAGGCCTGTTCACTCTGGAGCTCCTAGCCGGGCAGAATCACAGAAAGCCTGTGGCAGGGCAGAAGTACGTATGATAGAGGATTTGGAATCCTGGCTTTGGGGATAGCATCCTTCCTGAGTTCAAATCTCAGCCCTGCCTCTTCCTGCTCATGCACTTTGTTGTCTGTCTCCTGCGCTGCCTTTGTATATGGAGAACAGAGACAAGAGCTCTTTTGACCTGCCCCCATTAGTAAAAAAGGTTTGCTAAATCTCAAAGCAGCAGTAAGATGTGCTCTGGGCTAATGATAGACCGGCAGGCACAGGCTGGGAACCTTCTCTGGGCTCCACCTAGCCCTTGGTTGGGAAGCCTCCTGCATGCTCTGTGCATTCATTACATGGTGGGATGCAAAGGCCACCTCTGGATGAGTTCCAAAGTGGCAGAGGCAGTTAGCATGGTTCAAGGCAAACCCACACAAGTTCCACCTCAGTGTCCCTCTCTTCCAGCAGGGCAGAGCTTCTCTCTGCAGTCTTCTCAAGAGCTACAGGCAGTCCTCCCTCAGCTTCCAGGAAGTCCTCCCTGGCTACCTCGGCTCCAGGCAGTCCTCCCTGGCTACCTCGGCTGCCCCAGTTTGTCGTTCTTCTATGAGGCTCCGAATCATGCTGAGCACGGCTTCCCTTCCGTGATGCTGTCACATTGCTGCCATCACAAGGCAGTGATGGGGAACAGATGCCAGGGAGCATTTGCAGCAATCCAGCAAGGTTGGAGGGGGCAGGACTGGTGTCAAAGCACAGAGAGCTTGTCATTTGTCAATGGCTTCCTGACACAAGGACTGTCTGACAGCAGCGTGTTTCCCCAACCTCAGCTCCCGTCTCCCCAAGTCTCTCATCTCTCAGTCCCACTCTGTACTTTTAGAGCCTCTGCTCCCCTTATTCCCTGCTCCCCAAACCCAGGTTTTTCTATTACTTTCTTAGGTGGATTGCAGTGGCTCTCCCTTAGATGAGGGTCTGTTAGGAAACATTTCAGTATGCTCTCTTTTTCTTTTCCTTAAAAATAATTTATTTTTGTTTTATGTGCCTTGGTATTCTATGTGCATTGGTATGTCTGTGTGAGGGTGTTGGATCCTCTGGAACTGTAGTTACAGACAGTTGCGAGCTGCTGTGTGGGTGTTGGGAATTGAACCCAGGTCCTCTGGAAGAGCAGCCAGTGCTCTGAACTGCTGAGCCATCTCTCCAACCCCTCCGTATGTTTTCTTAAGCAAAATAAACTCCTCCCCTTGTCTCCATCTCGGCAATACAAGGGATCCTCAGAGGTGTTGGCATCCATTTTCTTAAACACCACAGACACCTGAGGCAGGGCTCTCTCCCTCATCAGTCCGTTGCCAGGTGGGGAGAAGACTTAGTCCAAGTTCAGAGTGGGATCCCATTTATTATGGAACATGTTGTTCTGACTCTGCCTGGTGGCTCCTGCCCTTTGGGAAGTGTCCAGTCTCTTGCTTGAGGAGAGCTGGCTTCCCCCGGTTAGGTCTCTACTCCCTATGTGTTTAGAGCTCGGCTTGATGTAGATAAAACCTTCTTGGGACAGACCCTGTTTGATTTGATAGTTCCTTTGCCTTACGTGTGCGTTGAAGGGGGTCCTACTGGAGCATGGCATTTAAGAGGCGTGCTGTGCAGAGGTGGAGTGCGGGCAGTAGAGCTGGGCTATAGTTCCCCTTTACTGCCTGGCTGAATGATATCATCCCTGGGTCCCTCGTTCTCACGTGAGCCAGGAGCTGTGGATGCTGGGAGCCCCGCCTCCCTGCCTGTTGTCAAGAGTGAATGCAGAAGAAAGTATCTCCCACAGGGCTGCCCTTAGCCCTTGAGATGACTGGCTCAAATCACTGTGGTGCTCCAGGGTCCCTGACACTTCAAGTGCTCGCTGTCACATGTGTTGGATAGTTGCTTTCCTCAAAAGTGACACCTTGCGTGGTAAGGCCAACAGCTAGAAGTACCCTCCCAGGCCTGTGTCCAGATGAGTGCTTCATAGAGAGTGTGGCCAAGTCCTGAGGAGAGGCAGAAGTGAACAGGGCAGGTCTCCTGGTGGGGTGCTTGCGCTTTTCTGTGCTCCTTGGCGCATCTCCATGCCTTTGGCCATGCTTGACCCGCCTCCCGGAGTTGTCTTCCTTCCCATCTGAAGACCTCTCTCAGTAAGACTCTTCCCAAGAAGTCAAGGGAACAGCCCACTGTCCCTCCCTGTTTGTTCCAGTTGTAACTGGTTGAGTATGCAAACCCGGATCAGGGGTGAAACCCTTGTAGAGTATCGCCACATTGGAAGGATGTCTCTCCCAGGATGCATGGAGATGGGACTGAAGACCCTCCCTCCTTGACCCACACTTCCCTTAGTGAGGAACGAGGCCCCCTCAAGAATCAAATGGCTTCCTGTTGAACTTCAAAATGGCAAAGGCAGTAGATTAAGAGAAAACCCAGAGTGTGCTGCCTCGGCGCCTCCTAACACAAGGATTCTGGGGGCAGAGGAGACCTTCTGGGATGCAGACAGCTCCCTGCACCTGGCCATTAGCCATTAGAGGGTCTCCTTTCTGGGGATGTCGTTCCAGCATTCCCTGGGTCAGGCTGACCTGCAGGCAAAAGCCTTTCAACTGTATATCACCTGGAGTTAGTGAGCGCGCTCTGCAGAGCGTTCTGCTCTGATGCCTTCCCTCTTGTTCTGGGAGGCACCACACACAACTTCCTGGGTGAGAGAGCCAGCTGTGCCCAGCGAGGCTTTGACTCTGTTACGGATCCTAATGTGAATCTCCTTTTCTGTTCTTATCAAAGGCTCTTCAGAAGACTTGAAATTCTGTGTGCTGTACCTAGCGGAGGTGAGTCCCTCTCTCTGAATTGGAACAGAGTAAAGTGTGACCTGGTACTCGAGGACACAGGCTTGGGTTGGCCTCCATATACCCTTGCAGTGACCCAAGACAAAAGTCAGGGCAGTTTCTTGCTCTGTAGAACACAGCTGACCCTGCTCTTATGTCTGTGTGGGAGGACAGCTAAACAGATGGTTTTCGGGGTGGCCCCTGAGATACCCTGCTTGGTACCTCCGGTGTCCCCCCACCTGTAAGTGTCCTGAGGGCGTGGCCTGGCAGCTGCACACTACCCTGTTTATTTATTTAGTAGCCTTCCTCTGGAGATTGTCCAGCTCCCACGCCTGCCTCTTTCATCCTCTTTTTCCAGGAAGTACCACCCACCACCCCTCCTACTAAGGCTTGTAGGCTTGTCAGTGTTTCAAAGGCCCAAGGTAATTGTTCCTTCACCTGGGCCAGACAATGCAGGCTGAAGCAAGCACCATGCATCTGTGTTTGGCTCAGAGTGATGCCCACGAGAGTGACTGATACACTTGGTGATCTCTGCCGAGGCTTAGGCAGCTGTACCTTTCAGGAGCAAAACCAAGCAAACAGCTTTTTGCTAGATGTGGTTCGCTAGGTAAACCAGGGCTTTTAACCAGAGAGGTCCTCGGTGATGAAGAATTTGAGAGCCACAGAGTCATCCGAACTCTTTCCAGATTCCAGTGTAATTTTCTATCTCCAGCCTTGTTCTGCTGACCCGTGGCATCTCTCCAAGCAAGGCCCACCCCTGCCTGCCCTTTGCTGTCTTCTGTCTTGCCAGCGACCTGGGAGCCTGTCTATATGGATGGGGGAATGACCTAAAAGGGCTGGCTGAGAGGAATATACCCTTCTGAGAAGGAGTCTGTGTCCTTTGGGAATGAAAAGCATTCCTTCAGTTCCTGGCTAAGAGGTCTACACCTTTGAACAGACACCAAGGACAAGAAAGTGTGCCGAGAACTTCACTGGGGGGGGGGGGTACACTGAGGGTTTGCCAAGAGGCAATAGAAGGTATCATAGCAGAACTGGGGACACAGGTGCTTGATGGGAATCCTATGTGTAGGGGCAGTGGGTGCTCCCTCCCCGCCCCATGTCACCCACAACCCAGCCTGGGCACAGGGGTGGCTGGATAACTCCCTTCAACATTAGAGGGTGTTTGACTCCACAGAGCCAAATGAGTGAAGTATAGAATGGAGTTGTGGGGACAGGGCCTGGCCCCTGAGCCCCTCTAGCTTCCCATATGATCCATCAACTTCTAAAACGGGGCTCCCGGCTCTCTAACAGCAAGAGAGCTTCCTGCCAGACTGTTGTTTTGTTTTACTGGAGATAAGCCCTTCTGCCCATTGAGCCTGAGACCTTCTTTCTTCTAGTCCTCTAAAGACTGGCAAAGGGCTATTGATCCAAGGCCTTGAATTGCCTGGAAAGCACCAGGTGACCCGACCCCGAGAGAGCAGGGGAGTACAGCTGGAAGCCTCTCATCTTAATGAGCTGCTACTAAGGAAGGGCAGGTACAGGGAAGACCACATGGCTCGCTTGTTCCTAGACCTGAGCCTTCCCCACACCTTGACTCAAGTGGTGTTGGGCCCCATGGAGATCCCCAACCAAATCTTAGAATCTCCACTGCGTAGTTTATTCTTCATTGCCTGGTATGCAAGTGGCACCCCAAGAAGAAACCTGGGGAGGATTTGAGGTTTGGCGAGGGCTCCCCCCACCTCCTGCATTCAGAAAGCCTTCCTGGGGGCGGGGCAGGAGGTTGGTCCTGGGTAGGATCACCCTAAGAAGTCTTTTTTGTTTGTTTTTCAAGAAAGGATTTCTCTGTGTAGCCCTGGCTGTTCCTCGAACTCACTCTGTAGACTAGGCTGGTTTCTGCTTAGAGCCCTGGGATTAAAGGTGTGAACCACCACAATTTCTGGCCTGCTCTAAGCAGTCTTAATCCCAAGGACAGGCGTCCCTCAGTCCTTGCAAATCTGGGACAGATGCAGCCCAGAGCTGCCTTCAGAGCATGGGGCACATTGTTTGGGAGCCGTCCTCGTTCGGCTCCGCTCGCTCGGGCCAGCCCTACTCGCTTCGGTCGGCCCCGCTCGCTCCGGTCAGTCCCACTTGCTCGCTCCGGTCCAAGGATTCGTTTATTATTATTATTATTATTATTCATAAGTACACTGTAGCTGACTTCAGACGCACCAGAGGAGGGTGTCAGATCTCATTACAGGTGGTTGTAAGCTACCATGTGGTTGCTGGGATTTGAACTCATCACCTTCGGAAGAGCAGTCGGGTGCTCTTACCCGCTGAGCCATCTCACCAGCCCTGGGAGCCATTCTTTCTCTCTCTTGTAATGTGGGGCTGACTCTATTCACTAAAGAAGCTGGTTTGGGTAATGAGGAAGACATAGATTTGCAGCTCTGCTCTGCCATTCCTTGAGGGATCAGGGGCCGATGATATTCTCCTGACATAGGCAGTAAGGTCTTACTTGAAGGGTGGAGTGAGCTTCAATAAGACAATGCATCTAAAACACTTAGCCCTGAGTCCAGCTGTGAGCATGCTCAGTGGAGTGGCAGCTCACTGAGCATGCTCAGACATTAGGTTAGAGCAGAAGGGCTTTTCACATTCACTAACCCTCCATTAGAGGTTCCACGATGATCCACTCATCTTTTAAAAGGATAGCCAGGCGAACTGTCTCACTTCCCAAGTAACATAGCTACGTGGTTATACAGACCTGCCGAGATCGCAGGTTCTGGCCTCCGCCAGGGTCTCCTTTAGATCTGACCTCCCAGAGTATTAGTGATCTCATAGGAAAAATGGGGGCAGAAAGGTCTTTCCACCTCCCCACCTCCCTGGTTCATAGCGAGAGACTGAGGTGGAACATGCTTGTGGCAAAGGAGCAGGCTCCCACTACTGCTGAAGCTGTTTGGGTTTTTACGAAGATAAACTCAATCCAGGAGCAAGGAGGTTAGGTTTTAAAGAGGCCAAGAGGAGCTTCGAGTCTGATTGGATTTGAGGTCACGGTCACGTATTGGCTCCCTCACCTAGTGCTCTTGGCTCAGGTTTATGCAGGCGAGAAGTCTGTGCATGGTTGAGCACTGCACAGTCAGAGGCCAGTGCCTTTGAGGGGACAGCATACAGGTCCTTTGAGGATGGCTTACAGCCTTGATCCAGGAGTCTGCTATTGATGCCATGTTAGATGCCACGTTAGAACTGGAACTGACTAACTGGGTCATTTGGAGCACACACAGAATTATGACAGATGGTTCACATGTGGGCCAGCTGGGCAGGCAATGAGGACTCACAGTTTGGACAGATTTGAACAGGTAGGGATTTAGCCTCTCCTCAGGGAGCTGGCTCTCTCTCCCTTGGCTAAGCCAGTCTTGGAAACTCAGGCTCCTTCCAAAAATGTTTGTCCATCTAAGACAGAGCCCCACCTGGGGTTAGGTCAGGTCCTGGGTGCCTGTGGCAGGTTTTGGTTTCAGGCTGTCAGGTGCAGTCTTGCCCTTTGCCGCTGAAACTGACAGTGAGGTCACCCAGCCCTGATCCTGGAACATCACTCTCCAAAGGAGATTCCATGGGGTGGGGGGCCCTCTGGGCTCAGTTGCTGGCTGCCGTATGAATTCTATGTAATCGTTACAAATGGCGTGGTGGCTGTCTTAGGTGAGAGCCTCAGGCCCTTCCTGGAAGTGGTTTTTGAATGACCAAGGCTGGTCCCTTGTAAGGCTGTTGGAAGGAGTACCAAGCTATGGCTGGTAACAAGCTGGGTGCTATGGAGCTCAGCTCAGGAGCTCAGGACTAGGCCTAGGGAGGCTGGCTGTTCCAAGAGGCTTTCTTGTGCCTTTGTAGGGAGAGTATTGCCATGTTGAAGCAGTAAACAGTTATATGAAAAGGTATTAGTGACCATCACTGCTAGAGAGCCCTCTGACCTACAAACAGCTCCTTCTGATGGCATGGCACTCCTGTGGCCTCCAGGCTGTGAGACAGAGCAAAGGGGCGTAGAAGTCTCACTGGGAGATGACATCTCCCAGAGCTCAGAGATGAAATCGCAGCAGGTAGCTCCTTCTGGCTCAGTGTTTCTCTCTCTGATTCATTGGCTGCAGACTCAGAGAAGTACTTGGCCACTCTGAGCCTTGGTTTTCCCCTTCCATAAAGGGGAATAACAATCCACACCCCAACTCTGCATGGAAGTGCGTGTCTATAGTCCAGAGGTAGTAGGAGGATCACATGTTCCTGGGCAACCTGGACTGCACAGTGAGTTCCAGGCCAGCCTGAGCTAAAGGATCAAGAGATCCTGTCTCAAAAACAAAAACAAAAACAAAAACAAAAACAAAAACAAAAACAAAAGGGCTTGGGGGGAGGGGCTGAAGAGATGGCTCAGCGGTTAAGAGCACTGGGTGCTCTTCCAGAGGTTGTGAGTTCAATTCCCAGCAGCCACACGGTGTCACTCACGGTGGCAGTGGGATCCCTTGTTCTCTTCTGGTATATCAGTGATAGCATACTCATATACATTAAATAAATAAATAAATAAATAAATAAATAAATAAATAAATAAATCTCTTTTTAAAAAATGAAGAGCTGGGAGTAGAGTGCTTGCCTATCATGCACACAAACTTGAGTTTGATTCCCCAGCTCCACAGTACTAAGAATGAAGAATCCATGTCCTCGATGCTTCTTTGTGAAGTCGCCTAGATCAAAACGAGCTCACAGATGACAGGCTAGATTAAAAGTTGATTAGTTCGATGGAGGATGTTCAGAAGCCCCCCCCTCCCCCCATACACACGATGAGGGAAGAGCAGGGCCGAGAGGCTTGGGCTGGGCCGTGTTTATAAAGCAATGAAATTTCCAAGCTGGAAAGGACCTTCTTGGTCTACCCCACCCCCGGGGGAAGACAGAATCCAGGAAGCAGAGGCCCCACTGTTCGCTGGGATTACCCCTGGGGAATCTCGAGGCTCTGTTTACCCAGCAGCAGGTAGGAGTGGAAGGACCTGCCTTTCAAGTGGACGCGTGGGCTTTCCCGTCCTCTCAGCCCCCTCTCCCTTGTGCTTTTAGGGAGAAAGCTTCTGTTATTTTGTAGCATGAGAGGAGGGCAGGCACTCTGGGGACATAGCAAGGGAGGTGACTCGCTCTGAAGGGCGGCGGCTCTGAGAGTAGGATGCTGAGAAATAATAGTACTACTGTGTGTTGAGGCTTGTAACAGTACTACTGTGTGCTGAGGCCTGTGGCAGTCCTTATTGCTTTATAGCTCCAGGGTGGACACAGTGCCACTCTTTTATAGAAAGCTTCCGGCCGGGCGTGGTGGCGCACGCCTTTAATCCCAGCACTCGGGAGGCAGAGGCAGGCGGATTTCTGAGTTCGAGGCCAGCCTGGTCTACAAAGTGAGTTCCAGGACAGCCAGGGCTACACAGAGAAACCCTGTCTCGAAAAACCAAAAAAAAAAAAAAAAAAAAGAAAGCTTCTGGCTTCCTAGGGGTTGGCAGCTAGGAAGTGGCAAAGCTGGCATTCAAGCCGGGTCAGCAAAAAGGAGAGACACCAACTCATGCTCTTAGCAGCTTAGCTAAGTATTCTCACCAGTGGGGTGAAGAAGAACTTGTCGTCTTCTGGGTCCAGTCCTTGGTGGGGATTGGGGAGGGGGACAACAGGTCTCTGAAGACCTGTGTGTGCTCTTGGACCTGCCCCATCCTGCCCCATGAATGTCCTGACTGTTTTCAGGGTTGACTGCCTATTGTAGTATCAAAGCTGCCTTGAGCCTGTTGTCATCATGGAGGCCTTCCCAGGCTGCCAGAGCTCACTAAGCGGCCCTACCGTGCCAGTCCCAGATGAAGAGGGCCCTCTACGTGTTTGTCATCAGCAAGATTCAAATGACAGCCAGACTAATATTGCACAGCAGCTAATGAGAGACCCAGCTAAGGTGCTGGGTAGTGTTAGGGCTGTAGGGAGGCTGGTGATTGCCCATGCTACACTTGGGCAAGGGACTCCAGGTCCATTCCTATGTCCATCTGACTCAGCTAACAATGGCCTGTATCTGAAGAGGGGGCTGTGAGAGAGGTGGGGGCTCCATGGTCTGGAGGGAGAGTCCTGCACCCACAGGGAGTGCCAGCCCAAGGGCTTGGTCCTTTGACTCCCTCATGTGATCCCCAGCAGCTGCCTGGTGCTGCCTGTTCCAAGGGTGACCTCACCCTCTGTCCTATAGCTTTCCACAGGCTTCCACTGTGCAGAGAGCCACTGCCTCCCTTCCCTACCCAAACGGTGGCCTCGTGGCTCCCAGATGGCCTTACTTCCCTGCTCCTCTGACTACCTCAATGCCACCAGGGACTGGTGTGCATTTGTTGTTCTTAGCCAATGCTCTCGTCCCTACTGCAGCCTCGCCCTCTGGAGCCTAGGGGATGGGCTTGGGCTCTGGAGCCCCTGGAGTCAGGGAGCAGCCCTGACCACCCATTCCTCTCTCTATTCTCCCTGACGTCAGAAGGCAGAGTGCTTATTCACTTTGGAGGCACACTCGCAGGAGCAGAAGAAGAGAGTGTGCTGGTGCCTGTCGGAGAACATTGCCAAGCAGCAACAGCTGGCCGCACCGCCTACGGAGAGGAAGGTAAGGACTCTGCCAGCGGTTGCAGCTCTGGCTTTCACCTTTCCCCCCCTCTGCTAGCCTAGCGTTTAAGCCTTGGATCTGAGCTGGAAGCCATCCCGAGCTTAGCCCCCTGAAACTGGGCAGTGGGGCTTGGCCACAGGTCTGTGTCTGGATGTCTCTTCTCAGGTTCTTCTATGGGTCTGTGAAATGGGTTTGGCATTGCTCTCAGGGGAAGCCGCAGCCAAATTGAGCATGGTTCATCAATTTTCAGCTCCCCTCTTTGGTTTGCCAATGGCAAGGTTTAACTCCCGCCTCTGCTGTTGGATAGGCTCTATCCAGAGGCAGCATGCCACTGTTAACACTAGTCCAAAGCAGACATAATCAAGAGGATGTTTGTGGTAGAACACGGTAGTTTGATGCTTGCCAGAGCCAGATGGAACTGACTTTGGATTGCAGAGGCCTGAGGCTGGCCACCAGGAATATCAGGGAGATTGAAGATAGCAAGTGAAGGTTGAACTGGGACCAGTACATCTCTGGACCAGGGGAGTAGATGAGGTGGGAGCCGGACAAAGGCCTTCTCCTTTGATACTCAGATGCCTGTCACAAGGCACACTCATTTGCCTGTCATGAATCATTCAGGTGTCTTTTCTTACTGTAAATGCTAGCCATTTGGTATTTAGGGTGGAGGCTGCAAAAGCTGCCGGGTTGGTAGTTCTGCCAGCTCTCGGGGAAGAGGAAACGAGAGGGGCCTGCAGCTTGCCAACCTGTGGGCCTTGTTGCTATTTGATATGTTCGAGCTACTGAGCCACGTATGTGCCCCTGGCTCGCAGAGGGGGCAGTAACCACATGGAAGCGGTACTGATGGCCTCTTTCAGAAGAGGACAGCCATTTTCCAGCAAACTGGCAAGGAAGGGAGTGAGGGTGGGTCGGAGAGCGGCACCAGCCTAGGCTTTGCAAGGTGCCTTGTTTTAAGGGGAGAGTCTGAGTCACACACTGCTGCTAATGGCCAGTGTCACTGTGGGCGCGCCCCCTTATGGCCCCGTGCTTTGATGACTCCATCAGTAGTTCCTCCCTTAAAGGTTGCTGTGAGCATTCAATGGGGGAACATATACAGTTCATGGTATAGCACCAAGTATGTACCAAGTGCTCATTCAACAAACACTAAGTGGAATACACTGTTCCCCCAACCTTATCCCAGGTGGCCCTAGAGCTGGTCCCCATCGTCACAAACCTCCATCACTGTGACTATAGATAGGCTGCCGTACCCCTATGGATCTTTGCTGGCTTCAGTCAGAATGTAGGCCACTTCCCCATCATTGGGACAGCCTCCAGGACACCCACAGCCAGCACCCATGTTACTGTTCCATAGGCTTTGTTCCTCTCCTCTGGGGGGAAGAGTACTTTGTGATTTGACTTCAGAATGTTCTGGCTCTGGAGAGTGTTGGCAGCTCAACGCCTGCCTTGGAGACTCTCTGGCGCAGGCTCCTAAAGGCGTGCTGTATATCAGAGAGGCTCTGGGCCCTGCACAGCAATGGGCTTAGTTGACTGACCCTGACAGGTTCCAGTCCCTGATTCACCCTACTGTATGGACATCCTGGGCAGGCAACAGTCTAGACACCTTGTCACACCAGCACTGAGTGTGCTATTAAAGGAGCAGCTGTCGGGGGTGCACGGGCAGGTAGAGGAGAGTCTGGTTGCTAAGATAGCTTTGGAGGTGTGTTCTGTGGCTGAGACCTGGGGTCTGCCCAGGCTTACACGTCTCTACTGTCCTGGGGAGCAGTTACTGAGCCCCTCCAGGTGTGTGTGTGTGTGTGTGTGTGTGTGTGTGTGTGTGTGTCTTGCTTCTCAACCCTACTCAGCCACACCTCCACCATACCCACTTAAGGAATTTTAACAATGAGTTTGATGAGTCACTTACAGAATGCTTCTTGAAAGAAGTTCTGGTAAATCTGATCCTGTCCAGCCCTCTATCAGTCCAGACATGCTTTGAAAACCTTTAATGACTGGGCCCACCTTCTCACCCACCTGTACTCAGCCTCAGGGTGACTACAAATGTCCTTTCTGAGGGATGGCTTTCGCAAAGCCTGGCCCTGAAAGGTACTGTCCTCCAGGGGAGGAGCAGGAAAGCCAAGCAGGTCTGGGAAGCTGACTCTTACGTCTTCTAGGCATGAAGGCTATGCTGGGGTGTCATGCCTTTCCTCCTCTCTCTGTGAACACTCTGCCTCCTGTGGAGCCGAGGGCACAGTGCTTTAGTTAAGCAGCTGCCCCATTACAAGACCACTCCAGGGACAGAAAGGCGCCCAGAGCAACAGTCAGACACGCTCTCCCATTCCTCTCCACCACGACGCCGACCCTTCAAGGTTTGTCCTCAGAAGGGCCGGTGATGCTTCCTGGAGGACATGGGGGATGGAGAAGGCGCCCGTAGAGAGCAGCCGTCAGGTGTGTGGCACCGCCTGCAGCACAGCCTATGGAAACCACTCCCAGCTGTCTCCTGCTTGGTCTCTTCTGCTCGGTGATCCTAAGAGCCCAGGGACTGGGGCTAGCCACCTCTCTTAGAAAAATACACTCTGGAGAGTTCTGCCCAACTTTCTGTGACATATGTGGGAAGGGAGGAGCAGGTCTGTGGCTCTTGGCAACATCGAGATCCTATGTTGGAGTGTGTGTGTTGTGGTGTGTGTGTGTGTGTGTTTCATTCATCTGTGGGTGCCTTTGTGTGCAGGTCAGACGTCTATGTTAGGTGTCTTCTTCGATTGCTTTTCATCTGAGTTTTAGAGCTAGGGTTTCCCACTGATTACACAGCGGGTTCCCAGGATCTGCTTGTCTTGGCCTGCCTAGCACTGGGATTGCAGGAATGTGACACCATACTTGGCTTTTTACATGGCTGCTGGGTTCCCAAACTCAGATATCCACATGCTTGTGCAGCAAGCACATTGCCTACCAAGCCATCTTCTCCAGCCTCTACCTTTACCCTTCTGAGACAGGGCTGCACGTACGGAGCCTAGGCTGGCCTCAAACTCCATATGTAGCTGAGGATGACCTTGAACTTTGGAACACTCTGCCCCAGCCTTCCAAGTGCTAGGATTACAGATGCCAACCACTATACTCAGTTTATATAGTTCTGGGAATTGAACCCAGGGCTTTGTGTGTGCCAAGGAAGTACTCTATCTGCCAAATCCATCCTCAGCCCCCAGTAGGTTCTCTCCTGTGGGAACAAATGATCTGCCTCCTGTCCCATCGCAGCTTCTTTCTCCTGCTCAGCACCCAGGGTGCTTCTTTAGAGCTCTGCCCTTCTCTTGCTTCATTATCTGCCCCCGGGGAGCATCCTCCTTTCTTCTGCCTTTGATAATGTGGACCAGGCTCCCTGCGCTACACGCCCAGCTTTACTGTGATGCTTCTCATTAGATTTTGCTCAGAGATGGTCCCTGTGGTGGCCAGTGAGGCTCAAAGCTGCCGGGGACTGGCTGATCTATACCGTTTTGATTATTTGATCAAGTACACATGATGGATGTGTCCTCTGTGTCTGACGCTGCTTTAGGTTCTTTGGGGTTACAGAGATGAATGACACCCTATCCTGGTCATTATAGACTTCTAATTGGATGATGGGGGCACTGAGATGGTGATCCAAGCCATGGAGGCCATACTTGTGGCAGTTGTCCTTGGGGGTCTTGACTATCCATTCAGGGTCAGCAGTGAACTTTCCACTGATGGACCACTCATGCAGGTGCTTCTGGGCCAGGCTCCCAGAACCTTTCTGAACAGAGTAGTCTTGTTTCAGCCCTCAGGAGCCTGAGGACCAACTCCATTCTCAAGTGGATCCTGGGCTCCATGGGCTTTATGGAGAAATCCATCACAATCTTTCCTTTGTGATCGAAGGCTGGTGATGGAACCAGAGATGGCAACAGGTAGTTCAGAATGACTGCACAGAGAGAACCTGGGGCTGTGCAGGGTGCTGCAGCATGCAGAAGGTCCCCAGTGAACTACCTGCTAGGACTTTCATCATTGTCTTTTAACATGACTGTGTAGGACAATTTACTGGTATCCCTGTTTACTGTGGTCGACTCTGGTACCCAAGAGCATCTAACAACTATTTCCAGATATCCTAGTAGCCACCTGCCAGATTTCTAGGGCTCTGGAAGGGAAAACTGAGGCCTCTTCCAGATGTGACTTCTAGATGTGACACTGCCTTTGAGACAGCTAGAGATGGGTCTCAGAGATGCCAGGTACTATTTGAGTGTCTTAGAAAGAAGCCCAGTCAGGTTGTGGACTCAGGCAGTCCTGATCAGAGTGGACAGCGAGCTAATTCCAGTTCTGTCTGGTTCCACAGAAACTTCACCCTTACGGCTCTCTCCAGCAGGAGATGGGGCCAGTCACCTCCATCAGTGCCACCCAGGATAGAAGCTTTACCTCATCAGGACAGACTCTGATTGGCTGAGCAAGCCCAAGGGCGGGACTATGCTTCTGGCAACTCTGGGGCTTCCCCTATCACACAGTAACCTCATCTCAACTGGACCCAAAACAGAAGACCAAGATGGTGGGCCTAGGGTCACCTGGAGGGAGTGGTCCCAAGGGTGTGTGTGGACCTGGCAACAGGAGGAACAGTGGTATGAGGGACCCTGTGGGTTTGTGCAGACTGGTACCAGGAAGTCCTGGATGGAGAAGACGTGAAAGCAAGCTCCCTTCAGGAGGCTAAGTGGCACCTGGGCACCTTCCTGGGCACAGCAGGAAAGAGGGAGAGGGCACTCAAATGGAAGATGATGCCTGTGACCCATTCCTGCTGGAAGACATCTCCCCTTCCCACTCCTATTTCAAATGGACACATTTACTTCCTCAGTCAGCTGGTACTGGGGGACATCTCCTTTGTGCTAGGGTGTGTGCCAGGGGATACTGTGCTCCCATCAAGATCCCAGCCCTTCCCGTCCCAACAGGGAGAGAACACCAAATAAATCAGCACTGATACACAAACACACACTGCAAGAGTCTGTACAGAAACATCACAGATGTCTTCAGACAGGGAGCCAGCCAGCCAAGGACTTTGGAGAGAGCGGTCCAGGCAGTGGAAGAAGCTTGAGGAAGGGTGTCACAGACTCCTCCAGTGCATATCTACAAGATCAGATTGCAGTTAGGAGGGGCCCAAGTGGTCGTGAGACTGGTTAGGGCTCCCCTTCAGGCCTCCAGGGTGAGGGATGATGGTGATGGGTTCTAGAGGGCGCTGAGATGGTAGGTATTGGAAAGGTCGGCTCCGGGATAAGGAGTGATGCTCTCTCACCCTTGCCTGCCCTTGTGCTCCACTGGGTCTTGCTATCTCGGTGGTGTGAGGTTTGAGGGCTCCCTCCTAGGGATTCCTCTACTCAGGCCAGAGTTGAGCTTTTGGGAATGCCTGTGAGCACCGAGGAAACAGTAAAGCTTAGTTTTCCCACGATGGGAAAGTTCATGTTTCCCCTGCTTCCAGGCTCTGCAGAGATCACCTGTATCTGCTCTACCTGTCATGCTAAGGGAAGGGAGCTGGGGCCTTGCACTCTGAGAACTCCCATTTTTTTTTTGCTTTCTGTAGGACTTTTAAGGGCCAGCAGCCAGTGACCAGGACCAAGTGTAGCTCAGCAACCTTTACAGAGACAACGTGAAAGGAATCTTGCCCATGCCCAGTGATGAGAGCTGGGTCCACTCCCATCCACCTAGCTGGGCCTCTGGGCTAGGTAGCTCACCCTTTTCTAACTGTAGAGATCCAGCAGGTCAGAATCTTAAGACTGTGGAGCAGAGGGACGAGGGCCACATGCTAGAGAGTGTTTGTCGGGTTAGGTACTGAGGCACTCACAGACAGAAAGCTGCCGTGATGGCTAAGGCCAGAGAAGCCCAGACCTGAGTCCTGAAGGACCTGAAGGAAGACTCTTGTGCTCTTTTGAGTTTGCTAAACTGCCAGGGCAACCTGAGCCCCTAAATGGTGACCCAGGAGAGTGCATGTCCCTTATATTCCTTCCAACATTGGAAAAGTGAGCCATGCTGAGTTATCAGTCTAACAGGGAATGGGGTGACTCTGCAGGAATCAGGCTAACGCTCAGCCCAGCAAGGAAAGATTGGCTTGGTTCAAGGGTTGTGTAGCACCACACTGCCAGCCAGTGATCAGCACATAGGGTGAATCCCAACAGCCAGGTCTGTGCACATAGCAAACTGCGCTTTGATTTCATTTGCTTTTCTTACCTAATGATCGTGAGGTCATGGAGCCCAGGAGAACCACCTGCATGGGAAATCAGCCATCTTGTCTCACTCGGGCCTGGGCACTGACCTCTGTCCAATAGAGGACAAGAAGAGGTCAGAAAAATGGAGGATCTGAACATAGCATCCATCCCCGAGGACGGGCTGTTCTCCCTGATCAGAAACTCCTGGGTAGAACAGACTCTCCCATCAAGCTCCCAGGCCTGCTGACTGATGGGGAAGAGGAAGAGGAAGAGGAAGAGGAAGAGGAAGAGGAAGAGGAAGAGGAAGAGGAAGGTACTCCTGGCAGGTCCTGGGCTAGCTTGCTCTGTGACTGTGGTGAGCTACGGCACCATGGCCGTCTTGCTTCACGAATCCACTTGGCAATTAAATTGGTGCCTTGGGCCCAAGAGGATGAAATATGAGCCGGTGGCCTCCTCTCTTCAGTCCATCCCAGCTGTTCAAGAGGACGAGCAGCTCTCAACGTGGCCTCTGAGAGTCATAATCACGGGAACCATGGCGGCCTCCTCCCCGCCACATAAATCATGCTACGAAGCACACAACGACTTCTTCCCTCATGGGCTAATTGTTTTGGGTGGTGTCTCCGGCCCCAGGAGCTAGGAGGTCGGGAGTACAACCACTTTATTGTTGAAAGGCCATCTGTGAGATTTGAATACAAAGTGCCTCTTTTAGTCTCCGATGAGTTCTTGGATCCCATTTCTGTGTCTCCTGCTCTGAGTCCTTCGAAGCTAATCTCTCATAGAAGCCCTCATTGCCTGAATCCTTTGGCCTTTTGGGAGCTGGAATTACACAGACCTTCTGAGAATGGTGATACTTATTTGTACATGTCTTATTATTATTACTATAATAATAATAATTATTATTATTAATTTCCCCTCCGACTCCTGTCATTCAGACCCTTACTAATCACAGTCAACTCCAAGGCACCAAGAAGGTTCTCGGAGTACAGGCATGATGGGCAGCTTTGCCACATGGATGCACACCTTCAGTGAGAGCCCCGCAGGGAGCATGAACTTTGGAGAGGGCAGTGGGGTCCTGAGCTTTGTCTCCCCTAAACAGACTCGTCTCATGAACAAAACAGGAAAGGCTTCTGAGGAGTTAGGTGACTGAACCTGTGTCATGCAGCTGCTTAGAACTTAGAGGTCCAGTCCATTGTCCTGTGTGGATGCAAAGGTGTTTTGAGGGACAGAAGGAAGAGGCAGGAGGCAGTGATGGCTGTCTCAGACATCTTGGTCTCTTCCACCGAGGAAGAGTGCTTTGGGGACAGATTAATAAGTGAGACGCTTGGTGGAGCATTAGTTTCCCTAAGTGGTGGCTCAGGTTGAAAAAAACAAACAAAACAAAACAAAACCAGACAAACCTATTTCCACAGGATTTGACAAAAGTCTGATGTGAAAGGCAGAGATGCGCTCCTATGACAAGCTCTCTGGAGGCCCCGGAGATTACAGACCTTCCCCTTTTCAGTCTGGCTTTCAGCAGGATCATTGGTCACCGTCATGGGGGACCCTGGCAGTAAAGGAATGGTGACAGAGGCAGGGAAGAGTAGCTTAGGCTCGGGCCTGCCAGTCTGAGCACAGATACAGAATACAGAGACTTTAACCCAGGGAAGAGGGCTAACCCAGGGAAGAGGGCTTGCCTCTGCCCGGATCTGAGCCTGGGTTTTGCTAATCCGCTGGGTTTAGACCATCAGCTCTAAGTAACTGGGAACCAAAGGGATCAGATTTCAGCCCCCCTCCCCCTCCCTCTCCGCAGAGCATTCTTTCCCCCCACGGCTTTTCTGGCTGCTTCCAGACTTCTGCCCTTCCTCCCTCCACTGCTGGCCTGGCTGAGGGCAGACTGCTTTACGTTAGGACTCGGCCATCTTTCTTTTCTTTTTTTAACTCTTAAGGAACAGAGAACAACCTGCCTCCGTGCTCTGTCTTAACTTTCCTTTTTGCTCCAAGCTAGTCTCTAAAAAGGCTGCCATTCCCCAGCCACTGAATGCTGGATGATCTGCCAGACACTCCTGGGTGAGCTGGGCATGGCATCTACCTCCTGCCCTTCACTTTCTCTTTGACCTTCACTAGAGCCTGATGTGGTATGTTATCCCCGTAAGAACAGACTCCGGCTCTACCTAGTTTGTAGATGAAGGTACTGGGTCTTCGAGAAGTTAAACTTGCTGAGCTCACACAGCTGCTAATAATGTCTGCGCACAGGGTACAATCCTTTGGGCCAACTTGTTTCCTTGCAACTACAGACCATTCATTCCAGCTGAGAAGGACTGACAGGGCTGGGTTGTCACTGCCTCGTTGAACGGCTCTCCCATGGTCACAGCTTGACTCTCCAGGCTCTTCTGGCTCCATGGGTGGGAGTGTCCCTCCCAAAAGTTCTTGTGACTTCCTATGGGCAGGCTGTTCCTTGACACCATTGTCCACTTTCAATGTCCCTGGCCGCTGCAGTCCCTAGGGAGACCAGGGCTTAGCACCTCTTTGACACACCCTTTCTGAGGCGTGCCTCAGAGGCCACTGTCCCCGCCCACATTGTGCTTGCTAAAGGAGTATGTTACATGCTTATTAGCGTGGTGAACCAGGCAGCAAGGTCTGCCTCACTGGAAAGCCTGCAAGCTCCTTAGGGCCAAGCGGAGGCCATACCTTATTTCATGTTGCATGGCTCATGGGAGATGCTCTGTAGCGGTCAGAGTCCTGAATTCAGCTGATGGGTGGGACCCTCCTTCTATTCTATAATAGAGATGAAGAAACAGAATCACAAAGGGGAAGTGGCCTTTTTTGCCCAGGGTCATGAGCAAACTGGTGTTAGAGCCCCAGACCAGAGCTGAGGTTTGGTTCGGAGGTTTTACTCTTGCTCCATAGCTTTGCAGATACCAGCAGGCCCACACCCTGGCTTAATCTATGATGCAATCTGGCCAGGGTTAAACCCTATCCCCACGCTCATGCAGGCATCCTCGAAGGGAAGAATCGTAATGTCTTGGTTCTCTAAAGTCTGAGGGCGCCCCTCTCCACAAGCACCCCTGCCTCTGAGAAAACCAGGGTAAGGATTGAGAAGCCCTGGTCTTGAAGAGTGACTTATCTAGTACTTGCTGTGTGACCTTGAACAAATCACTTCACTTTTCTGATCATCTGTTTTTTACCAAAAAAAAAAAAAAGCAGGGGGTGGGGGGGTGGAGGGGCTGAATACAGGTAGTCTCCAGGGTCAGGGTCACCAGAGTGCAGACTACTAGGAAATGATCATAATGGTTGGCATACAGTAGTTATACCCTTCAAAAAGCAGGAACCAACTCAGGTTCCTTATCACAGTCATTGCGCCTGGAATACCCACGCCCAGACTCTTGATGCTGGAATTACCGTAGGAAGGTTGGGCAGGGGTCAGTAGCACCTCGTGACTTAGGGAACTGGTTAAAGGAAGAAGAAGGCAGATGTCTTAGATTTCACAGATGAGTCCTATTGGCTTATAGCAGAAGGAATCCCAATTACAGACACCTATGTGAGAAACCCTTTCTTACTTCCTCCCCACGCCATGGTTCCTCTTCCCTGGTGCCCTGGGAAGCAGCTCCATTGTTTCCCGACTCATTCCCTCTCCAGCCCTCTGCTCTCCAGTGTGCTCAGCGTGCCCTGGACTGTTGCTTGGCTTCATGCATGTTTGCACGCCTGTGTATTCTTCAACCATCCCTCTTGCCCGCCGAGCCACAGGCTCGCTTTCAAGAACTGTGGGCAGTCGACCTGACCTCTTTCAGTTTCCAGTGTGCTCTGCAGACCCTGTCAGAGGCTGCTGGCGGTGGCTCTCCACTGCTGTTGCTATCTGTCACTCACTGCTCAGACATAGCAACTAAAGATACATTTTTCTATTGAGGGTTCTTTCACACACTAGCATGTCCCTACTTGGGGTCAGCGCCATTATTCCAAGAAAACAGTATTCTAGTGGCCTTCGTGGCTAGAGCATTAAGGGTTGTATGGGCTAGCCTAGGAGGTGGACCACCACTTATGGCAGTCTCTTTTTTTTTTTTTTTGGTTTTTCAAGACAGAGTTTCTCTGTATAGCTCTGGCTGTCTTGAAACTCACTTTGTAGACCAAGCTGGCCTCGAACTCAGAAACCCGCCTGCCTCTGCCTCCCAAGTGCTGGGATTAAAGGCGAGTGCCACCACCGCCCGGCTTATGGCAGTCTTAAATGATGAGACTCACCTTCAACTCCCAGAAGCTTTTGGGAACATAATCCAATATATATATATATATATATATATATATATATATATATATATATATATATATATATTAAAGTGGAGAATATAGTGTATAGTATGCTGAGTAAGTGGGGTTTTGGTCAAACCATAGGATCCTTGAATGTAAAACCAAAAGCCCCCTTTGTCCTCCAGGGAGAGCAACAGTTGAACAAGCTGATTTGTAGAGAACAAGACCAGGATTGGTGCTAGTTGGTGGCATGAAGGTCTGCAGAGGGGATTCAATGGTCTTAAAGCACATAGCTCTTTTCACTCAGCAATCGCAGGATCCTTAGAAAGCCCCCTAACCTGGGCCATAATGGAGACAGGGCAGCTCACCCCATTGGTACTGGGCTGATGGTGCGGGGGTGGGGGATTATCTAGTCAGCAGGCATGTCTACACATTCCGGGCACGTTCTGGCTGGAAGGGAATGAATGAGCTGCAGTGTTTTACCTGGAGCCCAGCCGCGTGCAGAGTGTGGTGGGGGCTGGTAGAGCCACTCTGCTGCCTGTGGCCTGGTCTAAAAATAGCAGCGGGAACACGGCTTGAGGGGAAGAGGAGGGGGCTCCTTGGGAGCTGGGTGGGGATGACTCGCCCCTTCCTCTTCCTGTCAGGTCCTCTGTGAGGAAGTCCCACAGATTCACAGAATTGAGATGTGGGCAGGTCTGGGAGCCCTCTGTCCTCACCCCTCTTCCTTGCCCACCCTTCCAGGCCTAGAGACCTAGAGTTAAGAAAGGACTGTTCTGTAGTCACCAAGTCTGGGGAGGAGGTCCCAGAAGGTGGGCTCTTTTCCTTCCTGCTCTTTCAGAAGGCCACGTCAGGTCTCATGAGGCTTCTTTTGCTTCCTTGGGTGCACAGGGCCTGGGAACTCCTGGGACCGGATGCGGTCTGCCTTCGTGAGAGTTGAATGTCAGGTGAGGAGCCCCTAACTAGTGTGTGCTAGTGTGTGTGTTGCTAGTGTGTCACCTGACGTCAGCCGGCTGGTCTTCAGCACCAAACCTTCCCTTTTCTGGTGTTCCTTCCTTACTGACTTGTCTTCAGTACACTTCCTGTACTGTCTGCAGCAAGCCAGCCTGAAGAAGAGAGGGTCTTATCGAGCTGGCACTTTCTCTGCCCTTCCTAGGGACAGGTAGGGGCTGCCAAGGGGCCGGCAGGGCTGAAGAATGAGACAAGATCATATACAGCCTGCATCCCCTCTGCCCTGTGAAGATGGGAGTGTTTAGGACCTCTCAGAGCTTAAGGCTGCCTGACAGGCAGTGGTGGCGAAGCAGAGGCAGTCAGATCTTGTTAGATACCAGCCTGATCTGCCAAGTGAGTTCCAAGACAGCCAATTCTATACAGACACCCTGTCTGGGGAAAACAAACAAACAAACAAACAAACAAAAGACCTAAAACCAAAACCAAAACCAAAGCAAAAACAGCTAGCTGAGAATTAGGTTCCCAGTAAGGAAAGCAACTGTGGAGAAAATTAGTGACCCAGGATGGACTCTCCATATCTACCACAGGGGCATAGCAAGGCTATTATTATCTTAGTGCAGTTGATTTTGCTGTTGTTGTGAAGAATTATAATTCCTTGTCATTGACATCTGTTATGGAGAAAACATTAAATACAGACGAACCAGGAAAAGACAAGGTTCACCATTTGCAGTGCCCACAGTTAACTGCTGTTAACATTTTGGGGTGTGTATGGTCAGAGTTGTGTTTCCCATGCATATTTCTTGTTTGAAAGTTAGGGTTCCTTCCAGGTGCAGGTTTTGGGGGTTTTGTTTTTGTTTTTTTATTCTCTCATATATTTCATTCACTGCTGTAGTTTCCTCTCCCTCCCCAGTCCCCCCACCTCCCCCACCCTTGGATCCACCCCCCCTTCACCACCCCTCAGAAAAGAGCAGGGCTTCCAGGGACACCAATCAAATATGGCATTACAAGCTACAATAAGAAGACCAGACACATATTCCCACACTAAGCCTGGACAAGACAACCCAGCAGGAGGAATAAGGTCCCAAAGGCAGGCAGAAGAATCAGAGACAGCCCTGCTCCTACTGTTAGGCTGGGTGACATTTTAAAATATGCCTTTTCCCATTTAACAGCAGCGTATACCTATACTTCCCACTAACAAATGATATTCTACAACACCGTATTTAGGGTATTTCATTTCATAGGTGAAACCTGAATATCTTGAGTCCTCTCTGAGAGTTAGATGCTCAAGTTACCTCGAGTCTGTATGAAAACCCTGAGATACAGAGCCTTAGGACTGCATTGTGGAAGTCCCCAGAATCGAGTTTATGCCTAGTATATTGGCTGACTCTCAATAAATATTTATTGACAAAGATTTTGTTGGAATTCATTTGGGGTAGTAGGAATGTCTAGGTCAAAGTGTGTGGCCTGTGAAGTGGGTTCTGGTTCCAGTAGCTGAGACATTCTTCAGAATGGCTGTGCCTACCCTAAGGCCACCTGAATGGTACCCATGCTAGGCACCCCCCCCCCAGTGTGAGATTTCCCGCTTTTAATTCTTTAAGTCCTACTTCCCAAGAAACAGACATCTTAGAAGAGAACTACTATTTCCCTACAGCCTCAGTGACACTGTATATTGTTACATTAAAATTTTTTTTTAGATTTATTTATTTTATGATTTTTTTAGATTTTATTTATTTTATTTATTTACATGCATGTGTGCATGTTGCTTGCGTGTATGAACATGTACCCACACGTGTGCCTCATGCTTGCAGAGGGCAGAAGAGGGTGTTGGATCTTCTAGAACTGGGGTTACAGATGGTTATGAACTGCCAGGTGGGTGCTAGGAAACAAGGCCAAGTCTTCTGTGATAGCAACAAGTGTTCTTACCTTCTGAGTCATTTCTCCAGCCCCTATTATACTCCATTAAAAAAAAAAAAGGCTCCCTTTGATTACTGGAGTTCCTGGACATGTATTTACACGCCCTTTGGTTACTTAATCACCTCTTAGGGCAATAGTCTCTTCAAGTCCTTTGTCCATTTTCTTTTCCAATATGTTGTTTATAGTTGAATTGTTTATTCACAAAGAGCTCTTTATGTAATATGGATATTTGCACACTACCCTTTTCTTGGAAGGTCTACACCTTGACTTTAGTTCACTAGTATTTTGCCTCACTGATTTCATTTACATATCTCCTTGTCAGGCACCATATCAATAGTTTGAAATAGTTTGCTCTCCCTTCCTCCAACCCATCCTAAGCCTGTCATGATTTCCTCTGCAGCCCCGAGATGCTGGGTGAAATTATTTGCAGCCATTACTCCCGATTGTCACTACCTGAAAGCACCAGTTCTATTGAGTTTTAAGTCACCCTTAGCCCTTGGTTATGTCATCAATCAGGAAATCTCTAAACACTTGTGACTTCCTTGCTGGCCTGTTTCTGATGGTACTCCATCTTATCCTTGACTTCTGGGCTTCCAGTCACTGTGCAGAAAACTTTCTTGAAGCATTTTCCCAAGTCAGTGGATATTCTACTTTCTTGATTCTCATAAGGCTGGAAATGTTTGGCCTTAGGCTGGAGTCAGAGCAAGCTGAATAGAGGACTCTATGTCAATAATCTTCTAAGCCCCCCCCCCCCCAGCATACTCTTTGGTCTTGTGTCTTTACTGTTGTGCAAAAGGCACTGTTGACTTGATTCTCTCAAATCCCTTCGTGAAAATAACTAGCATTTCTCTTCCCACTCTTTGGAATTGAGAGTGTCCCCAGAATTCAGGTACTTGTTCTCCTTGGCAACAGCCCCCCCCCCATACTGACTCCCTAAGCCATTTCAGCCTAGACACCCGACATTTTCATTAAATATCTTTGGGATGATGTTCTGTGTTCAATCTCTACTTCCTGAAATCTCTACTGCAAGTAATTAATAATGATGCCAAGTACACAGCCTGCCTTCCACCTGCCATAATGTGTAATATGTCTTGCACTGTTGTTTTTATTCCAACTTTATTACTTTTTTTTTTTTTTTGACATTCAAAGAATTTTTTTTTGGTAGTAACCCAAACTTGGGACCAGCTCAGTTGTCCTTCCCTGGGTGAAAGGTTAGAGTAACTCTGTTGTACCCATCCCGTCCCACAGATAGCACTGGGTTAGGATTGTTGTTGATGTAAGGGAGGAAAGATTTGTTTTGCTCACAGTTTCAGAGGGTTCAGTCCATCATGGTGGGGAGGGGAAGGGGAGAGAGGAAGTGGGGTGGGGGTGGGGACAAAGAGAGGAAGTGGGACAGAAGAGAGGGAGGAGGCTGTTTCCTTATTCCTGTTTGCAGTTAAGAAACGAAGGAGCTGGGAGGTTACTGTACTCTCTTCCCTGCCTGTCGAATTGCAACCCTTAGAACCGGGACCGACCCAGTGCTGCCCAGTGCTGACTCTGCATCCCGTAGGGGATGTCTAGACTGATAGACTGAAACATTTGGGAGTCTAGACTGACAGACTGAATTACTGAGGCCTAAAGAAGAGGGATGCATCTGTCAAAAATTCTCCGGTGAATTTAGAGTTGAGAATCATCCGGTCTTTCTGTCTCAGGCTCCCTTCTCAGGCATCGTCTCCGTTCCTAGGACTCCTGCGTGGTCTTCTGTCAAACCTCTCTCATTTCACTCCTGTCCCTGTGGACATCTCTCTAAACGGCAGCCAAGATGACTCTTTCTGCTGAAGCAATCTGGTCACTTTCTTGCTCCTGAATGTTTGTTGGGTGACTGAATGAATGAGCAAAACACTGTTAGTGCCTTATGTGCTAATCACCAATGATCTATCAGTCAAGGATTCACCCTCTACAAGTGACCCAAACCCACTCCATAAGCTACAGCCTGCAGATGGAATCCCCTGGGTGACAGAAAGAAGTTTTGCGTATGGCAGGTTAGATTCAGGACCTTGACCAAGGTTCAGTTTTACCCTTTCCACTGCTTGGTTCTGCCTACTTAGGCGTTGGCTCACCCCCTCAGTGGTGGCAGCAAAGATTCCAGGAGAGGCAGATTATGACTGTCTGGTTTGACTCCTTGACTTCAACAACAGTGCTAGGCCCAAGTCCCGTTGGCCTATGTGGGATCATGTGCTCATCCCAATCACTGAAGAATGTAGGTTGGGGTGAACAGATTGTCTGAGGCCTGGCTCACAGGCCCATCTCTGGAGTCATGTGAATCACCAGAGTTGAGTATGGAGGTGGGAAGCGGAGGCTCTCTAATACCAAAGAAGGGTAAATGGAAGCTGGTCAGGCAGACTCTCTCAGTCCTCGTCACCATAGAGAGCAGTCAGTCTAGTAAGGTGGAAGGACAGTTGGAGGAGAGACAGACACCATCCAAATCTGAATAGCATGGAAGGAATCAGCATTGGCTGGGACAAAGGGCTCCGGGGGAGTGTCCAACTGGCCTGGTCCAGGATGCTAGGAGAGGAGGCGGGCACTTGGAGTATAAGAGGGTGTTCTACATAAGGACCTTAAAGCAGGCCACTGTCAATGCAGGAATGAGGAAGATGAAGGGAGCACAAGATAAGGCTGGAGGAGGGTTTGGGGTGAGGCTGCGGTGCCACCTGCTCCAACCCCGTGACAAGGACTTTGAACTTGGTTCCAAGGGCAGTGGAGCTGCTGGCGCTGGGTCCATGTGGTAGAGAGCTCACAGCGGCCACCTGCGGAAGGAAAGGGAGCTCTTTTGGAGCTCTTGCCCTTCCACACTGCCAAGGAGAGGCGATGGCAGCTTAGTGCAGAGAGGAGGCACTGTCTCAGATGGATAGGAGGTGAGACCTACGTGCTTCGGTGACTGATGGATGGAGGGAGGGGCTGGGGAGACGGATAACGCTGGGGACTGGCTTAGGCCTACAGCTGAATGTCCCTGTACACTGAGCCCTGGGCACAGCAGAGAGTGAGGAGTTCTGACGACCGACAAGCTTACAAGGCCCACTGGAGAGGTAGTGTGGAGCCCAGTTTGTGAGTTCTCCCAGAATAAGGCTTGTTTAAACCAGAGCCTCTTAGACCTATGAGGAGGGCCTTTCACTTCTGTAGGATGCTCAGAGTATGATGTGTCACACCTGGCCTGGCCTCCATTCAGTGGGATGTACCCTCGTAGTTCATACGGCAGTGACAGCTTGTCGTGGGAGTTTTTCCAAACCCTCCTCAGTTTTACCAGTGAGAAGTCAGGCCACCATGCCTTTCTGCAGACTAAGTTTTGTATGGACTAGTCTAGATCAAGTCCAGCACTCCTCTTGGAGACAGAGCCACTGCTGCTCAGAGGAGGAGGGTGTCGCCTTCGATTGGGAAGGCAGCAGTAAAGCTGTCCTGTTATTGTAGCCTCTCCTCTGCTGACCTCGTGTTTGGACGGCCCCCGAGCTCAAACCTGATTGTCCAAGCAGTGGGCAGGCCCTTGAGGGAGTGCAGAAATGAACTATTCCTGGCAGCTAGCTTCAGACGCTTCGGTCTCCCCGTTGCTGAGTCTGCAGCTGAACCCTTCCCAGGAATCCAGGCTGTCAGGATACAACCTGCCCCTTAGCTGGCAGAAGCAGAGTGGGTCAAGGATTGCTCCTAAAACTCTGAACTCTCAGGCCCGCCTGTGGACGATTCGGGTGGAGCCAGGGAGGGAGATGGCACCAGTGCCCGGCCATGCCATGCCATGCCATGCCAACCACCCAAGGTCAGGCCAGTACTAGGCATGTGACAGCAAAGCATGTTCCAGGCAGGATGCAGAAGCTTGCTGGGGCTGGTGGCAGTGCTCCAGGGATGACCCTTGGCCTCCTACTGAAAGCCTATGGGCCGCTTGCTTCTGTGACTGGGAACACTGTCGTCCTGAGCAGGGTAGAGTCTGGTATGGTACTCGGGTGCTTGAGGAAGAAGGGATGGCAAAGCAGACGTGTAGAAAGCATGAGCTGGAGACAGAACAGGTGATTCGGGGCCTGGGTCTCAGAGCAACTGCCTGGACTGAACACCAAACCGGCTTCTGTGTCAGAGAGGGTTCCAGGGAGTTGATTCTGGAACCAAAAATGAATGACCAGAGCCTGAGAAAATAGATTTAGGTTGCCCCAAATACAGTTTAATGAAGTGGGTTGTTGGTGGGTTTTTTTGTTTTTTATTTATTTTTTTTTTTGGTCAGTTTTTTTCCTCCAGTAAAAGAACAAAGTCATAAATCAAAGTTCTTTTCAAATTCATGGGTTAGAAGAACATCAGATAGGTAGGTTACTGCAAAACCTTTAAGATGGTAGGAGCCAGTAATCTGTTACAGTACATTCCGAAAGGCTTCACCTGATACAAACTTTTACCTGATAGACATGTGGACAATGGATGGCTGTCCAGGGGAGGAACAATAGCCCAAGATAATTCAGCTTCAGGGCTACAGCAGTCTTCACACTCATGGGAATTCTAATCAGTCATCAGCCCTGTAGAGTCTTTAACCCGAATAAGGGTGCTCTCTCTCTCTCTCTCTCTCTCTCTCTCTCTCTCTCTCCTTCTCCCTTCCTTGGAACTTCAGGTCACACCATGTCACTTTCCTGTGCCTCACGCTATCTTGGCCCCTCAGAAGTGCAAGATACTCACAGCCTGCTGTCCGTGAACACTCATGATGGACAACTAGCTGTCAGTCCGCTCCGACAACTCTTAGGCCCCACCCATTATCCCTCAACAGATACGATCACCTTGAACTTCTGTTGACACCAGTCCTCCCAAGGAGTAGGCACAGAAACAACCTGTTCCATGTAGGCTGGAGCAGTGGGTGTGACAAATGTAGGCACTGATGCTACAGGCAGGGGCTGGCCTGCCGTGTGCTTGCCTCCAGGGCCTGAACAGCAGGGCAGGTCACATCCTCTCCAACTGCTTACAAAGCTTTGTACCTACTCTTCCTGGTAACAGATGCCTTGTTTGGAGGACACATGCCACAGGCAAAGGGGTGGAAGAAAAGAGAACGTGGTGAAGGCTCTGAAACAGAGACTCAGAAGGATTGAAACAACACATTAAAGTTTCTCTGCTGACCCCCATGACAGGGAAGGCCTTTCTGTACAGAGTCAGTAGACGCCTGGACTGGGAGCCCCCAGTGAGTGACAGCCCAGAACACCCTAAGTGGGCCAGCATGCGCCGAGCTTGACTTTGTGTGAGCATGTTCAAATGACATTGTCAAGATCTTTCCTCCTCCAGACAGAATCTGTAGGGATGAGGGCTTCTAATGCACATGGCTCTTGAGAGGGTCTTGGGAACACAGACTGTGATAAGCTGAGCATAACGCAGTGGCGGATGGGAGGGAAGACATGTAGAGCTTTACTGCGGTGAGGGTGAGTGTTGCAGGAGGCAGCCTGGGTCTGTCAGTGTGCTAAATATCCTCTGGGCCCTGCTGCACTTCCCTAAGGGTTTCCCTGGAGCTTGGGGACCCTGCCTTTCCTAAATGGGGGGTGGGCTCTTACTGAGTCTCCCTGGTTCTGGCCCTGGGATCTGTTGCTATTGGCTTCTCTCTATGCTCGGGAGTGGGCCTGTTCTTGGGCTCTCAGAGAATTTGCTTGTGGGACATGGTAGAAAAGTGTGCAGGGCTGGGTTGTTGCTCTGTCCCTTGGCAGCCTTCTTAATCTCTGCTCACTCATCTGTGAAATGGGGATATTAGAAATCATATCGGATAAGGTCCCGAGGGTTTAGTGAATCATTCAGAAGGGCTCACACCAGTGACGGTGCTGACACAGGAAGTCAAATGAATATTTAGCACACAAAATATGTAGATCAGCTAATGGAACTGGGCTGGGCCCTGAGTGCCTAGGCCCTGTGCCCATGGGCCACCTGGATGTCACTGTTCCCTGTGTCCACCTCCCGTCCATGTTAGGCTGATAAGCACTGGGGCTACAATGGATGGATCACTAGACAGAAACCCCCTCTCCTAGCCTAGCCACAAAGTTGTTCTGTTTCCCTAGGAAAGTCAGCCCTCCCCTCTCTACCTCCCTTTCGCTGGCTATAAGTGGGGAGGAGATGGCAAAGGATCCCCAAGGGCTGGATCTCCAGCAAAAGTAGCTTGACCACATTGACTTTCTAGTCCTGTGCCAGGCTATACTTTGAGGAGGGCATTGGTTCTGCTGTTGGTGTCCGAGTAGTGGAGAGGCAAGAGGCAGTAGAGGCAGTGGCTTTCCCAGGCTCCCCAGGCTCCCCAGGTACTAGATGTTCTCCAGCCTGGTTAGGCTGGCTCTCCAGGGGGCTCTACTCCTTCCCCTGTAGGTCACAGATTAGCACATTATCCATGTGTTCTGGCCCTAGTGTCCTCAGTTGGCAGAACTGTGTTGCCCCTCATAACACAATGTCTAATTCTGGCCTCCTTCACTTGATGGCTGCCGTCCATCCCCACACTGGATGTCAGCTTTTTTGTGTGCACCTGTGTCATCTGCAAGAATGGCCTTGGCTCCTTCTACTCCCCATAAGATGAGCACCGAGTACAGCTTTTAAGTAACCAGTCCCCACAAAGGGTGTTCTGCACCATTGACCTGGCTAAGGGTATCCACATAATCACGAAATTTCGTGTGCTTATGGGTGGGAGAGAGACAAACGGGCAGGCAGAGGCAGAGAGGGGCTGGGGACAGGCAGGGTCACAGTAAGAGACACCTTTAGGGAGAGGGAGAGGTCAGGACAGCACACTATGCTCTGTTCTAGTCAAAGAGAAGACGAGAGGACGGGTCTCCTTCTGTCCGGTTCTTTCTGAGCTGTCACCCCAGGAGCTTCCTGCTAAGGTGAGAGAGGCATGGGGTAGGCTGCCTGTCCACTCAAGACAGTACAGCCAAGCTTTAGGGTCTAGCTTTAGGGCAGAGCCTGAAGTCTTGGAGAAGCACCCTAGGGAAAAGAGGGCACCGCAGAGTCTCCAATCCCAGTCCCTATGGTCACTGAGCTGGTCAACTGTGAGCAACTCTACACCCAGGATTCTTCCTGTGTGAGGAGGGTAGGAGACCTGCTACCATTCAAGATCTAGGCGAAGATGAGATGAACCAAAGCAGGCAAAGCTGCAAGCCTAGGGCCTGGGGGCGGAGTCTGGCTTCAAAAGAGGGGAGCCTAGAGCCAGCTCTTGAAACAGTCTTCTGGAGATGGGCAACTTTCACTCCCATTTTGTAGATGAGGAAATCGAGGCTCAGAGAGAGGCAAGAGACCTGACCCACCTGGGTTGGAGCTAGAATTGGCCAGCTTTGTTACTTTGAGTCCACATTGTCCCCCTCCCCCTTTGGTTGCTGTAATGGGCACTTTTGGGTCCTTTGGGGAGGAAGTTCAAGTCCTCTGTCTAGCTCAGATTCCTGAGAGTTTGGTACACCGGGTGCCAAATAAAGACATGCATTTCCAGCAGTGATGGACAAAGCCAGAAAGGCCAAAGGTACCACTCCCTGACCCCGAGTGCAGCTGCGTTCTCAATCAGCTGTCCTGCGTGCAAGCCCTGAGTTCAATTGCAGCTACCCACTGGGACAGAGAAGTATAGGGTGGGGGTGTGACAGAGGAGCCTTGGTGATTGGCTGGGTCTTGCTAGGGAGGCAGTGGCAGCTGGGAGCATGTGTATGGGGCTCAGGGTGGAATCCATTGAGGATCCCAGGGTCAAGGGTTCTGCCCAGAAGGATAGGCACCCCTTCCTCTAGCTTGTTTTAAGGATCAGCTGGGGACCTGGGAATGGGCAGCAAGGGACCCAGGGATGGCGATTTTAATTGAGAGTTCAAGCCACGCTCCAACTAGCGCGCACTTTCTGCTAAAGGATTGGCCAGCAGAGGACTCTCTTCCTTGCCACATCCTTGGGGCGGTGGGCGGGAAGTGGTTTGGGAAAAATCACAGACTTTTCTATTTGATGGAAGCAAGAGAGCCAAGCCTCTCTTCTGAGTGGCAGCGGCCGGCTGAACGGGGTGTGTTTTGTGTTTGGGAAGGGCGCTCGCAGAAGGAGGAGGAAGAGGAGGAGAAGTAGGAGGAGGAAGAAGAAGAGGAGGGGCGGGTGATGCAAGGATTTTGAAAAAAAAAAAAGAAGAAGAAGAAGAAGAAGAAAAAAAAAAAAAACGCTACCTCCATGTGGGAGGTGGAACCTGGTCATTTGGTTCTGCTTTTCCCAGCAGGTACCGCTCCCCTGGGGAACTTGGGTAAGTCCATAAATAGCTCTACTGACACAAAGGAGCTCTGTCTGGGGAAGGCAGCCGCTTGACACTGCCGGCCGGCTGCCCGCCCGCCCGCTCGCCCGCCCTCGGGAGGAGCCGGGTGGAGCCCCGCGGCGGGTGGCCGGCAGGAGCTGCAGCAGCTAGGAGTTGCCTGGGTCCTTGCTGGAGTGTACTGGGTAGGTGCCTTGATGACAAAGGTGTGAGTGTGGTGGTGGCGTTGGGCAGTAGGAGGGTGGTCTCCTCAAGACATCCCATGTCCCTATTTCTATTGTTCCTTCCCTAGGGCAGCCATTGAGAGACATCTTGCAACCAAACCGGTTCTGTTCCGTGTGTGTGTGTGTGTGTGTGTGTGTGTGTGTGTGTGTGTGTGTGTGTGTGTCTGTGTGTCTGTGTGTGTGTGTCTGTGTGTGTGTGTCTGTGTGTCTGTCTGTCCGTTCGTCTGTCTAAGAGGGGGTGGTAGCCTCTCAGGGGTAGGGGGCAGGCTTCCACTGTGAACTGCTCCTCTGTTTCAGAGCGGCCAGCTACCTTTTCTTTCTAGGAGAGACTAGGAATGTTTGGTGACTACTTGGGACACTATGTGGGAAACAGAGTGCTTAGCCAGCAGGAGTGGCTATTGTGTCAGGGATGCTGGTTACACACCAGGCACTGGGGATGGCAGTTCTAATGTAGACCCCCTGGCTGGGGAAGAGCTGGACTCCTAAACTGGTCTTGGGGCGTTAATGCTAGTCTCCAAGATCTGGAAACACAAGCAGGCTTGCTGTGTGTCCCATGAGCTCGAAGCCTCCCCGCCACCTCCACCCCGACCCTCATTGCTTGCCAGGGGAAGAGCCTGCACCTGCTGCCTTGGCTCCAGCTGAGACCACTCACCCTCAGAGCTAGCCCCTGTAAGGGCAGGCAGAGATCAGGTCTGCTCTCAACTTGCAGGGTCCATGTCTTTACTCTGTCCCAAAAGAACCCCGAATCTTGGATTAGAAGGGTACCCTGAGTACAAAGAGGGGGAAAGCCTTGGCTAAGTTCAAGCAGCAGGTCTATGTCTGAGCCAAACCAGGATTGTGGACCTCTGCCTCCCAGAACAGGGAGGAGAAGACAGGGCACATGGGAAAGCATTATCTAGCCCGGAGCTACTGGATCCCACTTGGAGTCTGGCATTATTTGTTCAAGCCTCCTGACTTAGTGTGTGGCCACCAGGCCCCTCAGCTACTCTGGAGGACTGTCTCCCATCCCAATGGATGGTCTCTGGCTCTGAGCTATGAGCACTTTGCTCCCTGTTATAGTGGCTGGAATGGTTGCACACCACCAAAGCAAGGACTGCAGTGGCTTGCTTCTCTGACGCTGGCGGGATCTCAGCCAGAGTCAAAGTTTCCACCCAGGCCCTCTGAGTCCTCTGTACCCAGCCAAGGGCCACCTCTCTTCCTCAGCTCTAGCATGTGGCATGGCTTAGCCCAGGGTGGGGAGCCTCCAGGGAGCCAAGTTGCAGGATGGGGCACACTCGGGCCCAACCCGGCCGGCCTCTGAGAAACAGGAACACAGTGAAGATGGAGGCCATTGAGACAGCGAATCCTTGTCGGGAGCTCTCAGCTTTGAGCCAGGATGGTCCATTAGGCTCCTATCATAGGTACTAGTTACCCATGAAAGAACTGTCCTTCCCAGTTTGCATGCATTGCTGTCTCCTCGGTCCAGAGAGCCAGCCCCTTCTTTTCTGTTCTCTCTAGGTCTTAATTGCACCTAATGTTCATACCTGGAGTGAATACATCTGTCTGCTGCTGGTGGCATCTCTGGTGGCTGCTCTGTGTCCTATTTATGCAGGATATGGGGATTATTCATCCCTTAGTCACCCACAAGCCCAGCTTTTTCCTAGGGCGTGGTTGGAGAGAGGTGTTGAGATGCCCTCATGAGTTAGGGTAGGTCTTTCCTTGCCTTCCACCACCCAAGGCTATGTTTTGCTGTCCAGGGCAACTCAGACTGTCCATCTTAGCTCTGTGTCTGGCAAGAGAGTGGGCACTGCCAGGAGTGGACCTGGCTAGCAGTTCCTTAGGTGGAACCCTAGCCTCTATGAATCAGTGTTATATTAGGGGGACCAAAGGAGTTGAAGGCAGGTTTGCTGGGAAGTGAGGCAGGGAGAGTTTGGACTTTAGCCTATCTGAAGCCATAGAAAGAGCCTATTCAGGGGGTCCTACTGTGCTGGGTGGTGACTGTGTCATAGTCTGGCCATCAATGATAGAAGGTGGAGCCCTGGATGGATCTATTGTGGCACTCATGGTCATTTGCACAGACTATAGGGGCTTGCAGCTCAGCTTCTTGGACCGCTTTGGAGCAGTCATTACTTTGGCTAGATCTTGAACACTAGGCCTCCACCAGAGGGTCTGCCTGGCTCTCTCAGAAGACACAAACACTGCTTCCTATCTGTTCTCTGAGCATCTGGAGCTGATGGATTCTGACTACCTTCTGGATAGAGAAGGGATCGAGGGAGAAAGGAGACTTTCACCCGAGGTTACTCGGAACCCAGGACTCTGGTTGCTCAGCCCAAGCCTCTTCCTGTTACATATCTCAGGGTATATGAGCTTCATCTTGGAGCACCCTTTCTCTCTTGCACTTCCAGCGGCACCCCCTTTTGGGCCTGTGGGCTCACTGACTGAGCTTGCTGACCTCTAGAAAAGCAATGTGCCTGGCAGAGAAAGCCCAAGAGACCCAGTTGCTTCTCATTCCTGATCTGTGAAGCTTGGGCATAGATTCACCTGTGTTTCTAGCTCAGTTTCCCCTCCGGAGCAAAGGAGCTGGACTAGATATTATAGCTAGACATGTTCCAGCCACTGGATTCTCTGGTTCTCTACATTCTTAGGTCCAAGAGTCATGGTCAAGGCAAGGCTCAGCCGAGAAGCAGCCTTTGGCCTTTCTGCCCCTTACTCAGGCGCCTCTGGGTTAGAAGCCTTCTCGTGCAAGCAGCAGCCCAGGGAGGCTTGTTGTTTGTGGAGTCTGTCCGTTTCCAAGATGTCATTGCTCAGGGAAAACCATCATTCCTCCCAGGGATAAACAAGGCTGCGTATGGCTCAGCCCCCTAAGCCCAGGGAGGCCAGAGCCACTCACAGCAGGCCAGCTGGGCTCGGTCCCAGGGAGCTGATGCTCTAAACCCTAACCCTCCCCCACCATCCCATCCCCCTCCACAAAACCGCTGGTCAGCAGAGTGGGGGGGGGGAATGCACCATCAGCCACTTGGGGAATTGGAGGGTGTAGGCACTGAGGAATGGGGAGAAAGTCTCCCTGGTGCTCTCTGATGGTGGTCTGGATCGTAACATCAGATGTGTGGAGAGCTGCCAACTGTACCCTTTACCCCAGATGACCCAAGGTCTCTCCCTTCTGGGCTGGGCACAGTAGCCCAAGCAGAAGCCTTAGTACTTACCCAGGCCCCCAGTTTAGCAAAATGGGCGGAGTGCTGAGTTACAGGGGACTGGGTAGAAATTCACCATCTGCCCTCTTTTACTTGTCTTGGTCTGATAGCAGCACCTGAAAACAGGTGGCAGAGAGGGGAGGGGGCATGAAGAAGGACAGAGGAAAAGCTGTTCAGAGCCTCCGGGGGCAAATGGCTGGCAGGGGCCTTGAGACAAGGCTGGAGGAGGTTAGGGAAGGGGCCCCAGAATGGAAGGTACCTCAGATTGTAACTGGTGTCTAGTCAGGACAGGAACACTTCACTAAAGAGCATAGTTTATAGTTTGTCCAAATAGCAACTTAGTTCTGTTCTTTTTGCCTGTCTCCTTCCATCCTTTCCTTCTCTCCCTCCCTCCCTCTCTCTTTCAATTCTCACTTCCCCCTCTCTCCCTGTCATGCCTGTTAAGTACCTTTGTGCAACATCCCCTTTCTGGGGCCTGGAGGTATCATTGTAAAAGACTCAGTCTGTGATCTCAGGCTGGGTAGTTACAGAAGAGTGAGACAGATGTGGGGGTGGCCCACTGTCGGTGCCCTTGAGAAGCATCTGGTACACCTGGGCATCTCCGTGAAGCTTCCTGCAGGAGTGAGGCTGTCTGTCTGTGCCCATGTGTACCTGGCCACAGAGCAGGAGTTCATCCTCATGTCTCAACTTCTTTTCTATGTAGATGTGATTTTCACCTGGACGTGCACATTACCCCCCAACCCCAGCCACCTGCTCCAGGTCATCTCACAGAGGACTAGACGTCTCATCTCATAGGTGGCTGTTGCTAAATACAGTCATGTAGGCGAGGTACTTCAGACAAGGGGGACTGACACAGAAGGTGACGGGTGCGCAGGCAGCAGCTTTTCAGAGGAGGATAGTGGGAATGTGTTAGAGAGGTTTATAAAAGGTGGCCAGCTCACAGGGGACAGTACAGCTGCTGTCTCTGGCGGAGAGGTCACTGTGGAGGACCCCCCTTAGTCTTTAAAGTGAACTTTTAAGCGGAAGCCTGGTGTAGTGGAGAATGATGACAAGAACGCAGCTCGTGGCTTTACATCAGATGAACACCCATTCGGGTCCATAAGGGAAGCACCCCCAGCAGGACACTGGAAGTGTTGCAGTGTGCCCTTTAGTCACAGTGGCCCTGACTTCTCTCGCTGATCGCTTGCCTACCTTGGACTCTGTATAAATAGGACCCTTGAGTAGCTTTCACACTGAATTCTTTCTTTCAGTGTCTCCCCGGTGATTGATCAGCACGTCGTCTCAGGGTTTTTAGTTTGTTCATCCTGTTACTATTTAGTGTGTGTCTCTATAAGTCTGCCTCAGTTTGCCCACTATTCCACCTCTGACAAGTGTTTGGGGTATTTCTAGTTCCAGGCCTCGGTGAATAGCTTTGCAGGGGCCTCCTTGAACACGTCTTTTGAAGTGCATCCGTCCTTCTTAGATATACCTCCAGTTTGCAAGAACTGATTCATAGCGCTGTGTATAATTAGCCTGAGTAGACGCCATCACAATTTCCCAAAGTGACATCAGCACATCCGCTTTCAGGCCACGTGTGGCAGTTTGTTGCCCCCTGTGCTCAGCAACACTGTTGGTATCAGGTATCAGATGTGGTGATATCTAATTGTTTTTAATTTACATTTCCTTGATGACTCATTAGGCTGTGAGCCTTTACATATGCTAATTCATCATTTGGATAACCATTTGGAAAACCTGCTGGCAAAGTGCCCGCCCTTTCAAGCCTTTTCCTCTCCTTCCTATTGGATCTTTCTCCCCTCCCTACAGGTTTGTGGGAGCTTAAAAAAATTATTTTGGATGTGTATTCCTTATTAGCTAAACACACTGAGAATATATTCCCGGGTCTGGGGTATTATTATTGTTGTTGTTGTTATTATTATGATGATGATGATTATGATCATTTTTATTGTAAGGGAATATTTGGAGAAAAGGGGTTCTCAATTTAAATACAACCCAATCTGTTAACTTTTTTTTTCTCTAAATAAGCTCCAAGTTCAGAGAGAGACCATGCCTTGATAAATCAAGTAGAGAGCAGCTAAGAAGACACCAACAGTGTCAACTTTGGTCCTCCACACACCCACATGTGACTGTTCACTCAAATTCATGTGTGCCCCCCACACGCACAGGCTCACACCACACATATGTACACATTCAAAAAAATTAAATATAAATAAACCCCAAAACAATGTGAGTCCTTAGGTGCTGTAAGGGTTAGATGCCATCAGTGACACAATTTGTATAGACATCAGTAGGTTTTACTTACTAGAAATTGTTGTTATACAATATTATCCTGGAGGATAATGACACAGAAGAAAAGTCTAAATTTTCCCTACAGATGAAAAAAAAAATTTTTTTTTGAATTTTTGATCTGTGGTTGGCTGACTCTGCAGACCTGAACCCCACAGCTATGGCGGATCTTCTGGAGTTTTACTCATTTTATGTTTCATTTTTTTTAAGCCCGAAACCCATCTGCAGTAGATTTTTCCGCACAGCATGATACAGAAGTCCAGATTCATCTTCCGGGAGGAGATTCTCAATGTATCAAAGAGGCTGTCCTTTCTCACTGTGGGACATTGTCACCCTGTCAGAAGTCAGGACCAAATGCAGACCTGTGACAGGGTGGGTCAAGCTTTGGAAAGATGGATGCAGCCGCTCAGGTTGACGGGGAGGTGCGGGCATTCAGGGCGTTCCTGTCGTTCCTGTCGCTGGAGCACAGGAGTGGCATTGTGAGCTCAGGTGTAGAGCGCCAGAGAGAGCGTGCTTGTCTGCAATACTGTAAATAGATTGGGCTGGCTGCGAGGCTGTGGCGCTGGGGAAGAGGAGACGCGTTAGTGGTGCTGTCTGTGGGAAAGCACACACACCATTTCGTGGGGAGCACTTGAACATCAGCCGATTTAGCTGCCTCTAGGGGCTTGGAGGCTTTAAAACAGAAAAATGGTTTGCTTGGCTTTCTGTGAGACTCGGGGGGGAGCAAGAGTCCACGACAGGCATAGATAGCTAGGAGATGAGTTTGCAGCAGACCCAACCCAACCCAGCCCAGCATCACCCCTCCCAGAGATGGGGCGCGTGCCCGGACTCACGTGTGAGCAGGTGTGCCTGAGGGCCTGTCAGGGTGACCTTCAGCTGGAGGGCTGCATCTGAGGCTAACGTCCAGTTGTGTGCTCCAGGCCTTCTGTTGTCTCCGGTATTGCTCAGCAGAGCCCCCGTGCTGCAGGCCCTACAGGTGGCGGAGCAATGCAGACAGAGAAGACAGGTGTCCTGGAAAGTGGACAGACCTGCTCCTCCTTCCTTCAGACCTCATAGAGGCCTCAGGCCAAGATCTGATCGCTCAGAGCAGACAGACATCCTTGGAGAGTGGTACCTAGCAGAGGAGTGACTTGGCCTAGGTCTCACAGGGTACTCAACTGACAGAACCAAGGAGAAAGCTAGGGTGTGTAGACTGGCCCCTTCCTGAGATTTTGGGCCTTTGGTACAAGCCTCAGTTTCTTGCTTTGAGCTAAGTAGCTGCAAATATTCCTTTTTCTAGGCTTTTGTTAGAAGGGTCAGAATATGTTAAGGGCTCTGTCTCAGAACTAGATGGAGGGGCACGAGCTGACAGTGCCAGTGATGCCGATACTGATGATACCAATAGGACTAAGAACAGGACTCTGCAGGATCTGTGGGTGCTTACTGGGCACCCGTGCTGAGTCAGGCCCATGCCCTGCCACCATGCTCCACTCGGATTGTCTCCAGGCACTGCCGGGATGTGGGGACTTGGCATTTGAGTCACGATGCTTCACACCCAAGGCAGCCCCAGCCTTTAAAGAGGTCCCACACGGGCACTGATCGTAAAGGGAGTGCAAGGGGGATTTGAACCCTGATTTGTCCTACCTCCTCACCATGATGACCTGCTGCCTTGTCATTCCTGGCTCTCAGAGTGCTCCCTGTTCACTAGTGAGATGTGGTTTAGCGCTGGCCTGTGATGCCCTCCTGTGAGCAGAGGGCACCACTGCATGTCTCACACTGCTGTGCCCCAGGCCCTGCCTCCACGTACCCTACCGTAGCACAGCATATGACTTCAGCATATGACTAGGAGACAGGCATCAACCCCAGCCTCCCTACCCTGTCTCAGTTGCCAGTCTCATGGCCACGGTGTTGTTGGTGTTCTTTCCCGGGGTCCACTCAGCATGGCAGAGCGTTTATAATCCTGGTTGACAAACTTGGAATAAGCTGGTGCAGGCTAGCCTTATTTGGAGTGGGTGCTGGGAAGGCTGTGGTTTAGAAGAGTTTCTAGGTATGTGGCTCGGATTCCGGCCCTTCTCGGACCAGTCACTTGGAGCAAGGGCAGACCCCTGCCTGTGGCACTACTCACTATTGCCCCATATAATACCTGCTCCAGGGGCACTCGGGAAGCATCCTTGGAAGGAAGAGAAGGAAGAAAGGAAGCAAAAGAGGGCAGGAAAGACCATGATGGAGTAACAGAAAGAGAAGGCGTTGGAGGGTGTGTGTGTGTGTGTGTGTGTGTGTGTGTGTGTGTGTGTGTGTGTGTTGGTGTCTAAATGTCATGGTATACAATAAGTGCCTTAGATCCTTTTCCTGTCCGTGTGAGCCCCTTGATCCCTCAGATGCCCTGGCTGCAGGGCCCTAGGCAAGCTCTAGGCTCCCTAGTCAGGGCCTCCTCTGTGCTGTCTTTGTGGCTCTGCTTTGGCTCATGGATTTGGAGCCCTGTCTCACTTCCCTCACTCTCACTCCTCAGAGTTACTCAGCAAAGGCCTCCAGAGCCTGTGCCAGGCCTGTGCCAAGGCCTGTGCCAGGCACTAGTGCCAAAGACCAGCAAGATCCACCCCTACCCTGGAGGTGCCAGGTCTCTGGGGGGAGAAACACAGGTAAAGGATCAGGCCAGTCTCTCCCTATCTGGCTCGACCTCAGGGGCGCTTAGAGGCAGACAGAGAGGGCAGGTATGGCTCTTAGGGAAGAGGATGGAGGTGGGCTGGGCTGGGACAAGAGACTGCTGCAGTTGGAGACCACTCAGGGCACTGGTGATGGCCCCTGCAGGGTGGCAGGGCCTGGGTATGTGCAGGAACTAGAGTCTTACCCCTGAAAACAGTGTCCACTTATCTCTGAAGGGGTCAGGAAAGGTGGCTGTAGAGATAACAGGAATGGATCAGGATGACCACGGTGGGATTGGGGGTTGTTAATGGAGCTCCCCGCTGCTCACCAGATACCATGACCCACCTTTGCTTCTGTTTCAGTCACTTCCAGCAAGCCTAGGAGGTCAGGACCACTGGCCCCATTCTGAAAATAAACAGACTCAGAGGCCAAGTAACTTGCAAAAGGTCAAAGAGCAAAACGAGTAGAAGAAGTGAGGAAAGCAGCTAGCGATGCCAGAACACCGTCCCATGAGCTTTCAGAGCTAGGCTTGGATTCCTTGGCACACACAGACCCCTGCCCCATCAAAGTGCAGCGCCATCTCCAGCCGCATCCCCGAGTCCCCATTTCTCTGGCCGCCCCATCTCCTCCTCCATAAGCCTCTCCTCTCTTTCTTGCTGACTCAGCTCCCACAGCCCCGAGGGCAGAGCTGGGGTGGGGGAGAAGTTGGCCTGGTTCTTCATCCCAGTCTCTCCTCCACAGAGCTGGCACCTCCAAGGCAGGGGTGGGTCTTGCTGCTGTTTGGTTCTGGTGCCTGGCACAGGGTTGGGTTCTGTAAGCATTTTCTGAGTTACTCTAGGAGATGGGGGATTGGGAATAAGCCAGGACCCGGTCTTGGTAAGTGAAGGAAGGGACAATGCCTGACCACCAGGGAAATGTAGGCCAGGCCCTGACATAGATGCCCTGAGCCTCTGTATCGAGGACCTTCCAGTAGAGATCTAATGGAAGCCCATAGGGTCTTCTGGGGTGAGTTTGGATTTGGAGAGGCACTGTGGGGGGCGGTCATGGGAGAGTTACCACAGTGAAGTGGTAAGTCCGACTTCCATAAGACAATTTTTCCAGCATGGCACAGAGAATAGCCAGAAGGATCTGCCACTGGGAACCCCACACCATTTGGATGAGGGTGGTACAGATGCAGAGAGAGGAGAAAGATTCTTTTAAAAAAGGAAAATCAATAGGTTTTGTTTTCTAGCCCAGTTTGGGGAACTGAGCAGAAGTCTCAGTGTTCCGCTCTGCCCTCTGTGCCCTGCGTCCAGCCTGTGGCTTGTCAGAGAGTCACCTGAGGTTTGATGAGGGATGATACTGAGAGATTCAGATGAGAGAACGATGTACAAGATTTGGTTTGAGTGACTGGTAGTGACAGCATACAGGGGCTCAGGGGAGAAAGGGACTCAGAATGCATTCAGTCTGGGGCACATGAAGCTGGGAGCTTAATGGATATCCAGAAAGTGGTCTCCAACCCTCCCTGAGCTGCATGCCACGTGCCCTCCCTCAAGCTTATTTTTATTTTTATTTTTTTATGTTTGGTCTTCCTCCTCCTCTGAGTGGATCTTCCCTGCCCTCTGTGGCTTCAACAAGGACCTCCCAATACCCCACTTTTCCTCGAGCAGGATACAGCCCTCCTTTACACAGCAGGAGGTGGCTGGTGTTGATCTTGTCCTTTTTCGAGTGACTTCTTGGTTAATGTCTTTTCTCCTCTTCCACCCTGAAAGCACAGTTGCGTCCAATGAACCCCAGGACAGTGTTTGGCTGCAGACTTCTGTAAGGCTTGGGTAAAAGTAACCGATAGAATCTAGCCTCAGGAAAAGGGTGGTCTGAAAATGCAGAGGGTGGTCTGGACCGGCCGTGGATGGCACGTGAGGGAGGCGCAGGGCTAAGAGGAAGGACCTGGAGCAGATCCTGATGGACAGGCAGAGTGGCCTATGATGGAGCAGAGCAGGCTTCAGTCAGAGGAAATCTTTGGGCAAGTTCCAAGCCCAGCAATGTTAGGAATGGTCATAGTTACTATGTACTGGCTGCTTATATTGCCACACAGTATCGAGTTCCAGACACATGATAGATCATTTATTTTTCTAGTAACACCATGAGTTGTTCTTAATCCCATAACATACCTGAAGAAACAGAGGCACAGTGGGGCTAAGCTCAGGTACCCTAGCCAGAAAGAATGAAGCGGGTTCAGTGTCCAAAGCTGTCACAACTGTGAGGGTATGTCACTATTCTCCCAGACTTTGACCAGGCCAATGAATTGGGGTCTGGAAGACACTGGTGCCGAGGACTGGACTGGTGGCAGAGGCAGCATTTGGGGCTCTAGGCTCGGGGTGTAAAAGCCAGTCCTAGAGGAGCTGGCTGAGGCTGGATGGGGAAACTGGGTTTGGGTCGAGTGTCTGAGGTCGGTAGAAGTCAGTGTCGAGCCAGAGATCTGGAAGCTGGAGACCTAGTGGTCCCAAAGGCCAGTATAAAAGTGAAGCCTGGGGGTCCACAGCCTGGCAAGAGTTCTGAGGGCCTCTCCTAGGCTTGGACAAGTTCCCAGCTCCACATCACTTGCCTGGCCTCTCTGTACCATGGTGGAAAAAAAAAATCAGGTAGCTGGAGATCTCATGTACAAAAGTAATGACTATAGTTTCAGTCTTCTGGCTTTCCAACCCGTATCCTTTCTGAAACAGTCTGACCTATGTGAGGGCCAGCCTGAGACACTGGCAAACACAGCACCCCCACTCGCAGAGCAGGAAGTGGTTTTTGAGGGCATATGCTGTACCTGGCATCTGGTAGCTTCCGTGAATCAGCAGCATGAGAACCCCAGGTTGCCTGTGGGGTCAGCAGGGGATGGCTCCATAGTCGGCACCTGTACAGTACCGGGCAGGTCTCTCCCAGCGGCCTGAGACTACCCCTTCACCCAGTAGCTGGTGGGCGTCTGAGGTCAGCAGCCACAGCTGGTGCGAGCAGGTGCTTCTGGGCATCGTCCGTACCACCCTTCCCCAGCCTGATCCGAGCTCTGGATTGCATTTGGGAGAGGATTTGATTAGGCCCCAGGCAATGGCTCCATTTAGAGGGCCTGGCTCATTTCCTGTGGCTGCTAGCAGGCGAGACAAGGACAGAATTAACCCTGTTCCAGCCTCGCCAAAGAAATGATAGATGGGGGGATATGGACCTGGAGGGATACAGACTTAGAAGGATATGGACTTGCGGGGGATACGGACCTGGAGGGATATGAACACTCTCAAGGAGCAACCGCTTATTATGATTGGGATCTAATGCCCTGTCAGAGTAGGCTAGCATCCCTGGGGGCACCCTGGGTGGGTTTTTATCAGCCCAGCCTATAGCAGCACCCTCCAAATTGTGTGTTTCCCACTACCCGAACTTCCTTCACTAGCGCACTCAACATGTGGCTTGTCTAGCCTCTAGTTTATTTCTTCCTTGAGGTCTAGCTCCATGTTCCCTGCTGCCTTCCAGTGTGTATGAATAGATGAATGGAGCTGTCCTGCCTTCATGTCGTCTCAGCATTGCCAGAGCTGGTTCCACACAGACACCTATCTATGCCCATGTCATTCTCAGGACAATCCACCCTGCCATGTATCCCCTCTCCCTTTTCCCCCTCTTTGTATCCCCTCCTGCCACTCCACACTTCTGGGGTGTCCTCAGGTTTCCTAGAATATGCCCCCAAGACAGCTAGGTCTCCCAGGAACACTGGCCTGACCAAACCTGCCCACAGTGGTCACAGTACACATAGATCCTGCCTGGGAGGGTAACACAGAATGAGGAATTCTAGGCCCTATCTGCAAAGCATTGACTTTGTGTAGGCTTGCTTACAACTTGCTCCCTTTCTTTCTAGACACGTGTCCCATCCCCCCCCCCACCCCCCGTATGTGAGACACTTGGGACAGGAGACAGGGGTGTTAATCCTGCATGAGCCTCAGCTTAGGTAATTGTCTCATGGCCTCAGGCCTCTGCTCCCCATCTCTAGAATGAGACCCCTAATAAGTGGCCATTGTATCAGTATGTCTCCTGGGATAACCAGAGCCTGTGAGTCCCACGTGGCCTCCCCAGGCACAGCTGGAGAAAAGGAGAGGTTGAGTAGCACAGCTGGAGAAAAGGACAGGCACAGCCAAAAAGTGGGCTCCAGTGTATCAAAGCCAGAGTCTGAAAGGACACTGGAGCCCATAACCACCAGGCTGTCTGAAAGCCCTGTCAGCTCCGGTGACTTCCTAGATGATCCCTCAGGGTAGGGCCTCTGGGAACAGGCACCTCTTCTGCTCAACAGCACTTCCCCTCCTGGTTTTGTTTGATTTGGCCCCAGACTAGGGCTGAGGAAGGCTGACTTGCATTTCTGGTTTGGGGTTTGTTGCTGTACTTCCCCTAAGGGGATAGGATAGGCTCTGCCAATAGGCACCTGTGAGACAGGTCCAGGCCCTTCCCCTAGGCCCCCAGGAAAGGAGACATTCACTTGAATCCTCTGTGAGTGTCCACTCTGTGCTAGGCCCCAAGGGCACCCAGCGCTGTTTCCTTCCATCTTTTCCCAGGACAATAAGAGGCAGATGGAGGTTTGGTTATGGCAGAAGGGTGTGTGTGTGTGTGTGTGTGTGTGTGTGTGTGTGTGTGTGTGTGTGTGTGTAAATGTGGGGTGCCATGAACTTGCTGCAGGAAAATTTGCTTTCTGATGCAGATATTGCCTGGCAGACAGGTGACGAAAGGTTTGGTTCTCAGGCTGAGATTTGATAATGGGTTTTGAGCTCAGGATTAGAAAATCTGGTAATGGGTTTGATTCTCAGGCTGGCATCTGGTCATGGGTTTGGTACTAAGGGCTGAGAGTTGGTGATAGTTTTGGTACTCAGGCTGGGATTTGGTGATGGGTGTGGTACTCAGGCTGAGATTTGGTGATGGGTTTGGTACTAAGGGTAAGATCAGAAGCAGACTTACAAAAAATGGAGGCAGATTTGGGCCCTGGCCCCAGCCTAGCCTCCGAATCGTACACGGTGGCTTTGCCCGGTCATTGAGGCTCACTGCTCAGAATCCTCAGACTCCTGTCAGTTCCTGGATGATCTCCCTTTCTACCTGGGAACAGCCTGGAGAGGCTGAAGCTCAGGCCCCGAGTTTCTTCTTCACAGTCCTAGTAGGAGGCTTGGCATCACAGAGGCAAACTTTAATCCTGTGTGTTTGCATCTACAGCTCTGTAGGGATGCTCTTGAGTTCAGAATTTCCCTTTAGATCCATCATTAACCCTGCACAAGCCATCACCACACTCCTAGGCTGCAATACAGTTCCAGGTGTGAGCATCCTGCCCAGAGACAGATACAGGACAGTTGTCTTAGTTCCTAAGAGCACTGGAAATATGTTTTGTAGTGCTCTTAGGCGAGACCCTCTGAAAGGGTCTTTTGACCCTAAGGGGGGGGGGGTCAAGACCCACAGGTTGAGAACCACAGGTTGAGGTCTAAGCTGTGGGGATTTAGGATGACTGATGCTTTAGGTTCTGAGGGGGTCTCTTAGTAGCCATCTCCTGGTTGACTCCAGGATTCCCCAGGAATAGAAGCTATGTGGAGTCACTGGTGCCCGTCTTTGGCCTGGGACCCATATCTTCCGAGTGTCTCCCATGACTGGGGCCAGGTCATCTCATAGTCCTTGGCTGGCTTCTGCTTCCTCTGCCTGGTAGGACGTTTTCATCTTCATGCACCTAGACTGGGGCTCTTCCCACAGAGTACTTTCACATCCGCTCCGTGGCTCCCAGGTGTCAGTGTGACCTCTGTCCTGCGTGTGCAGCACCCTGAAGCTGTCAGGAACCACAGATGGCTCACTGCACTCCCAGGGGAGAGGCCTAGCTGGAGCTCCACTGTGCTCGCCACCTTCAGGCACGGCCTTTTCGTCTCTAGGAAACTGGACAATAAAATAAATAGGTCATTGCTCTGGGGGCATAGTTTCCTTGTCCATCAAACGGCCATTATGCTCTCTATAGTAAAAGTCAGAGCTCTGCTGCTGGGTACCTTGTGTCTGGGCTCTGCACCAGTGTGCATGGGGCATACTTTCCCACGTGCTGAAGCTTTTCAGGGTATATGTGCATATGGTTTCCTGTTTCATTGGTTTTGTGTAGATACGGCTGTTTGAAGAATGAAAACTGAGCTCTAAGTAGAACTAGCTGGGCATTCCAAACCCTTGCGTACAGACAAGCCTCACCCAGGCCTGAGGCCTGCTTCCTCCTGCATATGCCTACAGCACTGGGGACCGTCAGATATGACATTCTCTATGTGCTCCGGACACTACTTCCTCTGAGACCGCAGCATCTTACACTCCTGTTAGAGGACAGTGTCTTTCTTTGCAAATGAATTCTACTGTCAGAACCCAGTAAGAAGCCCCAGGACTCCTTCCATTGTGTATGAGGCAGGAAATAATGCTGTTCTTGCTTTTTCCATCATTCATTCATTCATTCATTCTTTTTTTCCCCCTGAGGTTCTCACACTAGGTGGATAACCGCTCAGTGAGGTTCCATGCACCTGTGACACCTGATCATCCCAGATGTTGAGCAACTTTTGAAAGCTCAGGTTGTCATCCAGTTGACTGCTTTCAAATATATGCTCAACATTTAGAGCGAATCCTTGTTTGACTGATCCACTTGGATTCTTGTTTTAATTGCTGGCTCTGGTGAGGTGACCCTCTGGTGAGATTCAGGACTGTTCCACATGCTGATAGTTCCAGCGTGGTAGCTTGGGTTTAGTTTGGGTTCGTGAAGGCAGAGACTTTCTGGTGTCCTTTACACACACAGGGAAATGAGGACTTCCCGAGCTGAGAGAGCGAGTCTGGGCTGGTGTGGTCTCCACAAACCAGCAGATCTCTCCAGCAGTGTTTCGCTTAGCCTTTTCTTTTCTTCCTCTTTGTGCTGCAGATGTTTGAGACAGAGGCAGATGAGAAGGAGATGCCCCTGGTGGAGGGGAAGGGGCCAGGTGCTGAGGAACCTGCACCCAGCAAAGATCCCTCTCCCACCCAGGAGCTTCCTGCAGGACAAGACCTCCCTCCCAGCAAAGACCCCTCTCCCAGCCAGGAGCTTCCTGCAGGACAAGACCTCCCTCCCAGCAAAGACCCCTCTCCCAGCCAGGAGCTTCCTGCAGGACAAGATCTCCCTCCCAGCAAAGACCCCTCTCCCACCCAGGAGCTTCCTGCAGGACAAGACCTCCCTCCCAGCAAAGATCCCTCTCCCAGCCAGGAGCTTCCTCCAGGACAAGACCTTCCACCCAGGAAGGACTCCTCAGGCCAAGAAGCTGTTCCTGGCCCAGAATCACCATCCAGTGAAGACATAGTAACCTCCCCTAAGCCCCCTCAGAGCCCAGAAACCTCAACAAGCAAGGACTCCCTACCAGGCCAGGGATCCTCTCCAACCGCAGAACTCCCATCTTGCCAGGGCCTTCCTGCTGGTCAAGAATCTACTAGCCAGGACCCTCTGCTCAGTCAAGAGCCCCCTGTTATCCCAGAATCCTCTGCCTCCGCCCAGAAACGTCTACCTTCTCAGGAGTCACCCCCCAGCCTAGGCTCCCCGCCAGAGAAGGGCCTTGCTGAGCAGACCATCAGCTCCGGGGAGCCACCAGCCGCCACTGGTGCTGTACCACCAGCCTCCAGACCTAACTTTGTGATCCCCGAGGTGCGCCTGGATAGTGCCTACAGCCAACAGGATGGGGCCCACGGAGGCAGCTCTGGCGAGGACGAGGATGCAGAAGAGGGAGAGGAGGGGGAAGAGGGGGAGGAAGATGAGGAGGACGACACCAGCGACGACAACTACGGGGATCGTAGCGAAGCCAAGCGCAGCAGCCTGATTGAGACTGGCCAAGGCGCCGAGGGCAGCTTCTCCTTGCGTGTGCAGAACTCGCTGCGGCGCCGGACGCACAGCGAGGGCAGCCTGTTGCAGGAATCCCGGGGGCCCTGCTTTGCCTCTGACACCACCCTACACTGCTCTGATGGCGAGGGCGCCACATCTACCTGGGCTATCCCTTCACCCCGCACCCTCAAAAAAGAACTGGGTCGTAATGGAGGCTCCATGCACCACCTTTCCCTGTTCTTCACGGGACACAGGAAGGTAAGAAGAGAGACTGGGTCTGGGCGGGGTGGGGGACGGTTGGAGGGAGCTCTGTGAGATTCAGAGGGCAGTTATAGTGGCTGCAGGAAGGAACCACACTTCCCTGTTCCACCCTTACTCCTTGAGAGACTTCTCAATGAACCTTCTGCCCATTTGATAGAAGACAAAACTGAGACCTCAAGGTGCCATGAAGGAGAACCCACATGATCAGATGTTGTGTTCTCCCGGCTCCATTGTCCTATGCTGAAGGCAGAGAAGGTGTGGTTTAGCTCAGAACATCGTGCCTTTGGATTGAAAAGGTCTGAGATAGTAACTGGGAAAGTACAGGCTTGCAGGGCTGAGGAGGTGGCTCGGTGGGCAGGGCACTTGCCAGGCAAGTGTGAAGACTTGAGCTTGCTTCCCCAGAGCCCACATAAAGCCAGATAAGGTCAGACACCTCCATAATCTGAGTACTCCTAAGGCAGGGTGTGGAGACAGGGATGTGAGAATCCCCAGAAACTTAGAGGTACCAGAAGCAGCAAACAACGAAAGAGACCTTATCTCAACAAGGGAGAAGACAGGACCTGGCACCCAGCCCAGGCTTACCCTCTAATCTCCACACCTCCCCCTTCCCCATCCCTACATATTACATTTTAGATCTGGTCCAGGCCTGGCCTGACTAGAAATCTATTAGCTAACAATAAAACCAGTATATATATGTTTTATCTAAGCAGTTCCCATCAACACATTAATCTGCTCCATAGCTCTGTGCCCTAGAGAGTATTTTGTGCCCATTTCACAGATGAGAAATCTGAGTCCCAGAGAAGTTCTATAACTTGACCCAAATCGATCATACGGTTTATAAGCGTCTGGACCAGAGTTAGAGTCTGACTCCAAGACCAAACTCCATAAGGACTCTGTTGTTTGCCTTGCACAAGTGTTTATAAACATGCAATCAATGTTTATAGGTTTTCTGCCTTGTGCCAGGCCCTGTGTTCAGTACCACAGCAGAGGCTGCAGGAGCAGTGGGGCTGATCTCAGCTAGGGAGGAGCAAGAAAGGGCTTTCTGTGTGGGCTGGTGACTTAGCCTAGCAGAACAAACCACACTGTGGCCTTTAAGCCAGTTTGGGCTTAAGTTCTATCCCTTACCTATTGTGTGGCCTTCAGTGAGTCACCAGCTCCTCGGGGACTTGCTTTCCTTTCCTGAGTGGGTGGGGATGAACTGGAAGAGCCTGGGGCCCGAGGACGTGATTGACAGCATACTTTGGAAGAAGCCCTCAGGGAGCCCTGCTTCTGCTCTGTTACACTGAAGTGCATCCTCGAGGCTAGAGGGGTTGTTATGACAACGGCGTGAGGCGAGGGGGTGCTCAGAGACATAGAAGTTTAGGAGAGACGCTGGGACCTTCCAGGAAACCTAGAAAAAGATGCCCATGGTGAGACCTGGAAGGTCCAATTCATTTAGGGTAAATGGAGAATAAGCTTAGAGCAAAGCATAGAACATAGGCCCAGGATGGATTTACTGCCACTCCCTAGCCAAACCCATGGCAGACATCACTAATAGATCCGAGCTTACTTAGCTGCCATGCTGGGACATGGTCTCCAAGCCTTTGCAACGTTGTAACCACCGGCAATACTACTACAGACCTGGCATCTTGGAAGACACTCTCTGCAGGAAGCCGGTCAGGCCAGACGACTGACCGTGAACTGCTTTGGGTCTGGACACAAGGACCAAACCCCCAGGGCCTGCCGGTGGCTTCTGCTTCCTTATCTGTAAATCCCCAGGGTCTGGTCTCACCCTGTGACTTCTCATCCCCAGCCCAGCTTTCTAGAGCCAGAATTTCTAGGGCTAGTAAGTACACAGACCCCGCAGTTTAAACAAACGCTCTGAGGATTACGATACCTGCCTGAACTTGACTGCCACCATTACCACTTAGGCCAGTCCTTGAGGCAGCTGCTATAGCCACAACAGTTAGACCTGGCTCCCTTTCTCTCGAGGGCGGCTGAGGACCAAGGGCCCAACCACCTACTTCAGGTCTCCACAGCCTGCCTCCCACTAAACCCCACCCTTCTGGTTCTGTTTCTTCCATCGTCCCTGCTCCAACACAAATATTTATATGCAGGGAAGTTAACACACATTCATGCATGCGTTCCAACTCGTCCCTCCATCCGTTCGGGTGACCCCAGTTCCTAAGGACAGATGCCCCACCCGAGAGCCTAGCAGGTCTGTACCAGGTCCCTCCAGCCTCAGCTTTGTGTTGTCCACCTTCCGGTCCCCACTGTCACTTCCTCTTTAACACTACATTTCTCAGGCTTGAGTAACTGAGCTACCAGGGCCCCTGGAGGCTATTCCTAGTATGTGTGGGCCACTCTAGAGCACGTATCTTCCACTCTCCAGGCTCTGAGTAGGTCATCATCCTTCCCGCTTCCAGCCTCCAGTTTCAGTCAGAAACCCATCCAGGGCAAGGCCAGACTCACCAAGCCCCTGATTTAATATCATTCCTCACTAGCGGAGGGCCTTGGGTTTAGCCCTTCCCTTCTCCAAGCCTGTGTCCTCTTTGGTGTGGTTATGGTAACTACTCCAGTTTCAGGGCAAGCTGGAAGGCTCAAGTAGGTTGATGAAGGGGCTTAAGACAAGATCTGCCACTCAGTTCCCACTGGGTTCTCCATGAATGGTTATCATGTTGACGGTAGAAGTGGAGGCAGACGCTGGCTGTTCTGACCTTTGTAACCCTACCGCATTACCAATTCATTTTCTGAGGTAGGATGTCAGAACCCATTGTGTAACTGACCTTGAACTACTGACCATTCCCCTGCCTCAGCCTTTCAAGTGCAACACACTGAAGCTGCCACCCCGGATGCCCACCCTTCCCGCCCCCCAATCCCATGCTGAAAGGAGCCTGACAGAGGGAGAGGCCCCGTGTGTTCTCCTCATGACTCTCTGTACCCTCTCAGTTTGGGGCTGGCTCCTGAGGTGAAGAAGAGAGGGTGAAGTCATCAGCTATAGAGACAGACTCATTCCAGGCCCAGCTCTGCCTCCTCCCCAACCTCCATCAAGTCAAGTCGCTTCTTAGAGCACCAGCTTCCCCTCTGTCAAATAGGACTGGGAAGTCATTCCATATAGAGGACTCTAGATCAGAGAGCTTAAAAGTCCGGAGCATAGTACAGTGATCTTCTAATGGTGTGAGAGCCAGGAAGGCCAGGCAGAGCTGCAGTGCTGCTGTGTGGCCAAGCTGTGTGGCTCTCTGAGCACAGGCTACCTGCATGCGACAGGGTGGCAGTCACATTGTGCTCTCTGCCCCATGCTGACATCCTGCCCTTGTGCCCTGAGCAGAGTCCACTGTGAGTCATGTCTTAGAACCACGCACACCGTATAGACTGCCTGCTTGGACTTCATGCCTTCACAGGCGTTCAAGGAGGTCCAGGGAATTGGGGAACCATGGGGCTCTCTGGTGGACCATTCCCTGGGCCTGGCCCCTGTGTGGAGCCAACGCGGCTCATGGCGCCCCCTGCTGCCAGATCCCTGGCGACCCCGCTCAGTGGATGCTCTCTAGAGGAGCCTCACTGTGTGTGAGCCTAAGACTTACACACTTCAGCCTTGTCTGGCCGTTCTTTGACATGGAAGAAACACAAGTGATGGCCCTCTCCTGGCTGTGCTTCCTTCCTGCCCCATTGCAGGGCTGTCATGGTTGTCCCTGCCAAGGTCACAAAAAGTCAGATAAAAGGACTCTAAAATACCCCTGGTCTCCAGGGTGGGATGACACTTTCTCGGCTTCTATTTTATCCTAAAAAGAATCCTAAAGATATTTCCTACATTCAAATTCCCTATGCCTAAATTAAATTTAGTGCGCAGACCACTGTTGCTACATGGTCACACAGGACCCAGTTTGACAGCCGCACATGGCCAGATGACCCAGGAGTCAGACCAGAACCAAGAAGGGAAGCAAGCTGGGGTCTTGCTCGTAGGGGAGCCCCCAAACCTCATTGGCCTTTGATGCCAGACACCAAATTCTCTGCATCTTACCAGTTCAAAGAGCCCAGGCAAGTTACACTGCTCTGGGCCTCAGTTTCCCCAGCTGCAAGCTGGGAAAAAAATAGTAGCAAATGGAGCTTGGGAAAGTGAGGGTTAGACGGGATCATCCATGTCTACAGACTCTATGGCAGGGCCTGGTGCATGGTCCTCTCAATGGCTGATGGATGTTGATAACCATCCCTTATCCCCATTCCTATGTGTCTGTTGGCTCACAGCAGCCCTGTGAAGTGGGGTCCAGTTTGAACCCTCATTTTGCCAATGAAGGAAGCAGATGTGGCAAGCAGATGGAACACAGCTAAGGTCAATTAGCTAATATGGGATTGAGCTAGGATTCAAATTCAGGCTGTTTAGAAGCCACACTCTTAATCACGACTGTAATTATAGTGGTAATGACAATAAGAATTATAGTTATTATTCCGGGAGACTGTGAGCTCTCGGTCTCAGAGGTGGCAGGATGAGGCCAGGCAGGCCCCAGGGATCCCTGCCAGAGTTCAGGGAGGGCCAGTGACTCCAGGCTCAATCAGCTTGCAGCAGGGCAGGGTCATGGAGGAGGGGTAGGGACAGGTAGAAGAAGCCACCCCTTTGCCAGCTGGGCCCCGGACAGCCTTGGAGGCACTAGGGTCCAGGAGGGTCCTGTCTTCTGGCTCAGTTTTTGGTCTTTCTTCCTGGTTGCAGCCCCCCATGTCCCCATTTTAGTGCCGAGGTTCCTTAGGTGCCTGAAAGCTGAGACCCGGGGTCAGAGCTTCCCGCTAGGACTGGTCCCTCCAGAAGATGACCCCACCCCACCCCACCCCCAGTAGTGGAAGGAAGAGCCCATTTCCCAGCTGGGTAGAGACTGGGGGTGGTGGCTGGCGGGAGTGGTCCCCAGGCCCATTGTGTGGGGCTGATAAAGTGCGGAAGCTGAGGTTAGAATGGGAGGAAACCCAGCTCTGTGGGCCCTTTCCCACGGGTGGGGGCTCCCAGCACTGCTGAGGTAGGCTAGCACAATTGCAGCCTGTGTCTCTGTGGGTCACAGGCACAGCAGGGTCGGCCAAGTGTTGAGGGCACCTTGGGTGCCAAGGTGTCCATGACTGGGGACCCACACTTCATCCTGGTCAATCTTCTGCCCATTTGGGCTGATAACCCACCCTAGGCATCTGCTGTTACCGAAACAAACAAAAAAATAACGCCTTCCAAGTTGGTAGAAGCAGCACATATGCTGGGACTGGTTCCACACATGGTGTGTACTCCTCGGTGCACGTACACACACACACACACACACACACACACACACACACACACACACACACACACACACACACACACACATTTCCACGTTCCGGTGTGGCAACTGATTAGGGAAGGAGGCAGTCTTTGCTGAGTCTCTCCTTGGAAACAGTCACCTTGTGCCATTTTGGCACTGGAGTGCTGCGCCCTCTGGTGGACCGTCTCTTGATTTACATAGGCGGATTCTGTCACTTAAATGGTTAGGGTCCTTTGGGCAAGTGGCAACGAGCCTCTATTTACTACTTATGGGCTTTCTAGGAGGATTAATGAGACAGAAGTTAGATGACGGGTGTGAGGCTGCAAGGGGATGGCGGCTACAAGAGAGAGGGTCTCTCATGCAGGAGGTACAGTCTGGCAAAGTCAGGGAGCTGGGGCTATAGACTCTGCAGGCTGGGTTGGGTCACAGGAATGAAATTGGAGGCTTTGGATCTAGCAGCGAGGACTCCTAGATGCAGTGTCTCCTAGATGCGTCTTCTTGGATGCATTTATCTGACAAATGTGTGCTCCTACCACACTGACCATATGAAGGTGACCAGTCTGTCTGAGGCTTCCGATGGGAAACTCAGAGCCAAGCAGGGGAGGGTTCAGATAAGCCATTTTGGGTGTGGCAGGGGACCTTAAAAAGAGATAAAGAGGGCATGAAAGGCTTCCTGAGGACAGAGGCATTAGAACTGCTTGGCTACGGTATCTTAAGCTATGTCTTAAGAAGGACAGTCACCAAGAGCAACAGCAAACACTCTGCTGGGCTGGGGCAGAGGAGGGGGCTTCCAGAACAGGTGCTGGCCTGGCAATGAACTGATGGTGTGGCAGCTGGTCATTACCAGGCCCTATGATAGATTCTCTGCCGTGTGGTGTTTTAGGTGCTATCCCAAGAGCACTAGGGAGCCCTGGAATGCTTTAAGGCAAGGGCGAGCTCTCAGTCTCCTTAGACCCTGAGCTCCTGAGCTAGCCATCAGGATCTTGGCTGTGGAAACTGAGGTATGGAGAATCATAAAGAGGCAGTGACCAGCCAAATCACAGAGCAGAAGTCTGTCTGGACCCCAGCTCACCTGCCAGCCAGGGCGTCTGACGTGATCCTCTGTTCCCAGTGACAACTGTCCCTCTGATTCTCCCCACAAAACAGGAAGAAGCCAACTGCTTGATCTGGGCTCTGCCAGAGATGGCACACTGGGGATCACTGGTCTGCTTGCAGGCTGCTGGAGCCTTGTGTCCCGCGTACCCAGTACCCAGACAACACTGTATCTCTGTTTTCTCTGCAGATGAGTGGGACTGACCTCACAGAGTGTGATGAAGCTTCCCGGAAGAGAAAGAGCAAAAACATGTAGGTTGGGATGATCCTGATTGTCTCCTGACATCCTTCTCTTCTACCCCAGACTTGGGAGAAGTAAAGGTTGTACCCCAGCCCCACCCATACTCCCAGACAGATACTAAGGAGCAGTGAGATATTGAAGACTCAGGATAAATCATCAGGATCTCGAAAGCTTATTTTCTCAGAGCCAGGCAGGAACTAAGGATCCCTGGCCCAGCCTAGCCTCTGAGAGCCACGCAGTGATTTACAAAAGTCCTTGGCATACATACAAAGAGCTGAACTGACAATTCTCCGGACTTCCTGAAAGCTAACAGTCTCAGGCATGGCCAGAAGGGGGCGCTGCTGGCTTAGCTACACTATGCCATGCTCTCTGCAAGTTTTTCTGGCCAGCCCAGCCCCGGCTCCCTACCCTTGTGAAGGTTTATTTCTGGTGCCAGTTAACCAGGTCTCTGGGTTGTGAGGGATAGGCGATGCTCTCATTAGGTTTCCTCAGACTTTGAGTCTTGAGGCTCCGGAGGAGCAGATTTACAGGGAGAAGTCTGTGGGGGCATGCTTCATAGTAGGAACACATTCCCCCAGAGGGAGGGAACCTTTGCCTCCAGGTTCAGTAACAAATAAGGATTGGAGCTGGGGGAAGCAGAGAGGTGTCTTCCCTGGGCGCGATGCCTTTAGTGACCCTCTTCCCTAGCTCAGACCTGGGCTGGAGCCCACTGGTCTAGGAGCCCATTTTCTTCAGCTTTCCTGCCCTCTCCTGTTTTATCCACAACAGCGGGTTTCTCTTAGACTGCATCCTGAGGCACTGAAATGCACAAGCGGCAATCCTCATTTAGCTGCAGTTTGGGCGGATGGGGACTGGAAGGAGGTATCCATACAATGTCAGAGCTGCTGCAGGTGGTACCTAGGAGAGTAGTAGGTGGTGGTGAAGGCTGGGTGTCCAGAGTTCTGGAACTGCCTCAGACCCACACTCTGTAGCTGCCTTTAGAAATGGGCATCATCTTTTGAATGTCTGGAGTTCACATTCTTCTAAGCTTAGACAGTTCTCTTAGCATCTGATTGGGACACAATAGCCAGTGTTCATTGTGCTGGGTTCTATATGCGTTGCATAAGTGATCTTACTTTGCATACCCTTTTTGTGTGCCACATCCTTGGTTTACAAAAGGAAACAGACTTAGGAAGAAGTGGGTTAACTCGTCCAGCCTCCGTTTCAAAGGAATGGGAGCCAGGATAGGAGGCTAGTCTGCTCTGGGGCTCCTAGCCTGACCCAGAGAGCCACTGGTCTCTGGACTCCTTGGCTTAGAACCTACTGCAGCCGTGGTGAGGTGGGGGCGTCTCTGGGCAGCTGTTCCTGAACCCCAGGACAGGTATGAACCCCAGGACAGGTGTGAACCCCAGGACAGGTGTGAACCCCAGGACAGGTGTGAACCCCAGGACAGGTGTGACAGCAGCTTCTTAGGTCCCAACACCTTTGTGCCTGGCACTGTATGCCCGCCGCACTCCAGAGTCCTGAACACCCCAGCAAGTAACAGGAGTATCATCCTTGTTAGACAAGCAGGAAACTTGACCTCCAGATTGGTTAAAGGGCTGAACTCAGCAGACTAGGGGAGATTGTGTTTGACTCAGTCTCCGGAGCTGAGCTGCCAGACGCTACCAGGTATAGCGCCACACATGATCTCAGAGGCATGGATAGCTTCAGAGGGAGAAACGCCACAAACTATCTAGAAAGTTTCCTTGGCTTTTCGAGAATTTCAGAAACCAAAAATGAAAAAGAGATTATTCAATCACAAAACTAAATATGTAGAAATTAAGTAAACCATCCAATGACACCCCCCCCTACACACACACACATGCAAGTTTATAGCATTTACATTTTAGGTTATTCAAGCTTAAAACTACTAAAACTTTTGGAGTATCTTGTATAATAATGGGTTGCCCAGTCTGATAGCAGTGAGCTTACAGGAGCTGGCAGGGGATCACAGACTAGGGGTGTGAAATAGAACAAGGGGCCTTTAACCCTTTTTTCACCAGTAGCTTCCTGAAGGCTAAAATCTGCCTCTGGGAGGAGCAGCCTGGCTAAAAATGGTTTTTGCCTAAAAATAGCTAGTCCTGCCACCCTGGTGGGCAGAGCCTCCTTCCCTCCCTTCTTCCTGCCCAGCAATTTGCTGACTTGCCCCCCCCTTGTTGCCATGGAAACAAGGGAGGTGGGTCACAAATAACTGGGTCTGGCTTTCTGCCGGGGGCTGGCCCCAGGGGCTGTCCTTTGCAAACACATGCCCCTTTCACGCTGCCTCTCAGGGTTGGCCAGCAGGACTGTTTTTCTCTGCTGCCCCCCTCTGGTCCCTCCCATTTCCTGGCTCCGCCTGTCTGAGTCCCAGCCGGGCTTGAGCCTGAAGTCCAGTCATCCGGCCAGGATTCCAGAGACAGAGAGTGCGCGCGCCTGCTGGAGCTCCAGCTCTCTGCGGTGCACATTTACCTCGAAAGCCTAGGAACCCGGTGGGAGGCAGGAGCCAGAGGCCGCTCAGTTCACACCTCCTGAGTCTCAAGGTGGGGGACTCTTCAGAGATGCTCCGAGGCATGTACCTCACACGCAATGGGAACCTACAGAGGCGGCACACCATGAAGGAGTAGGTGCCCCTCGCTCCAGCCCATGGGCTCCTCCTGCACCCCAAGTCTGCAGGGGTTGTGCGGACCAAGCTGACCAACCCTGTTCTCTGCTTCTGCCCCCAGAGCCAAGGACATGAAGAATAAACTGGCTATCTTCAGGCGGCGGAACGAATCTCCCGGGGCCCAGCCAGCCACCAAGACAGACAAGACAACCAAGTCCTTCAAGTAGGTACCTTGTGCATCCTGGGACTTTGGTGAACGCTGACTTTTGAAGGGTAGGACCGGGCAGTGGGGTTGGGGAAGAGACTTTGTCTCCTGGATTCTGCTAGAAGGGACGGAAAGTGTCGTTTGGGGGAACCTGGTGTCCAGCAAGCAACTCCTCCCAGAAGCTGTCGTTCTCGGGAGAAGGCCAGGCAGCAGTGGTGGGAGAGTTAGCCGCCCTGCCCACAGTCCTTATGTGTTCCTACCCTCACCTTCAGGCCTACCTCGGAGGAAGCCCTCAAGTGGAGCGAGTCCCTGGAAAAGTTGCTGCTTCATAAATGTGAGTAGGGACAGCCACTCTGTCTTTGCCTTCTCACCACCCCACCCCTCTTCCCAGAACTCAGCCTAGAGAGTATCCACCAGAAGTGCCTTGACTGTCTCCTCGTCCCAGAGAGTTGTGGGACGAGGGCACACGGCAGGGCACATGAAGGCTCTTAGTTTAGGTTCTGGGTTAGCTCCTGCCAGCCCCTCCCTGCCTGTGGGAGCTGGCCCTGCCTACCAAAGGCCGTTGGGACCTGTGTGCTCAGACCATATTCTCAGAACAAGGGCAAACATTTCTGTGTACTGAGGGCTCACCCTGGGCCAAGTGTGCCTGCCTCCTCTGGGGTAAGGTCCCCTTGGGTCCTCACAGGGCTCCAGGAGATGGGATTGATAATCTTTATTTACAGATGAGGACACTGGGGGGTAAATAGGGGGAAAACCAGGCTAAGGCCCAAACAAGACATTCACAGGGCTGGGACTGCATCTAGGGTCTCCACTGCTCTCTGGGCGGGAGAGATTCATGCTAAGTTCCCAGCACATTCCCTCAAGGCTCTTGGAGGGGGTGCATTTTGGGGTGCAAGACAGACCACCTCTCACTCCAGCCTGGTCTTCCCCTCACAGATGGCTTAGAAGTGTTCCAGGCCTTCCTTCGCACCGAGTTCAGTGAGGAGAACCTGGAGTTTTGGCTCGCTTGCGAGGACTTCAAGAAGGTCAAATCACAGTCCAAGATGGCAGCCAAAGCCAAGAAGATCTTTGCTGAATTCATCGCGATCCAGGCTTGCAAGGAGGTGAGACCCCTGGCCCAGGAACCTTTCTGCTGCTAGGAGGTGGCCAACAGCTGAGGAAGGGGAGAGACCACCTTAGCTACTCTTAGAGTATCTAGTCTGCCAGGTGGCCCAGTGAACAGAATGTTGGTCCATAACAAAAGAACTGGCCTCATTAGGGCATTACTGTGTGCCTGGCACATGCTGAGTTCTTTATGTATGAGCTCCTGTGTTTAATTTCAAATGACATTCTCAAACAACTTCAAATAGTATCCTTATTTTAGAAAGAGAGTCTGGGCTGGGGCAATAGCTCACTTGGGGTCAGCGGCTTGCTTTGCAAGCATAAAGGCCCGAGTAGGATCCCCAGAACCCGTGTAACAAACAGGCCAAGTGTTTTGAGGTGCATGCTTATAATTCCCTCTGGGGAGACAGACGGGAGGATTTCCTTGGGCTCACTGCCAGCCAGTCTAGCTTCCTTGGTGAGGCCTAGGTCAGTGAGAGATCCTGTCTTCAAAAGGTAAGGTATATGTCATTGAAGGAAATGATAGCCAAGGCTGTCTTCTGGCCTCTACATGATGCAAGTGTGTGTGCATGCACACACACACAGTTTTATATATATATATATATATATATATATATATATATATATATATATATATATATATATATA
>LR749586.1:1461839-1650754 GCA_902729485.2 Mus minutoides
AGAAGCCTGACCCTAGGAGTTGCGCTCTCAGGCTTCATAAATCCTGCTACTCAGCAACACTTGACTAATGCAGGTCTTGTGGAATGTCATCGGGGACAGAAGAGGCTGGAGTGCCCACCCCCACCACTACCATGGTACTTGGTCTCCAGCCAGCCAGCCCTGACTGTGTCCCTCTGTGACTCTACAGGTAAACCTGGACTCGTACACACGAGAACACACCAAGGAGAATCTTCAGAGCATCACCCGAGGCTGCTTTGACTTGGCACAGAAACGGATCTTTGGGCTTATGGAGAAGGACTCTTACCCTCGCTTCCTCCGCTCTGACCTCTACCTGGACCTCATTAACCAGAAGAAGATGAGTCCCCCGCTCTAGGGACCACCAGTATCTAGCTCAGCGTTCACACCAAGCAGAGTGGGCTCCCCGCCCACCCGCCTCCCTTCCCTGTGACGGAGGGGGCAAGTAAGCCCCCAGAGGCTGTGTCTCTGGACAGACAGATGGACATTTGAAATGGAGGCCTGGACTGAGAGAGACCCAGGCCACTACAGGAAGTAGGAGGACCAGCCGCATCAGGTCCTTAACGCCCTGGTACGAGGGGACCAAGGGCCCTGGCAGGTCAGGGCCCTGGAGGAGTCAGATCAGGAGCTGTGGCTCCCTGCTTTGGCGATATGGAGACTTCCCGCTGACCAAGTTCCTTTGAGAACTGGCTGAGGTGGGGACTGGAGACCCAGATCTGGGCTCTGGGCCCATCTGGGGGCTGGGGTGGGGGCTGGGGTGGGGGCTGGGGTGGGTCTGTTGGGCCTCACAGCCCAGACCTTCCCCCCGTTGAGTTTTATTTATTTAAACGGTAGTTGGATGCTTGGCACATGAACTGTAATAGGAAAGCCCTCACCCTGTCAGTTTTCTTAACTTACAAGTGCAATATCTTACCCAAGGCCTTGTGAAGGCCACCTGTAGGGGTGGCCACCATCCTATAGTTTCAGGGCATTTTCTGGTCCCAGGAACCAGTGGTGGCAGCTGGGCCTTCTAGACTGACAAGGCCTTGGGGGGATGCTGCAGAAATCTGGCACCCCGCCTGGGTGCCCAAGAGATCTGGGAAAGCATAGCGCCTCCGGCCAACGAGTGCTGAGGCAATAAAAGGCCTGTGATATTCTCATCAGTCTCTGTGTATTCCTGGTCTCTAGCCTTCATGGGTGACCAAGCTGGGAAGCCTGGGAGATGCGAGGTCACCCCAGTGGATATTGTTTCCTGCCACCACCTGCCGGCCACTCCAGGGGCCATAGACACTGCTTCCCTGGGGAGGGCTGCTTTCTCTGCTGGCCCACGTGCTTCTGGGGGGCTTGGCATCTTCCCTCATTCCCAAAAGAGGGCAGTGAAGCAAGTCGGGTGACTTGGGTAAGGTCCTGAGGCAGCACATAGAAGAGACAGAGTCTAACTGAAACCTGATTGTCTGTAAAGGTTTTCTTTTTCTTGGCCCTATGGTGGCAGCTCAGTGGGGTGGCTAGCTATGTGACCTGTCAGCTCCTCCGTTCCGCCCTGCCATCTCCTGCACTTTGAATGGCACATTCAGGTGTACTGAGATGGATGCTAGAGAGATGAATGGGGTAGGATGGTAGCAGTCTTACAAGGCTTCCCTAACAGAACCAAGACCTGAAGAAGAAGCGACAGGAAATAGGACTCCAGAGTTCCTCTGAGAACGTAGGCCATCTCTCTCCTTTGTGTCTTGGCTTCTTCTCCTGTGTAGCAAACCATACATCTGATAAAAAGCCTGGTACAAAGGAAAACTCCAGAGTAGGAACTGGACCTCTTGCCTGGAGTGGGCAGAGGAGGCCCCAGAGCCCAGAGCCAAGCTGATATCCGGGCAGGCCCTGATGCCCACACGTACAGCCTCACAAGGCATGGTCCAGGATGAGACTGCCTCTTGTGGGAGACTTAGATGAGTCTTAATAGAGCTCGTGCATGAGAGTCTACACAGGATTCACTAGGAACAACATTTCTCAACATGTATGTCGAGACCCCTTTGGGATCAAAGGATCCTTTTACAGGAGTTGTCTAAGTCCATCAAAAAACACAGGTATTTACAATTCACAACAGTAGCAAAATTACAGTTATGAAACAGCAACAAAAACAATTTTAAGGTTGGGGGTCACCACAACATGAGGAACCCTTAAAACGGTCACTGCATTAAGAAGGTTGAGAACCACTGCCCTAGATATTTTTTCCTTGCCTGGAATTGTGGGCACAGGTCTGTTCACCAGGCAGCTGGGGATGCAGAGGACATGGCCTGGCAGTCACTCTCTTCTTTGTCACGCTACGTCTGTACCCTGAGGCACAGGGAGAGGATCAGAGCGAGTCGTCTCCACCAGGAAGTTTGGGGGCTGAGCCATGCAGGACGCTTGGGCAGGGCCTGAGTTGGAGATGGTCTGTGGTCCTACTCCTGTCACAGACCTGGGGCTTCACTTGGCAGGAGTGGGTGAGCTGGGCACCTGACTTCTGCCCTTCTGCGGATGCTACACAAGGGCCTGGCTGTGAGGCTAGTTTCCTGCTTTGTCAGGGAAGCTCTGGCAAGCACCGTCAGCGTCAGGTGTGGCTGTTCTGTCTCCAAAGGCTTCGTGGGAAGTGGAATGATGTAGTTCCAGGTTTGAACCATCGATGCTACTGACTCTTTTTTTTTTTTTAGATTTTATTTATTTATTATATGTAAGTACACTGTAGCTGTCTTCAGACACTCCAGAAGAGGGTGTCAGATCTCGTTATGGATGGTTGTGAGCCACCATGTGGTTGCTGGGATTTGAACTCAACACCTTCAGAAGAGCAGTCGGGTGCTCTTACCCGCCGAGCCATCTCACCAGCCCCCACTACTGACTCATTTTAATGCTGGCCTGTCTCTATGGGGCCCCGAGCCTTACGATGGGGACGATGTCATGTACTTAGCTCTGGGATGAAGGCCCAGTGAGCCAACGCATACGAAGGACTTTCCCTGGACCAGGCATGGAGCAGGGACTTCATATATGTTGGAAGTCATTTTGCTCCCCCAGGAGAGTGCTGGATCTTGCTTCCCCAGGTCCTGGAAACCTAGCAGTAGGCCTAGCCAGTGAGCAGCCTACTTGGCTTTGTAAACAGTAAAGGCCTTTCCCACCGTGGACCCTCATTAGGGCTGAACATTTGGGAAGCAGAGCTGTGGTTCTAGTTGAGAGCAAGGACATTTCTCAAGCTTCTTCCAGGCCTGAGCTGGAGAACCTGACACTTGAGGTCTAGGGAGGACTGCAAAGCCACTTCTTGTTTCTCTAAGTGGTTCAAAGCAGAGCTAGATCACAGCTTAGGATGTCCACCCTGGCCTGACTCTTTTGTGGCGTCTTGTGCTTGGAAAAATGACTGGCCACACCCAGGGAATCACTGTCTTCTTTTTTGAGGGGTTTCGGGGATATAGCCATGAGCCAGACCCCTCTACCTTCCAAACCCCAAGTTGCCATGGAAACCAAAGTCCTGGAGAACAGAGTCAGGCAGATGGAATTCCCATTTCGGAAGGCCCCATTGCTTCCATGACTCATGCATGCCCTGGTTCCTTTGGCTGCAGAATGCTTTGGCTGTGTGGAGCAGCTGGAGGCTAGACTGGAGAGGTGCTGGGTTCTCCTGTCCTGGCCCCTCCTGGGCTCCCAGAGGGGCTTGTATGTGTTTAGGCACACACCCTCCTACCCCGTTAGGCTTTCATCCTCTCACCTGTGTAGGGTTGTTTAGGACTGCTCCTTGTCCAGTGGTCTGGACCGGGCAACACAGGTCTCAGTCTGGGAAGGGCTTTTCTGAGCATCCTCTCACACAGTCAGGAAGACTGAGGCAAGCCAAGGCTGTAGCTCAGCGAGGCTTGGGAGTCAGCCTCCCAGGATTAGTCCTGGCTCTGCTCCACCTAGTCCTGAACATGTTCCCAGGAGTAAGGCAGAGGCATCCTGTCCCTGCATGGCTGCCCAGCCTTGGCCGGGCTGGGAGCAGCTGGGGTCAGCTACAAGGGTGAGTAGGGAGGGCATAGCAGTTGCCACTCTCCTGGGTGTCTGTGTCAGTTTAGTGGGACTCCCATGTGGGTGAGTCAAAGCCCTCTTGCTCAGACCAGTATGTAAGCAACTTATTTTTCTGTGCTATCCTGGCCGGGGACATTCAGGGTCCCTCGCCTCTTCAGCCTGCGAGAAACCAGCTGGTGTAAGCTGCCATCCGCGGTCTTGAATCCTTCCCTAGGTTTCTGCTTGCATTTTTTTTCCTGACAGGAACTTAATTATTTCCTGAGGGTATGCAGGGAGGGCCTGGGAGCTTTCTGAAGGCTCCCAACTGCTGTCTGACCTGAGGATCCTGAAGCAGGCCCTGGGTAGCCTGGGAGGGACTTTGGTCTCAGTGACTACCTGTAGGCTCTAAGATTCTAAGTCTCTGATGTAACTGTCTCCCAGCTCCATCCAGATATCAGGCTCAGACACAGCCAGCCCTGTTTCTTTCTTCGAGTTCTGGACCCTTACTTAAGCCACTGACCCTGGGACACACCTTGTTTGCTGTTGTACTGCTTACAGTTGGCAACATCTGGCTTTGCCTGTCTCCTCCCTGGTTGAGTGAGTCAGGAGAAAGAAGTACCCAACCCTCCTGCCATGCTAGTGCTCCGGGGTGGGGAATTGCTAAAGAAAAGACGTGCGGCTATTTCAGGCCAGTTCAAAAAGAAGATGTTGTTGGTGGCAGACCAGGTTACAGATGAGAAGGATAGCTCCCTCTGCACAGGCACACACTGAACATGGAGCGTGGCCCATGCCCTGTCTCTACCCATCCATCCTCCCAGCAGCCCAAGGCTGGAGCTAAGGACAACTTTTATCACAAAAGGGAAAGAGAAGGAATGTGGGTGAGCACGTTGCTGCTGGCAGGCGTGAGACCCCAGTCCTCAATCCTCCAAATCTACCTTACACAGAGCTGGGGTGGGGGCTGGGGCAGAGAAGACCCTAGAGGAGGCAGCTCAGCCTGCAGCCCTCTGGGAGACAGGGGGAAGATGGAAAGATGAACAGGACCACAATGTCACCAAGCCTTCAGGTCTGCGTCCAGGGCTTACTTTTCCTCTCAAGTCCTCCTGTGCCAGTGGCTGGTTCCTTCCAAAGAGTTAAGTCCATTCCAGGCCAGGACCAAAGTGGCTAGGAACAGGCCCTTTGGATGCTGGTGGACCTGGGTTGAGTCATGTTCATGTACTTCTGTACTGTGTGGCCTTCTGTGAGTACCATCACCTCTCTGAACTCCCGATCCCTCATTTATGATGAGAGAGTGGTCCTAGGTCTCTACGCATGAGAACAGGTGTGAGACCTGTGCAGACCAGCTGCCTGCCTCCCATCCCAGATGCTCCGTGTCAGTCTCTGCTCAGGCACTTTGCATATGTGGTGTCCCTACCTGGATGCATCTCACCCTGCACCTTAGTGTGACGATGATGATGGTGCAGTTAATATGGATGGAGGTTTAACTTGCCCAGCTTTTCTGCTCAGTGAAGAGTCACCATTCTAACTGCTATCAAAAGGTATCATGGAGCCAGACTCAGATTCCAAATCACCCACTTAGTTGTCTAGACTTGAACAAGTTGCTACCTTTTCCTGGCCTCAGTTCACCCTTTCATATGTGGGGATGGCGCTGAACCTGCTGCATCCAAAGGCAGCAGTGACCCTAAGTTAAAAGCTCACACTGGGGAAGTTCTGGCAATTAAAAAGCTCATGAGATCTCTAATTTCTCAGTAGGAAAAGGGGGCGCAGAAGCCAAGCATGGTGTGCAAATGCCACCCTGGAAGTAGAGGCAGGGACTGTCAGGAGATCAAGGTCAGCCTCAGCTACAGAGCGGTTTCAGGGCTAGACTGGACTACATGAAGCCTTTTCAAAAAATGAACAAGCAAGCAAGCAAACAAACAAACAAACAGACAGCTCCAAACCCTCAAACCATACAAAACTTGAGGCACAGAGTCTGCCCTGCCCATAGGTAAGAGGAGTCAGGTGTGACGGCTCTGGATGAGTGTCCCATGCTCTTGGCAAGGGTCTTCAAGGCTGTACGCTACCCTTCAAACCCTACTTCTGAAGCGCACTTTAGTAGTCACATCCCCAGGATGCCTTCCCGAGTGATAACGCTGACTACAGAAGCCCTGTTGTCTGCTCACAGAGTGCCTGCTGTCTTTCCATCCTCACCTGCCATGGGTTGTAACTGCCTGTCCCCTATGGGTTCACTTTGTCACTAGCTCTCACTTTCAACAGTAAAGTCTCCATCTGTGCCCATCTGTCCCCATCTGTTCCACTCCTCCCTACATCCCCAGGCTTATCCCAGAGTCTGACATGTGACCAGTGCTTGCTTAGTCAGCGTCTAATGGCTGGGCACACGGCTCCGCATGTGGGCTGAGGACGGGCTTAAGCTAAGAAGCCACCGTGGGAGATAGCTTGTCTTGAAAGCATGGGAACCCGAGTTTAGAACTCATGTCAAAAGTTGAGTGTAGAGGTGCATGCTGGTCATCCCAGAACTGGAGAGGCGGAGGTGGAGGCAGGCAGATTCTAGGACTTGCTGGCCAGTTCCAGATCAGTGAGAGACAATCTCAAGGGACAAGAGGACCAACATGTAGGGAATGGCACCTGCGGTTGACCATGGCCTCCACTAGCTCACATTTACAGGAACCTCCACCCCTCTGCAGATAAAGCTTGAGTTCTGCTGTGAGTTACAGAAACACAAGACAAAGAGGAAGATTTCTCATGCAGAAAGCAAACAGGCATGCCATACGGCCAGGGCTGCCATACAGCTTCCAAGAACATCAGCGTGCCCAAGTGACTTTTCTTTGTTGCTTTGCCTCCTAAAAATGCAGCTCCCACCACCTAGCTAAAATGTCTGCTAGAGCTCTAGGCATCAGGGAGAGGTGAGGGGGCTGCGGAAAATAGGCAAAAGGCAAGAGCCAATCATCTCTCAGAAGGTGTCCCAGATTGTCCCAGGTCATTCCTGACCTTAGTCATGTGGTCGCACTGAGTTATAAGGGAGGCTGGAACTGTGGGTTTTGTCTAGATAGCAATATGGCCAGTTAAGAAAAAACAAAACAAAACAAAACAAAACAACAAAACAAAACAAAACAAAAGAGGTTTTTATTACTTTGAGACTCTGAAGCAACCTAAGGGTGGAACAGATTTTGAGGGACAAGCAGCTGTTTGCCACTCACCAATGGCAGCCACCTATTCTCTTTAGGGAAGTGGGTATTTATCAGTCAGCTACCATACGACATGTTGCAAAACAAACTGCCCCAAGCTCAGGGGTTTAAAAGGACACTGTTTCTTCTCCCTTGTGCTCTGCATGTAGCTGTAGTCAGATGACCCCAAAGGAGCTGGGTGGGCTGGTTTCCCACCATGGCTGGACACAGATCTACTTCTGTGACTTGGCCCTCCAACACACAAGCCAGTGTCTGTCTTCCTGGGAAAGTTCCCACTGTCGTGAAAGCAAGGTTTTATTTTAAATTTTGAGGTTCTGAAATAATTATATATTTACAGGAACTGGCAAAAAATAGCCCAGAGAAGTCACGTGTACCCTTCACCTAGTACCTCCCGGAAAGGACATCTTACATGATTATAGACCAGCATCCAAAATGGAAACTGGCATTGTATAGCATGTGTGCAGCTTGATGTCAGTTTGTCACAAGTGTAGATTTGTGGAACCACTACCACAATGAAACTGCAGTGACACAACGACAGAACAATTCTGTCACCACAAAGAGCTCCCTCCAATGCCTTTTATAGCCACACATCCCCACCACCACCTCACCAGCAACCACCAATTTGTGTTCCATCTGTATAATTTTGTCATTTCGAGAAGGATACACGAATGGAATCAGACTGTGTGTGACATTTGAGGTCCTGGTTTTCATTCACTACAACGTCTTTGAGATGGATGCAGGCTGTTACTGTATCAGCTAATTAGGTCTTCTTATCCCTGGGTAGTAGCTCACGGTGTGGATGTACCACAGCCTGGTATTCGCCTGTTGAGGGACACTTTGACTGTTCTTAGTGTCTGGCTAGTCCATCCAAAGCCACTACAAGAAGTCCTGTGGAGTTACATGAGGTTGACATTCCCCGTTTCTCTGGGCGGATGGCCAGAGATGAAATTTCTGGGGCCTGTGGTCAGTGTAGGTTTAGATTTTAAAAGACGGACAAACTATTTTATACAGTGGCAGCCCCATACCGTATAAGATTAATTCTCTGCCCTTGGCGGCAGGTCATGTTGCTCTGCACCTTAGTTTTGTCTTTGCTGCTCTGGCACACGTGTGGTCATATGGTATCAGTGTCAGTTCTCATTTTTCTAAGGACAAACTGGTGATACTGCCCATTGCTTGGTACACTCAACTGCCACTTGCATGCCCTCTCTGCTGAGATGCCCATTTCCTGATTAGATTGTTTACTTCGGGGCTTATTAGTTTAATCTTATTTTTAAAGGCAGAGTACACAATAATGGCTTTCATTATGACATATTCACAAACGTGGACCCTTTATATTTTGTTCATATCTCATTCTTTCTTGTATCCCTTCCCTGGAGAGTATATTGCATATTCTACGTGTGTTCTTTGTTGACTATATCACCAGCAAGCAATTTCTGGTTCATTCTCTTAACTCTGTCTTTTGCAAAAGCTGTTAGTTTTCATGGATCCCTGTTTGTATGTTTGTTTGTTTATTTATTTATTTATTTATTTATTTATTTATTTATTTATTTATAAGTGGATTGTGATCCTGGTGTTAGACCTAACAATTTTTCTCTGGGATGCACAGCTCTAAATTTTTCTCTAATGCTTTTTTTTTCCCTAAAAGTCTTATTGTTTAAAAATTATCTTTATGTACTTATATTCATGTGTGTGAATCTCTATGCATGTATGTGCAAATTCATGCAGGTGTCTGCAGAGGGCATTGGGACGGGGGTTATAGGTGGATGCTGGGAACCAAACTCTGGTCCTCTGGAAGAACAGCAAGGCTCTCAACCACTGATTCATCTTTCTAGCTCCCTAAAAGTCTCATAGACCTGTGTTGGAGTCTATGATCCATTCTGAGCTAGCCCTTTGGTGCTCTATATTTAATTAAGCTTAATCTTTTATGCACTCTCGCTAGTACTGTTAGTTGAAAAGACTCCGTCCTATTGAGTTGCTTAAGGAAAGGAACCAAGCTTTAGGAGGCCATCCACCTACAACAAACAATTCAGTAACTGGGGGCGTGTGTGCTTGCTTTCGTTTTAGTATTTTCAGAGCCGCACAGGTACTGTTACAATCAGCTTCAGAACAGTCTCATCATTTCCAAAAAACGCCTTTCCTACCCATTGGGAGCTCTTTCCCTCTCTTGGTCTACCCTCTAATATGTTCTGTCTCTGCAATTTGCCTACGCTGGGCATTTCATGTGGATGTAATCACCCACCCTGTGGCCTCCCCCACATGCCCTGATGGTTTATGGCTCAGAGTGCCGTGGCATGTCAGCTCTGAGTTTCTTTTCATTATCTAATAGCCTCCCATTGTCTACAACCACACTTCACACACCACGCTGGGCTTCTCTATTTCTTCATGGATGCCTGTGGTATTTCTGTTGTTGTTTTTGTTTTTGGAGAGCATTGCCATGATAAACATCATATGTATAGTCACGTTTTCAGCTCCCTTGAGGATGTGCTTAGCTGTGGAGTGGCTGAATGAACTCTGTGTTTAGCCTCCTGAGGCACCTTCACGCCTCAGCAGCTCCTACTTCCACCTCAGTGTGTGGGATTTCAGTTTCTCTCCATCTTCATCCACACGTGTTCCCATGGCTTTCTGCAGACGCCATCCTCCACAGAGTGGGTATCAGGCCAGTGGGTTGCTTCTGTACCCGGCAGGAATCCGTGGCTCTCTCCTACTGGTCTACTTCTGAGCTCTCTGCTCTGGGGATCAGGTTTCTACCCTTCAGCCAACACCACACAGCCTTGACTGATGGACCACACTCATGAAATCTGGGGACTGGTCACAGTGATTCTTCTTTCTTGCTTTCTTCTTTATTTCGTGTATGGTATTTGTGTAGATGTATTCCTGTGTGTATACGCGAACACGTATGTACATATGGAGGTCATAGGATAGTGTTGGCCTCAACCTTACTTTTTGAGACAGGATTTTTCACTAAAACTAGAGATCACTAATTCAGCTGAGTGGCCAGCAAGTCTCAGGGATCCTCTTGTCCCTACCACCCCAACACTGAGATTACAGGCACATGGTACTATGTTTCATTATTTATGTGGGTGCTGGCAATCAAATTCCAGTTCTCAGGCTTGTGTAGTAAACATTTAGGAGATTATCTTGTACTTTACTGACTGGGCCATTTTATAACCATTCATTCATTCATTATTTTGAGACAAGGTTTCATATAGCCCAGGCTGATCTAGGACTCACTATATAGCTGAGGATAACCTCAAACTTCTGGCCTTTGTGCCTCCACCTCCTGAGGGTTGGGATTGCAGGACCACACCTATGCTTACTTTGTGCAGTGTTGGGGACCAAACCCAGGGCTTCATGCATGCTAGGTAATTATTTTCTTTTGTAAAACCATTTTAGCCATTCTGGTTGCTTTACTAACTGGGGGATGTTCTTGTCTAATACACAGAACCCTCGTGAGATCTTGGTAGTAGTTGCTTGGGAACTACAATTTGGTCTGAGTGCTGTGAAGGACGTCGCCTCACTCCATGAGCACGGGATGTCTCTCCGTTACATCAGACTCCTTCTATTCCTGTCAGCATCTGGGGTTTTCCAACATGCAAATCCCATATGTATTCTATTACATTTTTTTACTTAGTCCAGCTTCCTTTGTTTCTGTGAATAAACACCATGACTTAGGGAGGAAAGAGTTTATTTCACTTTATAGCTTATAATCCAACATCCAAGGAACTCAGGACAGGAACTTGGAAGCAGGAACTGGAGGAATACTGTCTACTGGCTTGCTTTTTAGCTCAGGTTCAGTGACCTTTCTTGTATCATCAGGGACCACCTGTCTAGGGATGGCATCACCACAGTGGGCTGAGCCCTCTCACTTAGCAATTTGAAATCAAGAAAATCCTCCAAGACATGTCCTCAGGCCAATCTGATCAAGGCAATCCCCCAATCTAGGCTCCCATAGATAATTCTGGGCCATGGGAAGTCCACAACTAAAGCTAACCGGGACACACCCCACCCATCCCCCCAAAAAACCCACAAAAATATTTTAGAAGCCCCCCCAACCTCCAGATGCTTTGGGTTTTCCTAGACAGTCATGCAAACAGAGACAATTTAACTTGTTTCTTTCAGATCTGGCTGTCTTCGTTAACACAAGCTCTTATCTAATCTTTCACCACTAAATAGAGCGACTGTAGTTCTTGTAGATGACCACTGTTTACACGGAGATTATTTTGTGCTAGGAAAGTCACGTACAAAGTAAGTACATGTGCATGCCTCTGTTTGTGTGTGTATACAAATGCACAAACACATGCTGTGTACATGCATGTATACGTACATGAGTATGTGTGTGAGAGCAAGCCTGTGTGTATTTGATGCAAGTGTGTGTGCTCAAGCCTGTGTGTATTTGATGTAAGTGCATGTGTGTGAGGGTGAGTGCAGGGTCATTTGGAAGCCAGATGACAGTCCTCACATTCCACCTGGTTTGAGGCAAGGTCTCTTGTTTGGCACTGTAAGTTTCAGGCTACCTGATCCCTGAGTTTTGATGGATTCCTCTGTCTCTACCTCCTGTCTCAACATAGAAGCACCAAGGTGTTAGGTGTATAATACTATACTAGGATGTTAAGTACACATCACTGTACTGGGTTGTTAGGTGCACAGAACACTGTGTTGGTGTATTAGATGCAAAACATTGTATCTGGCCTTTATTTGAGTTCTAGGGTTTCAAACGGTGTGGCAGGCACTCTAGTCTCTGAGCAATCTCCTTCAATGCTTTAATTTTTTCCCCTTAACTTTATTTTATACGTGTCTTTCTTACCTTTCTATTGCTGTGATGAGACACCATGACCGATCATCACAGTGTGATGGCAGTGTAGTGGCAGGCGAGCCACGGGAGCATGGTATGAGAGCAATAGCTGAGAGCTTACATATCCGGCCCTCAGGCACAAAGCAGAGAAAGAGAGCCAGCTGGGAATGGAACCTCAAATCCCTTCCCACAATGACACACCTCTTCCAACCAGATTACACTTCCTGATCCTTCTCACACAGTTCAAGTATTCTCAAACTGGGCAAGTATTCAAATATACAAGCCTGTGGGGACCATTCTCATTCAAATCTAGGGTCAACAAAGGCTAGAAGAGGGTGTTGAATGCCCTGGAATTGGAGTTACAGATAGTTGTGAGCCACCCTGTGGGTGCTGGGAGTCAAACCCAGGCCTTCTGGAAGAGCAGCAAGTGCTCCTAACCACTGAGCCATCTCTCCGGCCCCTCTGAATGTTCTTTTGTGTTTGTTTGTTTGTTTGGCTGGTTGGTTTTTTACACCAATTGACACATTCATGTGACTTTTCTTCTTCAGCCTGTGTGTGTGTGTATATATATATAAAAGCTTTTTTTTTTTTTTTTTTGGTTTTTCGAGACAGGGTTTCCTCTGTATAGCCCTGGCTGTCCTGGAACTCAACTCTGTAGACCAGGCTGGCCTCAAACTTAGAAATCAACCCGCCTCTGCCTCCCAAGTGCTGGGATTAAAGGCATGCACCACCACGCCTGGCTAAGCTTTTATTTATATATATATGGTGTATTGCTGAAAGGTATATATATATATATATATATATATATATATATATATATATATATATATATATATATATATTTTAATGCTGCCTTTGACATTCCCATCTGACAAGTGGACTTTAGCCCCTCCTGAAGCCTGAAAAGACATGTGCTAGGGACCTTCACTCTCCCCAGTTTTCAGCCTCTATATCAAGGATTTGGAGTACCCCCTGGGAAGATGTGTGAGGCAAGGGCCCTCTAAAAAGAGCCTGAGCTGTTCCCCAACTCTCCCCTGCCCCTGCCGTAGGTGCATCCTGAGGCAGTGAGGCCCAGTCCTCACCCTATGGCCTCTGCCATCCTGCCCCTTGAGAGAGATGCCTTCTTCTCCTAGCTGTACGGTGCTGTTTTTGCAGGCCCTTCCTCCCAACCCTTGCCAAGTTGAGCTAGCTTACCTCTGAACTCTGAACTCCACCAGGCTCTGGACATGCCACCAGGTTCTCATCCTCAGGAACTGGAGCCAACTTTGGATTTTCCATTGGGCACTTTGTGATGTGCGTTTGGGCTTCCAGATCAGGCTGACCTGGAAGCTGACCAAGCCAGGTTTCACCAGAGTGGTGGACAGGAAGAGCTCAGGCACCTTCTGACCTCAGAAGTCAGATAAGTTGCTGGACCCAAGCACTCCTGGGCTATTTTTACTTCACTAGTTCCCAGCAGGGAAGACCTAGCTTGTTTAGGGTCTGGGGGTGGAGAACAATGAGCCTTTGAGCTTCCGCTGGGCTTGTGAGGCCTGAGGGGAAAGAAGCAACTGTGAGAGCAGGGGCAGGTCTGGCTATGCTGGGCAGAGGCCCACCCCCAATTCCTGCCCACAGAAAGGACAGCTACCCCAGCACCTCCAGGCCTCCTATAGAGCCAGGTGCTAGCCGCCGAGTGATATGGAAGGCCAGGCTGCTGCAGAGGTCCTGTCACCATTCCCAGAGCCCTTTCTGGGGTCTGTGCTCAGCCCACAAGTCTTCACATGTCTATTACTGTGGCACAGATATGGACAGTGAGGCAACACACTATACCCAAAAAGAAGAGTCAAGATTTTGGCCCAGGCCTTCCCTACTCCTCTGAACACCGTACAGCCTTCCCTCTTAGGCTTTCCTGGGACGACAGGAATCACAGTATCTCCTCCATAATGGTTCTGACTCCATGAAGGGCCTCAGACACGGTGATTGCTTTTCCATTAGCAGCAGTTTACTGTCCTGTAAGTGGCAGAGCTTCCTGGCAAGACTATGGGTAGCTACAGGCTAAGTGGGTTGTGTTCACCGGTGGGAGTGCCACAAGGATGGAGGAATGCCATGTCTGTTACCACCTTTGTTTGCATCTAGCTTTAAATTCACTGAGCAGGATAGCAACAGGAGTACTCCTCACCTGCTGCAAGGTGCACAGAGGAGGCTGCCAGGCTCCTTCACTCTTTAGCCAAAGCTCTGAACAGCACTGGGAATTTTAACATAAGAGCATGATAGGTCACCGAGACAGGAGACAGAGAGCATCTACAACTTTCCTTAAGGCCAGGTTCTCCTCTTCAATCTCTTAGAGATGGTCTGGGCTTAGTGATAGCTGACAAATCCCTCCGAGTGGCCAGGTCTGACCTTGGGATGTCAGTTGTCTTGTGCTTAAGGTTGGCGTGCACTTTTTCTAGCTTTATAAACCACAGGAAACTTTGCCACCCAAACGAAGCCTGTGCTAAGGCCTTTAGGGTGATGTAGGATGTGGGGTGAACCCAGAGCAGGCCTGGGGCAGGGAACAGTGCCTGGCACTGTGAGCAAGACAGACTGAAGCACAGACACCAAGGAACCACTGGGGTGGAGGGCAGACCATGCCAGGCCAGTGGGCAGGGACTCTACCATCGTACCTCCACAGGTCAGCAATGACAGAAAGAACTGGGGACACTAGGCAGTTCCCATGGAAGATGACCACACTGTCCTGAAGAGGCAGGCATCAGGGAAAGCATCCTGGAAGAGGTGCCAACTAGGGAAGTCTTGAAGGACAAGTCACAGACTGCCAGCAGAGGGGGATGGCATTCAAGGACCTTGTGAGGCAGAAGCCTAGTGTTACTGAAGACTTCAGGTGACATTATGCTGCGTGTTCCCACCACCTGGCAAGGTGTCAGACACTAAAGAAGTTCTTTCTGCAGGCTGCAGCAGGCATGTGGAGCAGGAGTGGGTGGTGAAGATGTATGCATCTATTGGAAGCCAGTGCTGGTCATACAGAGGGGCATTGGAATATCCAGCTGAAGACCAAGGACTTTACTCCTGTGAGAGGAGCCTGGGGGGCTCTGAGAGGAAAGGGCCAGGTGACACGGCTCCAGGGAGAGAGACCAAGGAGCTGGTATTTGGTGAGTTCTTAGGGCTGAAAGCAGTGTGGGCTGGACCATAGTGCCAAGGATACCAGTGGGAGGGTAGGGAAGGTTGCTATAGTCCTAGTGAGGTCTGATGCCACGTGGCACCGGCCTTACAGCCTCCTATTCGCGGAAGCATTGGATAGTGACTTTCCAAGAACTGCTCTTTGTTTCTCCAAGCTTCTGCTGGGACCCAGAGAAGCCTGACCTTTGGATCAGTCAAGCCTAGCTTATAACTCGTGGCTACCCAGGGCAGCTGGGGACAGGAACAGGACACATATTGATCAAGTGCCTCTCTTGTGCCAGGCCAATGTGCCAGCTACTCTACATACTCACTCAAAATCCTCTAACCAGCCCTAGAGGGGGGCAAGTTGAAATCTCCACTTTACAGAGGAGGGAACTGAGGCTCTGGGTTCCAGGAGGGCTGGGGAAGTGTTAAATCTGGATCTCTTTTTCACCCTCAATGCCCAGCTCCCTCGAAGGTCCGGTGGTCTCCAACAGAGCTGCGTCAGTTTCCAAGAAGTTGGAGGTGGATCTCTGGAAGGACAAGGGGAGAGTGGGGAACAGGTGTCAGGCCTGCCAGCTGTCTGGGAAAGATGGGGAGAGGATAAGGAGAGATGCCCCATAGTCTGGTGTACTCAGCGACATCCCTTCCCACCTCCTCTTCAGTCTGTTCACAGCTGCACCACAGAGTCCGGGCAGGCCCCCTCCTCGGAGCCACACCACTACACACCTGCTGACTGCCCCCCCCCCAACTTCTTTGACTCAATCTCAAAATGTAGAAAGTCTTCTCTTAGCTCCAGGCTGTCCTCTTGGGTCCTGGTGACTGCCAGGGGTCTGCCTTCCCTTCTCTTTCCTCTCTGAGCCTTTTTTCTCCTCCAACAAAGCAGGTTGATGATACCTCCCGATGGACGGGTGGGAGAGGGAACAAGGTCATGTTCACAGAGGCCTCCGGAGGCAGCTCTGGGAGCCTTTGCTGGGCTGCAGTGGTGGCTGCTGGGATTGCCATGGTGTCTTTGTTGTCATATATTTTTCTTGCTGTCCCCTCCCCTTTCAGCACTGAGGTACTTTGGAGACCAGTCCAACCACAGCTGTACTGCCTGCTGCTGTCTGAGCTGTGGGATTTTGGGGTGTCACCAGAGGCCAGAGTCTTATGACTTGGGGCAAGGTAAGTGGGGAGCAGAGTTTTGAAACACGACTTACCTTTCATCAGCCTCTACTTGCCATGCTATCCACCTAAGAAAGATACGGAAAAGATGGGGTGGGGAGAGGTGAGGACTGTAGCCTCCGTCTCAGTTGAGCTCTGGCTGGTACCCAGAATGGACCCAGTTACAGTATTTGGAGCCTGAACATCAGATCCTATAAAAGTAACTTTTATTTGCCAGATGTAATTGTTGTCTCTTAGGCTTACTGCTAAATAAGCTCACCCTTTCTGGTTCTTTCTGAACTCTGGCTGGCTGGTTCAACCTAGCTGTTCTGGATTAAAACACCTCTCCAAGTTGACTGATTCAACCTGGCTTCTTTAAGCTTCTCACTGAATTGCTCTGCTTAGGAAAAACTGAAGTGGAAATTTCTGTTTTTTGTTTGTTTGTTTTTTAAACAACTCAGTTGTGTCATGTGATGCTTTTCTGGAAGCTGTCTTGTGAGAGTGCACGTGATGTTTTGCTGAAAACAGACACTTGAGAGGGCACATGATGTTTAGAAAGAATATAAATGGAACCCCACAAACAGTGAGAGGGTGCTATGCCATACAGTGCTTCTCTGATTTTCACTGGTCTTTGCTGGTCTTTGTTGGCCTTCACTTCGTAGAGAGAAACACACCAACAAATTCCTAGTGGTATTCTGGCTGATCTTGGTTGCTTCCACTGACACGTGCCAATTTGGCGGGAGCCTTGCTGTTTCTGTTGGATCGTGCGCCCTGCTACTGATTCATGTTTGGTGTTTGCTATTGAACCGGACTCTTCCTGACAACGAAGAGTGGAATCGCCCCAAGGAACTACTTCTAAGAGGCTCCAAAAAACCCTTTTCCTATTAACCTTTTTTCCCTACCTCTCGTTAGTGGGTTAGAAAGGAGGTTGAATCATTGAAGAACCCTGAATAAAGTAGGTTTTTAAAACGTTCTAAGACTACAAAAAATTGCCTCTCAATTCCATGAACTGAGCAGCACTGACCACACTGACTGCCCAAAGTCAACTGAACTCAACTGCATTCAGCTAAACTGCGCCAAACTGTACTCAACTGAACGCCACTCACTGAACTGTCCTCCCCCCTGGCATTGTGTACTCCTCTTAGGTAGCGTCTCTTTCTTGCCTGTCTTGTTAGAGTTAGGTATATCCTATCTGACTCATTCTGTCAAAATCTTTCTCTGATTCGTCACCTTTAGGATTAAAGGTGTGTACTAAAGTTGTGTCTGTATTCCAGCCAGAGGGATTTCTGTCTGCATTCCTGCTGGATCACATAGACCTAAAAGGTCTTTGGATGTGAACCCTTGCCAGAGCAGCCATGTTACTGGATTAAAATTCCTCTTCATGACACACACACTGAAGACATAATACTGTGCCCAAACACCAGACATCTGGAACGGTACCCATTCTACATGTATACACAGGACCACAGAAATAAGCCACTGCACATACACCATGAGTATACACACACACACACACACACACACAAGCATGAATGAACACACTTGCAGACCACCAATGCAATTAGCTCCTTTTGATTGAGCAATTACATTTCAACAAAAACTCTAGAGAGTTCAGTGAAGCTTGTAAGGAGCTGGGATTTCATTCACCCCAGTAGCATCTTTGGATGACTAAGAACCAGCTGTGCACTCTTGGGAAGACGGAGAAGCAGCTGTGTATCTTTTATTCCCATCCCAACGTGTGTGATCAGATAGATCCAGGCACCCAGAGGGAGTATGGCATAACCTAGCTGTAGACACAGAGTGAGGCTACGCGTGATGGCTGAAGTGAACTGTCACTTGACAGAATCTAGAATCATCTAAACCTCTGGTCGTGATTGTGGGGATTACCTTAACTGTGTTAAATGATGTGGAAAGTGTATTTGGAGGCTGGAGATATGGCTCAGTGTTTAAGAGTCCATACTGTTCTTGCCTGGGACCCAAGCTGAGTTCCCAGCACATACCCAAGTCTGCTGGTTCACAACTGTCTCTAACTCCAGTTCTATGGGATCTGATGCCCTCTGGCTTCTAAAGGGACCTGTGCTCACATGTACACACAGACCATACATGTAATTTAAAATAATAAAAAGGAAAGTCTTCAAAAAGACCCACCTTTAATGTGGATGGGACTTTTCCCTAGTGGAGAGGTCAGGGATCCTGGACTGTATAAAGTTACATACAGTGAGCTAAATACTAGTATGCATGCAGCTCTCTTTGCTTGCTAATTTTGATGGGATATGGCCAGCATCTTAGGCTTCTGCTGCCTTGACTGACCTGCGGTGGGCTATTAGCTAAAATAAACAAGTGAACAAATCTTTCCTCCCTTGAGTTGCTTTTGTCGGAGTGTGTTTACCGCAGCAACAAGAAAATAAACTCACATACTCCTTTTCAGTCACGTTTTTCCGGTTGCACTGGGGGCTTGAGACCCTAGAGTCCTAGGTCCTTCCAGCTCCTCCACCATCTTTAATCCAGCACATGGGTTCCTTGCCTCCACTGCGCATGTGTGTGTATCTGCGCGTTGGGGGTTGTAGGCATGACGTCCAGAGCTCAGCCAGCCCATGAGCTCATCCACTCGGCCCTCTCCTGGAGTCCCCTTTGGAGACTTCCCTGCCAGCTCCACCCAGCAGGGCAAGCAGATGCGAAATTGGAGCAAGCCCTCCTCTTGGGCCAGGAAAGAAAATATTCCTTTTCCCCCCTTCTCTCTAAAAATATGCTCAGGGCTTTTTTGAGCCTCAATGCAATAAAAAACAGCTGTGGCTCCAAACACCCCCGCAGCCTTCGCCTGGGGAGATGGAAAACAAAAACAGGCTCTGAAGGCAGATCGGCGCGTGTCCCAGCGCTGGCTTGGCTGAGGTGCCTCTGGCCTGGAGTGGCTCCCCAGGGACACCAAACTGTCCCTGTTTTCTAGTCCTGGGCACCGAAGCCACTCGTTTCTTTTCTCAATTCTATCATAGATGATGAAGTAAGAAGTATGGCTATACCTAGAGCCAGCCTGACAGCAGCGTCCTCTAGTGGCCAGGAGGAGGCTGTTTGCGATGTGGGGAGCTGGAGGGCTACCTGGAGCCGGTTACATTGGGATGGCCCTTAAGATGGGGTCAGAAAGTACTGTGGGGTGACCAGAACAGACAGCAGATCTGGAGGGGGTATGTGTAAAGAGATCGTCTGGGGAGATAGAATGAAACCTTGCAGTTGGGTAAGATGTATTTTAGACAGGTGAATAGGACCCAAGGAAGGGGCTTGAACAGTAGAGTCATTTGTATAGACTCCTCCAAGGAAGGGGCTCACTGTGTTAGAAGCCCTGGCTTGGTAGATGAGTACCTTAAAGGATCCAAACCTTCTAGCAAGGCTTCCGTATGCTGTCAATAGGTCTTCCTAACTAGCCCTGACTTTCTTCATCGGGAACCCATCCCCCACTCACGGGAGTGAGCATTAGGGCAGATATCCAAAGGTTGGAGGTAAATGTAGGTAACAGACAGCAATGGCCTCAGACCTGAGAGCCCAGAGGGGCTTTCAGGGGGTAATTGAGGAGCCCTGGAAAACTGAAAGTTCCCCCTACCAGTAGCAAGCCAGCCCTAACGTGTGCTTGCTGGCTTCTATGTTCCTTCATAGTTCCTTCACCTGTCTGAGGGGGCCCCAGCTTGTTAGAACCTCTAAGTGTGCCAGCTGCATGGGGCAGGCCTTGAGGCAAGGGCCCCGGGTCATTGTAGTGGTCTGTTACCCTGGAACTGTATCTTCCCTTGCTTCGGCCCTGGTCCTCCCCTGCCTCCCCTGCCTTTGTCAGAATGGCCCCCTCTTTCCTCCCTCTGCTCCCTGTCTAGGCCCCAGGTCAGCCTGGGGTCCTCAAGAAATAATAATAGCAGCAATAGTGCTGGTAGCATCTTTGCATGTTTTATTGTTCACCACCTACACTGACTCTTGACAAGAAACAGCAGACCCAGATGAGGCCATCATTTCATGGGGACCAGATTCACACATGTGCCCTGGATCACCTCCCCTGGCCTCTGTTCTGCCTCTAGTTAGTGGTTTAATGGGTGTGGCTTGGGTTTGGGGATTTAAAAAAAAAAATTCCCAGAAAATTCAAGTATGGGAACCACCGGTTTTCTGAAGAATTTTTTAAAAAAGGACTCATAAAACCCAAACAAAAGATTTTATTGAGATTTAATTGGCATACCATAAATTGCACACACTCAAAAGATGAAATTTGAGAAATCTCTAAAAGCTGTCCTAACTGTTTTAACACTGAGTTCAGTAGTTCTAAGTATAGCCCTGCTGTTGTGCAACTAGTTGATAGAACTTTCTCATCTTGCAACACCAAGCAAGACTCTAGGCCCATTAGTAATGTCCGGGCTCTTGGGAGCATTTCTTTTCTCCATGACGGTTTCTGTGTTTGTGGTGTTAGAGATTAAGTTCACTGAGCTATATCCCAACCTCATGTTTAGTTTGTGAGGCAGGACATCACTATGTTGATATAGGTTAATTGGACTTAACACTGTACACCAAGCTGACTTTGAGTTTGCAATCCTCCTGCCTTAACCTCTTTCTTTTGAGTAGCTGAGATGATAAGCATGTGTTAGGAGAGTTTGCCCCTCCTCTGTCCCTCCCTTCTCTCTTTCCCTCCTCCCTCCTTCCTTCCTTCCCTCCCTCCCTCCCTTCCTTCCATTCTTTTTCGAGACAGGGTCTCACTGGCTTGGAGTTCCTTAGGTAGATTATGCTGGCCTTGAAATTACAGATCTGCACCTCTGCCTCCTGAGTGTTTTTCTCCGTGATTGGGATATACCAGGTACTTCTTCAAGTGGCACGGGTCCAGCACAGGCCATCATGTTTGTCATAGGATCTCCTTCCCTTTTAAGGCTGAATAAGCCTCTATGTGAGTGATCACGCTTTCTCTACGCACTCCCGTGTCCCTCTGTGGACATCGCCTGCTTCCATCTGGGTTGTTAGACGAATGCTTAGCAGACACCAGATCACTGCCTCTCTTCCAGACTCAGCTTTCAGTTCGTTTGGGTCTAGATTTGGAAGTGGAAGGCTGGGTCATTGGAAATGATATTTTTAGTTTTCTGAGGAAGTGACTACCGCTTTCCCTAGTGGTAGCCTGTGCACAGTCCCACCCCCTGTGCATGTACAGCCCACTTTCTCTAGTCCCTTGTAGTAGTGCCAACACTTACTGCTTTCTGTTTTGGAGGTACTCGCCCTCCCATAAAGGGTGAAGAGCTGTCTCTGCTTCTGATTTGCATCTCTCTAATGATTGGCATTGTTTAGCATCTTTCCTTGGGTCATTTCTTCGGAGGAGTGAAGGGACCTTTTTTTCTTGGTGTAGCCTTGGGGTTCAAGGCATCTACATGGTGAAGCACAGATTCTTAATGGCAGAAAGCCATGGGCCCCTTGGATGAGGAATAAGGGGAAAGTGCAAGACACAGGGCCCTGGCCTTCTGCTGGGTGAGATCAATATAGGGGACAGAAAGAAAGAGCTAGAATAAGTCACAAGAGCGGGCTATACAGCTCACCTCATTTGTGTGTATGATGCATGTATGCATACATGTATGTATGCGTGCACGTGTGTGTGTGCGTGTGTGTGCGTGCATGTGTGTGTGTGTGTGTGTGTGTGTGTGTGTGCATGCATGTGCTGGAGGTGCTGGCAGCAGGTGTGTGTATTAACCAGATGTTAACACTGGGTGTCTTCCTCAATCACTCTGCATTGCTTTTTGAGACAGGACTCTCACTTATTGAACCTGAAGCTTGCCAACTTGGGCCAGATCCTCCTGTCTCTGTCTCCCTAGCACTAGGACTATAGACATCTGCTCCCCACCCCACAGTTTTTAATAAGTGTGCTGGATATTTAAACTCAGGCCCTCAGACTTATACAATAAGCACTTTATCCACCAGGCCATCTCCCTCATCCCCCCATCCCCCATCAGAAAATGGGGAGTGAAGCTTGGCTCTGCTTGTGTTTGTTTGGTAGGAAATGAAGATGTTCTGAGGAGGGAGGAGGGCTCTTCTCACTTGCCTGATTCTGACTTCTGACCCTCAGCAGTGGACACCCCAAGCATGCCCTACAGACTGACAAGAGAAGGCTGTGCTGCCCACTTTGTGTGTGTGTGTGTGTGTGTGTGTGTGTGTGTGTGTGTGGTGCATGTGACTGTGGAGGGTGACAGGAGGGACTACACTAGTTGGCAAGCTCCAGCTTCCGTGAGAGACCCTGTCTCAGGAAATAAGGCAGTTAGAGACGGCCAGTGAACCATGCCTTCTGCTCCACTATCTTGTGACTAAGTCAGAATCCACTGATGAGTGTTCCCGTTCTTCCAGCATCCTCTCTCTTCTCCAGAGGCAAGCCTGCACAGCTTACCTCTAAAGTCTCTCCAAAGACAGAGTTCTGTTGATACAAAGTATACCAGACGGTCCTTCGCCTGATACCTAAACTTAGTTGCAGGTTAAGCCACCGCTACAGAAATGCTGACCTTGCTCTACTCCTGACACCCCTACCCCACCTTCATTCTTCAAATGTGTCTGCTCTCTCGGTTTCATTGATACACTCATAACTTTGCTTCGCCCTGACTTGTTCTGAAACTCCCCCCCCCCCCAGCTCGCTCTGGCCCTCCCGTATGGCCCTGCTCACTCTGACCGGCCCTGCTTGCTCCAGTCGGCCTCGCTCGCTCGCTCCCATCGGCTCCTCTTGCTCCGGTTGGCCCGCTCACTCCAGCTGTCCCCATTCAGCTCTGCTTGCTCTGGACAACCCTGCTCATTCCAGTTGGTCTCTCCAGTTCAAGGATTCATTTCTTATTATTCTTCATAAGTAAGCTGTAGCTGACTTCAGACGCACCAGAGGAGGGCATCAGATCTCATTACGGGTGGTTGTAAGCCACGTAAGCCACCATGTGGTTGCTGGGATTTGAACTCATCACCTTCGGAAGAGCAGTCGGGTGCTCTTACCCGCTGAGCCATCTCACCAGCCCCCCTGAAACTCTTTCTTTGATGTTAAGTTGTGAACCTCGCTGTACCTGAGTCGAGCACCCTAAGACTTTGGTGGGACTCACTGGGTTGCCCAGCCAGCAGCATGAAAATCTATTTCCTTCTTACAAGTGCCAATTGGGCCAAGATGGGGGCTCTGTTTCAGGGACTACCAGTCCAGGGCTCCCACCATGAGGCCACCTGAGACAAGCAGCTAGAATGTGATCGGTGGAAGAGTAAAGTGTTTCAGCAGTGACTTCAGTTGGAGAGAGGAACTCTAGGACCCAGCCAAGGGTTTGAAACCAGATCATTCTTAGGAGCAGAGCCCAGATCCGACTCCAGCAGCATCCCACTCTCCTGCCTTGGCAGAGATTCCCTCATGGGGAGCTCTGAAGGGAAAGTAGTGCTCTGTAGGTCTGTGGGATGCTCTGGCCTGACACTTTGGGGAATGAATGAATTCAAGATCCTCAGAAACTCAGGTCCCCAAAGTCAGACTCATGAAAATTACTCAGAAACTGTAAGAGATCAGCACCCAAGAACAGGACTCTGAGACATACTTCCAGCCCACAAAGGCCTACCCCCACCCTATTCCTACTTCCACTCCCACCTGCCCACTCCACAGACGGGGAAACCGAGGCCCCGAGAGACGTAGAGCAATGGCTCAAGGTCACCAGGCAAGTCAGAGGCTGAGCTGGCTTCTGGCTGGCCGGCTTCCTTCCCACTGCGTTCCGGCTGCCCTCCGTGAGCATTCCAAGGCACCATGTAACAGGAAAGGAAGTGTCAGCAGGCTGGCTCACCACACATAGCCCTCCTGCTTGCAGTCAAACACCATGAGCCTGCTTTTTCCAGACCAGGAGGGGGACCAGATTACCAAACCCAGCATTTACTTCTATTTTCCAAGAATGAAGTCAGCAGTTTTACTCTGAACAGAGTTCTCAGAGGTCCCGAACCCTCTCCGATTCCGCCAAGTCCCCTCCTGGGCTGCCTTGCGTCTTAAAGGTGTGTGTTACAGAGTCTCAGATACAGTACCTTCCTCTGTTGCTTCCCTTTCTAACTTCTAAAGTTGAGGGTGGGCCAGTAAGTGGTTCTACCCACAATTCACAACACAAAACCTCTCTGCCCCAAATGTCCTAGGTGTTGAGCTGTGGTCATGTTGTCCAGGATGTTATAAGTCAAGATGTGAATCAAGGTTTTTTGCCTCTAAAATGCTGTGGGTGCCTCAATAAGGTCCCCCTTTTTCTGGACATCTCCCAACAACTATCTGGTACTAAGAGGGAAGAGGAGGGGCTGAGTCTCCGGGAACTCTGTAATGTGGGCCGCTCTGGACTCTGCAATCCAAGAGGCTTGAGACAGGTTTATGCTCTAAAGTGGCTGTGACGGGAGAGAAAATCCACTCCACTCCTGTGCCTAAAGGGTGGACAATCAGCTCTCTTGGGTTCCTCCCCCAAGAGCAGTATCCTAACTCCAGCTCTACCAGGAATGGAAAAACCTATATCTGCCAATGACCTCACTCTGAAAAACTGCAGGAGGCGGGGCCAAGCATCACTCCAGGGAAGTGCATGAGCGAAAGGCTCCCAGCTGCCAGCAGGGCTCCAATAAGCAGAGTCTCGCCAAGCTTAGAGACCCCCAGGCCTTGGGCTAGTTCACAACTCCTCTGACCTGGGTCCTCCTTACTCCACAAGAGGCATGCCTGAGGATGAATACTAGGACCTTCTCACTAGACAAACCTAATACCTCTGCAGCTCTGCATGTAGAATTTCAGAGGCCTCTGGGACCCAGGTCCACCAAGAGAGGCTCCCCAGGCCCTGAGAGCCAGAGGTGGGGACTGAGAAAAGAGAAAGGGGGTCATCCTGACTGACATAGAGCAAAATGGACACATGACTGCTCCTGGAGGCTTGTCATGTGGGTCACCCTCTGGCCTGACATCTTTTTGTTCTATGGTTGGGAGAACACCTTGACCCTGTGCAGTGATGGCAGATAGTATCATGGTACCTACTGCAGTGGTGTGTGTGTGTGTGTGTGTGTGTGTGTGTGAGAGAGAGAGAGAGAGAGAGAGAGAGAGAGAGAGCTTGCCAACCTACAGAATGAGAGGATCTAAAAGCTCAGCTCCAGGCTGCTGTGCTGACAGAGCAGGAAAAGGCACTTGCCACCATGTCTGTCGGTCCCCAGGAGCTACAGAGCAGAAGGAGAGAACTGATCCTGCAAGTTGTCCTCTGACACGTGCCTGTGCATGTGTGTGTATATACGTATGTGCCCATGTACTAAGTAAGTAAATGTAAAAAAGAATTAAGACCAGATCCAACGAGCAGAGGTACCCTGGAAGTGCAGTTTCTAGTATTCTGGGAGGCCTGAGGGAGGTGCACCTTTCCACTGTAGCTCTGGGAAGCCCTCTCCCCTCCCCTGCAAGCAGAAACTAGGGAGAGGCAGTTATCATCCCAGGGCAGAGCACAGGAAGGGCAGCAGAGTGACCTTCCCCTGGGACTGTGACAGTGGAATCCCCATGTGTCCTTGTCCCGCTCTCAGTGAAGGAGGAGCAGGCAGACCAACCACAGCCACAGCTGAGAAGGAGGCAGCCTTCGCGGTCAGAGAAGCACCCTTTGCTGCCAGAGCTGTGGCACTTTTCTTCTTGTTGGATGCATATGTGGTTTCCTACACCGTCCTGCATGGGTAGAGAGAGTTATTTACAAACATGCCTTTCCTGGTCAACTCCAGTTCACTGCTGCAACACCTAAAGCCTTTACTTGCATAAATGTGGGGTCTGTCATGACAAATCACTTGTTTGTTTGTTTGTTTGTTTTGTTTTTTTGAGACAGGGTTTCTCTGTATAGCCCTGGCTGTCCTGGAACTCACTCTGTAGACCAGGCTGGCCTTGAACTCAGAAATCCGCCTGCCTCTGCCTCCCGAGTGCTGGGATTAAAGGCGTGTGCCACCACCCCCGGCAACTTGAGTTTTCTTACACCTCCTTTTTTTTTTTTTTTCCTGGTGCTTCTCTCCATTTAGATTGTTTAATTGCCTTCAGCTGAACTAGATTTTGTTTTTTAGTTGCTCGTGTGTGTGTGTGTGTGTGTGTGTGTGTGTGTGTGTGTGTGTGTGTTGCTATGGATGGAACCCAGGACTTTTGCACATGCCAGACAAATGTTCTACAAAGCAACATCTTCCCCTGCCCTACTTATTCCTAGTAGACTTTGAGGTGCATAACTTCACCTTGGGTCTGTCACTGTGGGTTTTAAGTGTCGTGCATACTAATGATTTGAGCAGTTCTTTAACTTTGCATTTGGACCCTGAGTGTCCCATCATGTGACTAGACCTTTGTGCCTGCTTGTTTAAGTTTGCTCTGCTATTATTTTTCTCCATTTAAGCATTTCTCCCTCAACGTATCCGCAGTTGCACATGTGTATGCATGACACACACATATGCCTGTTCATGTGTATGTGTGCGTGTATGGACATAAAGCTGCAGCCGTGTGCATGTGCATGTGGGGGCCAACGGTCTCCTGGTATATCGGTGAGGCTGGAAGGCCAGCAAACCCAGGGATTCTCATATCTCCACCTGCATGCTGACATAGAAGAAGGCGCACCTGGATGCTCACACAGTGGCTGAGCCATTTCTGAGGTCCCTACCTTTAATTCTCACGGTGTCATCAAGACTCATGGAAGAACCCAATAAGCACCTTCTTTATAACTGTGTGTGCTACAAACAATTCTCTAGGAGTCAAAGGCACTTGGGTGCCTGTTTGTGCGGACGGGCATTAGATTTCCCTTTTTAATTTCATCCTACCCCAGATGCCTCCTGGTAGCATCCTGAGCAAGGAACAAGTAACGCAGGCACATTTTCCTCCCGTGTAATCAACTGATGCTCTGGGAGGACTGTTTTATTTCTGAAGTAGTGAGGTCTTCATAGTCTCTTCATGCACATCCTGGTTTGGAGAAACTGCTTCATCCCTAGCCCATGACCTGTGAAACTGTGACCTGTGACCTAGCCACTGGCCTCCTTAGGCCACCTGAGCCAATCAGGCATCTGGTTAGGAAACTGGGATTTGGAACCGGAGAGAACCACCTGTGGGGAGCTGAATTGCAGGCCAGGTGATTCTGGGACTGCCTACATAGGAGCTGCCATCCCCGGTCATGGCTAGGTAGCCAGGAGTCAGGCCGCGTGACCTCTGAGGCAGAGTGCATAAAGTCCATAGGTGGGGCTGTGCCAGTGAATTCATGGAGAGAGCAGGGAGGTCCGGCATAGGGTGTGGCTGAGACTGATCCACAGTCATGCTAGGGAGAGGGCCACGCTTGCCTCAACTCTGCATGCCTGTTCTGTCTTTTTGGCAGCTGTGCCAAGGATAAGGATGGCAGGCCTGTCCCCTCCCTCAGCCATTCCATCTCAGCTCTCCTGTTTATTGACAGCTCCGGGGGAGGGGAAGGTGTTCACACCAAGGCTAGTATTCTCTGCAGGGGTTCACCAATGGATGCAGGAAACCACATTTATAGCATCTCTGGGCAACTGATAATCTACTATCCTGCTTTTGGATGCTAGCTTAATCATGCCCGTTTTAGAGAGGAAAAAAAAAATGGGCTCAGAGAAAGGCAGGTGGCACACCAATCAGAAGCAGGGCTCAAAACTTCTTACCAGAGCCTGGCATCTCTTTTTTAAAGGAGCTCAGCAGGAAGGCAAGCCCAGGCCAGGAGACAAGATAGGCGGCAAGATATGCTTGTTCCTGGGAGCCGTGTGGTAAGAAGGCCTTGGCAGTCAGTGCGGAAAGGCACTGTGGTCTCAAGCCTTTTCTGGGTCGCATCTCTTTCACCTCCTAATGTGAGATTGGCCTGGTGCCCTCTGTAGCCCCTAAGCTCTGTGTGAGCTGAAGGGCCCCCAGCAGGCTCGGAGGTCCGAGGCAGGAGAGCCTCTTGCCAGCGGAGGATTGCTACCTACGGCTCCAGAGCCCCCAGCTCTGCTCATGCCACACGAACTGCAACGCATCTGTAAAGTGGAGAAAATTCTGCTGCCTCGCCACATAAATGTTAACAGATCCCATCAAGACAGTGGACACCAATTCCCCTGTGCATTGATGGATTAAATACTGCCAACCACTGTCCCTGCACCCTGCAGCTCCCCGGGGCCAGTGAGTGGTCGCAGCCTCCTGTCCCACTCTCTCCAGCTGCAGCGCTGCCCTGGGATCTAGCAGCTGGCCCCTGTGGGCTCGTTTCCTGGGCAGAGTGAGTTCATGAGCTCTGAGACATGGCACACTGCCCTCCCACCCCTCCCCTGCTGACTGCAGGCTGTCAGGCCCGCACTAAAAATACCCAGTTCATGAATGGAGTCAGGGAGACTGTTCTGACCCCACAATTAGCTTCAGTCATAAACCTACTCTCCACTCCCCGTAGGGTGCTCAGACCTCCTGGGGCCACTCTGCTCAGCTGCACCGCCTTTGGAGGCTAGAGGATTGCTGGGGATAAGCAGAGGATATGAGCCCTTTGATAGGTACAGAATCAGCATTCCCTCCAATGGAGAGAGAGGGAGGCGTGGGTGAGAATGAACGTAAATGGGTTAAATTCCCCTTTAGGGCAGAAACAGACCTGTGTTTGTAGTCAGAATTTGAGGCTCTGAGTTTCTCTGTCATGTTCACTCCATCACTTGCTGCCCTAGAGAGGCCTTCGGGTTGGTAAAGTGCTGAGTGATGAGCCTCGGACATCTTTCTTCTCTTTTTGGGAGCAAGCCATGACCCACCTCAGAGACAGGAAGTGGGGGGCCAAGCTTGCAGAACAGCAGATCAGGGCTGAAACAGAGCCGTGGACATCCAAGGGCCACTAGCCAATAGACCAGGCCTGGAAACTTGGGGACCCCCTTGTGGACTCACTGGAGGTCACAGACTCCTAGGTCCTTTCTAAGCCCTGGGGGCAAATGGCTTATATCCTTGAGATGTGACAGCAGACAGAAAGGAAGACCACCATGTCAAAGGGGTCCAATGCAACTAGGCCACTGGTTGCTAAAATCTGCCCCAGAGCCCCTCTCCTAGAAGACTTGTCCTTTAGACCTTAAGGTCTCTGAGGACAGAGTTCTGAGGAACAGGATTGGATGAATGGGCTCAAGAACGGAGATAGAAAAAGTCTGGGGGTATCTCCTCAGTGATATGGAGAGTAGTAGGGGTTCAGGGGGCCACAGAAACAGTTATGATACAACTGACTCCCTCAGGGACCTTGTCTTGGAGACCACTGAACTTGGGAGCTACTGCTTGTCAAGACTATTAGGGACAGCCTTTCCCTAAGAAGTTAGCCAGTGAACATACTGCTGGCCTCACATGGCGCGCTGCTGGGATCTGGGATGTGGAAGCCTATGGTGGCAGAAAAATCTGGGCACATCAGGGCTAAGGAAACTGAGATATCCTGGAAACTTTGGATACCTGGCATCTTACAACCTGGCAAATGCATAGGAACTTGGACTCTTTCAACATTTTGTAGTGTTGGGGACTTTTTTTATTTTTTATTTTTAAGCTTGATGCTCCTTGAGCCTGAGAGTGATAGGTGTCTCCTTGGTGGGCATTTTTGTCAGTACCTCTGTGTCTACAGGATTTCAAGAAGTTTCTTTTTTGGATTTAAGGAATAATATCCTATTGCTTAGTGTCGAGTGTTGTATCGCTCAGCCAACAATATTTGTTGGCCGGTGGGACTTCTCTTTCAATTAAAAAAATAAAAAAGCCTATTAGTGCAGGTTCCATGTTTATGTGGAGGTCAGGGGTCAGCTTGAAGGAGCTGGCTTTCCCCTTCACTCTATGGGCTGTGGGGATGGAACACAGCTGTCAGGCTTTGACAGGAAGTGGTTTTCTTCTTGTTTTGTTTTGTTTTTAAACCCAGTGAACCAACTAGATGGCCCTCAACTTTCACCAGATATTAGTGTTCACTTGAGCACAGGGCATGGTCATTGCCTGCTTTTGCAGGTGGGGAAACTGAGAAGCCCAGGGAGGGTCCAGCTTGGCTTTAGAGTGAAACAGATTAGAGTTGGATCTTGCCCCTCCACCTGAGTGCTGAGTTCAGCACAGCATTCAGCATTCATAGAACCTCCTTGCTCTCCCGGGCTCCAGCCTTCTGCTGTGGGGCAGCGGGACCCTGAGTCAGGCCTGGCCACATGCCAGGAGTGCCACATGACTGAGGAGCGGGGGAGCTGTAGAGTCCAGCCAGTGGGGAATAATGGACTGACGTCTCCTCTTGCCTTACCAGAACTCCCATCCAGAGGGAGGGATCCTCAACAGCCCATCTCCGTACTCCCTGCAGGTGCTCCCAGTCCTCAGCTGCCGTGTCCCTCCATCTGTCATCTGTCTCTAGCTTCCGGTGGCCCCTCCTGTGCTTGCTGTGAGCTCATAGACTCTACAGGCCATCTCTCTGCTTCCCTTCCAGAATCCCAGCCTCATGGTTACAAACTGGTTAACACCCTCCATGCGCCTCAAAGATAGAACTTGGCGGTTGGGGTCCTCACCGAAACAGAACCCGAGTTAAATTTGCTCTCACCCTGACTCCTAATTCTCCAACACAAGTTACACCCCCCAGTTCTACCTAAGGTTGATACCATCTTCTGAAGTTAGCTCAGACCCCACAGGTTGACGGCTCAGTCCCACAGAGCTGTCTGCACTACAGCCAACACAAGGCAGGGTCCACCTGTACATTTGAGGGAATGACCATGAGTGACCCCTTGTCTACAGCTTGTGTTCTTTCTTACACTTGCCTTTCTGAGGACTCCCTTAATCTGCAAAGTTATTTAAGTCAAGGGCTGGCCCCATGCTCCTGAGGTGGGCTTCCTGTCCACTCTGTTTGCTTGCACTGTGCAGAGGGTAGGCCTAGCCAGGCTGACAAGATGTTAATCCAGGTGTGGTGGCTCACATCTGTAGCCCAGCTACTCATGTGACTAAGGCTAGAGGGATGCCTGAACCTAGGAGTTTGGGCTAGCCTAGATAACACAGCAAGACTATGTTGAGAAAGAGGGAGACACAGAGAGAGGCCAGGAAAGTGAGAGAAAGAGGGGGGAAAGAGAAGAGGCAGGGAAGATTAGGAAAACAGCAATAATTTAAATAGTTAGCAGTAGTCAATCAGAAATACACGGTTGTAATTTACAATGGAGTTTCCCGATTCTTAAGTCAATCGGAAAGCACACAGGAGCTCAGCTGCTGAATTAGTCATCAGAGAAGTGAAAATCAGAGCCGTAGCGAGGTACCTCTTCACACCACCCGGGATGGCTATTTTTTTTTTAAGAGAGAAGAGAAAATAAGCAGGCTTGGTGAGGATGTGGAGAAGCTGAAGCCCTTCAAACAAGGCTGGTGGGAATGTGAAACTTCAGCCACTGTGACAAAGAACCTGGCCAGCTCTCAGGAAGCTAAACATAGAATTACCATAATCCCAGCAATTCCACCCCTAGGTATGTATTAAGGAAAAGAAAACCACCACCCAAAACCTTCCACATGACAGAGGGATCAGTTGCCGTTTGGAGAATGTGCAGATGACTCAGATGTTGACCGTGTGATGAGTGAGCAAACTGGCACATCTATGTAATGGAATATTATTCAGCCCTGAAGAGGAGCAGGGAGGTGACTCATTGGACTGTACTGACCCCCGACTGTGCTCCAGGTATGACTCGATGCTCTGTGAAAGCAGCAAGTCTCCTGTGGTGATGGTTCCATTTGAGTGGCTGATCCCGAAAGGCAAACCCTGAGAGACAGGAAATGGATTTTGGTTGCTAGGACACTGGAGACAGGGCTCCAATATGGGGACTGATTGATAATAAAAGATGCTTCTTTGGAGAATGGTGGTGCTCTGGGGCCAGGCCGCAGTGACATCTCTCACACAGTGAATGCGTGAGAAGCTGCTGGGCTGGGCTTTTCAGACAGTGACTTTCAAGTCTCGGGGTTGTATCCCCATCCTGCATGGAGGAAGGGGTCAAAGCAACTCTTGTTACAAATGGAAGTTTTCTGTTTTGTTTTGTTTTTTGGGTTTTTGTTTTGTTTTGTTTTGTTTTCTTGAGACAGGGTTACTCTGTGTAGCTCTGGCTGTCCTGGAACTCACTCTGTAGACCAGGCTGGGGCTTGCTTACAGTTTTAGAGTTGATCCATGATCATCATGGCAGGAAACAGACAGCCGTGGTGCTGGAGGGGAGCTGAGAGCTTTATATCCAGATTCACAACCTCAAAGTCCACCCCCAGAGACACACCTCCTCCAGCAAGGCCACACCTACTCTAACAAGGTCACTCCTCCTAATTCTTCCCAACAGTGCTACTTCCTGGTGACCTAACATTCAAATACATGAGTCTATGAGGGCCATTCTCCTTTAAATCACCACAGAAGGTGAGAATAGAAGTATACTTGTAATCCCAGCACTCTAAAAGCTGACGCAGGAGGATTGCTATGACCTTGCAGCCAGCTTGGGCTACATAGTGAGAACTAGTCTAATGAGGGTAACATAGCGAAATTTTGCCTCAAAAACATAGTCAAATCACCAATAACAAGTAGGACAAAGTAGAACATAGGGTCAGGGGTGTGTCTCAGTGGTTCAGTGTGTGCTTATCACGATCAAAGCCCCTGGGAATTCCCCAGCCTTCTGAATAAATTGAATGAATAAAAATACATTTAAACCTAATGCTATTATTCTGCTAAAGGAACACGGCAGTAAGAGGACTGCTCGAGACACACTGCTGTATTCATAGGAGGTCAGTGCCTAGCTCAGGACTCGGTGTGGAAGAGGAGGCAGAGAGATTGTGAGAACCAGGGGGCGCGGAGGGCACCAAAAACCAGGGTCTTCCAGACTCAAGGGGACTGATCGACACATGTATCGAAGAGATTGGGATGGTACAAGACCCACACGGGTTTAAACCAGACAAAACCCCCCAGCACCGGCGAGGGACGTGGGCACAACTCCTACCCATCACAAAGGAGCTATCTGCAACTGATGCCAGCTGGCAAAGGGAAAACCAGCGGTTCCAACGGAGTCTCGTGAGAATGTTTACCACACTCCAGGTCAGGTCCTGTGCTCAGGAGCAGTCGGCTGACATGAAGGATTCCGTGGGGTTTGTCCTTGTTTATTGTTTTGGAATTTTGGGGCTTATTTTTTTTATTTGTTTTGATTTTATTCTATTTTCATTTTTGTTAGACACACACATAGGAAGAGAGGGAAAGACAGAGACAGAGACAGAGACAGAGGGGAGAGAGAAAACATGGAGTGGTGTGGGTAGGGGGAAGGGGAGGACCTGGAAGGAGCTGGGGGAGGAGGAAAACATGATTACAGTATATTGTATCACACATTTCTAATTAAAAAAAAATAGCATTTAAACCCCTATCTTGCCCTCTGTGTTTCGCTTTCCTTCCAAATGTCGAATGCCCAGTTCTCTTCAGGGCCCCTCTAGCCACAGTGGAGGGAAGGAGTGTGAGGTATTCAGTCGCCTGTCTGGACAATGGGGACTGTGGACAATGGGCCTGAGTGCCCTCGTGGAATGTTTTGTCTGAGGTGCAGACTTAGTGGAGGAAATGGAAGAGAATGCCTTGGGCCTAGCACCAGGAAACAGAGCAGGGAGGGAGAAGGTTAGTCAGAAATCTCTGAAGAGAGAGAGGCTCAGGGGGCCAGAGGCCCCTTTCCCTGAAGGAGAGGCAGCCTCTGTTCCCTGAGGTTGGGGCTGGGTCAGCTCATGTGTTCTGGGGAATGGAGGAAAGGGGAAGCTGGCTGAGGTCTGGGAGGGTCACCATCTTCAGCACCCGGCCTGGTTCTGTAGTCCTGCCAAAACAAGCCTAAAGAGAATCTTCCGGGAAGGGGCTAGATCTACGTGGGCTGCACTACTCATGGGGTAAGGGATTCATGAGGTGGAGGGAGGACCCAAGAGTTGGTCCATGTGAAACCCACCAAGGGGCCTCATGAGATAATAAAATACTCTGTACTACAAAATCCCTTCTCCACGCTGTACCCGGAGTCGGAGGGTCCCCACATCTTCCAGGGGACAGTCTCTCCTGGTAGCCCAGGAACAAGCTAACAGGCTTGTCTCAATAGATGCACCAAGGGACGCCACGGTGATCTTTGGTTACAGTGATCAACCAGAAAGTTCCAGAGAGGGAGGAGGGGAGGCCTAACAGAGCACTACCCCATGGGGGGTTTGCTGGGCTGTGTCTCCAGGAGCCTGGTCTCATCAGGTGACAAGGGGTGGTACTCAGGCCAGTTCCCTAAGGCAGACTTCTCTCCCCATTATAGTTTGCACAGAGACACATGGGCACTGAAGGGATAGATATCATTAGGTCTCTGACCATCTATCTCTCTGTGCCCTGCTGTGGTCTAGTTCCTTCTAACAGCACAGGAGATGAGGGACAAGTAGTGAAGTCCCCATCACCAGGTAAATAGAACCTCTGCCCTAAGGAAGGGCAGACAGGTCCCTCTAGGTCAGCTCTGGAACCCCAGTGTGGGCCTTGGTAGGAGGGCTGCTTTGCTTCCAGGCCTGGGTCACAGAGTCAAAGGTCAAACTGTGCCAAGGAACGCAGCAGATCTCTGTGTGCTTTTGCTGCGCTTATCAGTTGCGGGGAGAGAGCTATACATACTTGTGCACCCAGCTCACACTGCTTTCATTCAAGTCAAGGCTCTCCTGGTGAGGCCACCCACAGGGACACTCTGCCCTGGAGGTCACAGACTGTGTGACAAAGAACAGGGACACAAGATTCCTAGAGAAAGCTGCTGGGGGAGGGGTCCTGGTCCCAACATTCGCCAGATCCTTTTGTTGCCTAGGGGCGTGGGGGTACCTGCCTCAGGAGACCTGAGAACTCCCAGAGGGCAGGGACCATGGAACCACAGACAGGGAATTGAGAGGGTCCTGGCCAGCAGCTCCCTAGATGGCCTTCCCTCTCTCCACCTGCCCTAGCATTGCCATGGGGAGGTCAGAAAGAGTCTGACCACCAGGGCTCCTCGGAATTCCCCAGTCATGAAGGCACCGTGCATTCCCCTAAAAGGCCTGGCAGAGACAGCTGGGCTCAAAGAATCCAGATTACATCAAAGAGTACGGAAACAATCTGGTCAGCATTTCCTGGTGGAAGGTACCAGCGACATTCCTGGCCTTGAGGTGGCCCAGAGAAGGAGCAGCCAGCCCCTCTGAGCCCCAGCGTGGGAAAACAGCTGGAGACAGCAGGGATTAGGTATCCACCCATGCCTGGCTTACCCTCCTTGGGCTTCTCACCCAGGAGACTTTGGTCTGGTGCTGTAAACAGGTTTAAGGCTTCCAGAAGTCTGTGAGCAAGGGCAAGGGTAAGGTTTCAGATCAACACTGGAGTTTGGGGTTGCCAGCTTTCCTGGTGCTTTCTTGCATGTTGGCAGTGGGTGTAGGGTTTCTGTTGTTTGGAAACATGTCACATATGATGGGAGAACGGATCGGAAAACTACAGTCAGAAAAAAATATCAAAGTTCAAATCCAACAATCACCACTGAACGTGTGTGTGTGTGTGTGTGTGTGTGTGTGTGTGTGTGTGTGTGTGTGTGTGTGACATCATAGGATGCATGACTGTGTGGAGTGGACTGAGGTTATGTAACATGCGCAGAGCCACACAGCTAGCAGTGGGCAACTTGGCTTTGTCCATGTGCGAAAGTGGCTGAGACAAGGTGCTTAAGTTGAAGGTCCTTTTCATTCTTCTTCTGTTCAGGGTGCTGACCTGGGTGGTAGACCTGGGCCAAGAGGTGAAACCCTGTTTCCATGGTTACACACTCCTCATAGCTGGTCTGATGGAGTCGCCTCCAGGAGCTCAACATCCAGAGCTGCGCTGCTGAGGCTGGAGGCAATGTCCACGCCTAGCTCCGTTCACAGGAGGGTCCACGGTGACTGGAAGGGCCCTCAGAGTCAAGGTGACAAAATGGTTAGGGACATTGGTTTTGCAACCAGCTGGATCTGGATTCCAACTTAGCACTGTCTCTCTGTGACTTTGAACAAATTCCTTGCCATCTCTGAGCCTCAGTTTCCCCAACTTGTACAAGAAGAGGGAAACCACTTTCCTTGCCGGGAACCTACATGGAAAGCATTCAGCCCATGATCAGAGAGCAGCAGCCATGCTCCCAGAGGGAGCCGCGCTGGTTCACCCCAGGCCTGGGCACACCCTTCATAAGCTCCTGATCCCGATCTCCCCAGATAACTCTGGGGTGCTCTGGGAGGCCAGGGCTTCCTTGGGTAGGGCGACGCAGGCCAGCTTCCCCACGGAGATCAAGTTTCCAGTTACTCCACGGAGCCAGATAAACACAGGGGAGACAGCCCGGCTCCTCAGGCCGCCCACTAACTACTAGATTCCGAAGCCACGCAGCTGCGGCTGCCCACTGTGATTGCGCCTGGCTCCAGTGTCCCTGGCCCGTTGCTGCTACCCTCCTGGGACCCTGAGGCCTGAGCTGGGGGTGTGGTGAAGGCGGGGCTAACCTTGGCAGCTGTTTCCCCTGGGCAGAGCCCTGGCCTTCTGGAGTCTCTTTGCCCAGCCAGCCACCTCTCTCCTCTGGTAATGACGTCATGGACCTGTGGGGTGGACCCAGGACTCTAAGGACACCCCCACACCTGTGCATCTCAGCTCTCTCCTGTCATACTTTATAATGGCTACACTTTTCCGTTATTGGTTTTTACTTTCTGGACAACTGGGTTTTCAGCATCGATGAGCAAAGACCGTGAAATTCTAAATCCTTAGTGAGCTGATAATTTGTGTCTGGTGAACTCTTACCAATCCTCCAAAACCCAACTCAAAACACCCTTTCTTGCCTTCCTGGGACTTGCCTCAGGCCACTCTGCGCAGTTTTCCCATAGAGAGCCAAGTGACCTTTCAGCAGTAGGGGACGGAAGGGGACTGTGAAGTCCTTCTCTCCACTCTCCACGGGACCTTCAGCTGCTATCCTCTGGGCTCCATTTCATCCCCCACCCACCTTTGAGAACCAGGTTCAGGTGGGCTCCTCCCACAGGCAGAGAGGAAAGGCCTAGACCACCCCAGAGCCTGGGCTGCAGATTTTAATTGGTGTTTATTTGAGGCCTGCTGGTCTCCTTTCCTGGAATGTAAATTCTCTGGGGAACTTGGGAGTCTGGCGGGCCCAGAACACTGGACTAATGTGCGTAGTTAAAGCAAGGGCCTGTCCTGCAGTCTGCCTGGGTTTCCCCTGCCTTATCTGCTCTCTCCGCCTACTTGCCTCTTAGCAGGATCTTTCTTCTCTGCCTTGCCTGTAACATGTTGATTTTTTAGATGTTTTATGTAGAGAGACAAGCATCCAGTATGCCCATTGTTTAACAAATGTAAATCAAGCTCCCATAACTACTAGAGTGTCAGTAGCTGTGGAAACCCAGGGTGTCTGTCTCTCCCTGTAAGGAAGAAGGACCTCCATTTCTGCTCCTCTACCATGTGGTGTTGCAGACCGCGTGGCATTCTGAAAACACAGCGATGAGTCCTGTTCATTGTTGGGATGCTCTGTGGGGTGTCACAGCTCACAGATTCCGTGTGTTTGACGTCTGCAACGTGATACCCTCACGTAGCTCCCCCATCCTCCATCTTTGCCTGTCACCCTGGCCCTGGCACACAATGTCACATGCTCATCTGACCTACTACCCCCCCCACACACACACACATAGACGCCTCTGCTCTCCTGGGGCCCTCGTGCATCATAGTTTTACTGAATGTCCTCGGTTGTGGGATACACATTTCATCACTTTGAATAACTAAGGCCAAACTATTTTGTGAAATGTTTGTACTGATTTTTCACTCCCTCCCCTTCCAGGGAGAGTTCTCAGTGCTCTGTGGTCATGTACACTGAACAGAGGACATTGGCTTTGGGGCAAATGTCATTCCAGCGGACACGACAATGGTTTCTAAGAATGACCCTCTCAGTGTCCGATCCTTGCCCTGTACCACAGAACAAAACAACAAAACAAGATAGAACCTCTCACACAGTGTACGCTGTCCGCACTGCCTGGAGTCTTCGTCTCTGCTGGTCCTGCTGGTGTATTATTTCTTTCGTTGCAATTTTACTTTGAGTTGATGTGGCTGGTACCTGTGAGCATCTTTTCAGCCTGCAGTAGCTATCTGAATTTCCTTTGGTGGGGAACTGTTTGTCTCCTTTCCTTTACGAGTTCTTTGGGTGGATTCTGGATCTGGGTTCTTTGTGTGATGCATTTTGGGAACATCTCCTCTCACCTGAGGCGTGTTTCCTCATGGCCTAAGTGATGATCAGAAATTTAACATGGTTTTTAAATGTATCATGATTTTCCTAGAGGGTTAGTGTTTTCTCCTGTGTGTGTGATTGTGGGTTTGTATGTGGCTGTGCACATAAGTGTGAAGGTGAGAACTCCTGCCTCCCACCCCATGCTACACCCCCCAGCTCCCCCGCGCCCCCCCCCCCCCCCCCCCCCCCCCCCCCCCCCCCCCCCCCCCCCCCCCCGTCATGCCACCATCATGCCCATAGAGGACAGAGAAGGATGTGTGGAGTCCTGATCGATCATGTTCTACTGCTGTATTCCCAGCAGCCTTCCTCTGCTGGTAATCCCACGACTCTGGCATCTCTAACATCTTTAGGTCTCCAGGGCAACTTCAACTTCACAGCTTCTTGTTCCAATGTCTGGGTTCTACACATGATCTTCTAGGCTCCTCCCAAGGGCTCGGGTCACATCTTCAGCTCTGCCCTCTGTAGCACTCTAAGCTCAGGTTGATTCACTCCACTGCTGCTGCTGTTCTTGGTGGTCTTCCCATCTCCAATACACTGGGGTCTTCTGCTGCAACTTGACTTTACCAAATCGCCTTTCACAGGCTCTCTTCATGGTGCCAAGCCTCAAATTCTTGGCATGACCCCTTCAGTCCTGACTGTCAATTGCAACTGAGGCTGCACCTTCACCAATGGCCTTCCATGGCCTCTCACAGTGCCAAGCCTCAGCTGCTCTTCATGACCCCTTCATGCCTTCAAAACCAGTATCACCTGGGCAGTGACTCTTACACATTACCAAGTCCAGCTGCAGCACAAGGTACAACCTTGGCTATCTGTGAAACATAGCTTCTTTGTACTCTTAGAAAACACTTCCCAGATTTCACCTCAGTGATGCTGGTCTCTTCTTAATTACCACTAATTTCTTGGCTCCAGCTAACAATCATCAATTGTCCCAGTAGTCCCTTCTATTCTGGACTCTAAGCCAGAGCCATGTGGCCAAAGCTGCTGAGTTCTGCTGCTTGCTGGGGCTGGAACATGGCCCCTTGTTCTATCACATTATCACCAGCTTTCTGTTTTCTAACTCCTTCACTGTCATAAGCTTGGCTGTCATGGAACTTGCTCTGAAGACTGACTTTGAATTCAGAGATTTGCATGCTTGTCTCCTAAGCACTGGGATCAAAGGTGTGGTCCATCAAGCCTGGATTTAAGTTTTTCTTCACTTAGAACTTTCTCGGTTCTAGGCTGGCCTTGAACTCAGAGATCTGCTTATCAGTGTTTCCTAGGATTAAAGGCCTGTACTACCATGCCTGGACCTAAATTTAGCTGGATGGGATCTTGCCCCAGAACCCCTTAATTTGTTATCTCCTAGAACATATCTCCATTTCACTTCCTGGTACCCCCCCTTTAATACTTGAATCATATATTTTATATTTTTCCTTTCTAAGCTTGCTACGCTTCAAAATGCTCTTCATGAGACTTATCCAGAGAACACAGTCTTATGATGGGTGTTTCTGAGACTTCCTTTGTCAATGCAATTAATTTGAGTCTCTCTTCACCTTAGCCTCGGGCAGACTTTTCAGATAAGGGCAAAAAGTAGCCAAATTCTTCACAAAAACAGTCTCTAGGTTACATATTGAAATTGTCCACTAAAACCTCTTGGGCCAGGTCTGCACAATTCAAATCACTCTCAGTAATAAAGTCTTCCCTAATCCTACTAGGATAGCCCATAAACCACATTTAAAGCATTCCATGACTTTCCAAATCCAAAGTCCCCAAATCCACATTCTTCCAAACAAAAGCATGGACAGGCCTATCACAGCAACATCCCAGTCCCTGGTACCAACTTCTGACTTAGGGTTTTACTGCTGTGAACAGATACCATGACCACAGCAACTCTTATAAGGACATTTAATTGGGGTGGGCTTACAGGTTCAGAGGTTCAGTCCATTACCATCAAGGTGGGAGCAGGGCAGCATCCAGGCAGGCACAGTGCAGGCAGAGCTAAGAGTTCTACATCTTTATCTGAAGGCTGATAGCAGACTACTGGCTTCCAGGCAGCCAGGATGAGGGTCTTAAAGCCCACTTCCACAGTGCCACATCTACTCCAATAAGGCCACACCTCCAAATAATGCCACTCCCTGGGCAAGCATTTACAAATCACCACACCTTTGTAAGTTATTATCCTCAACAGCCTTCTGCCACACTAACTGGATTTACCGTTCCTTCAGGGTGCATGAACGGCACCATGTGCTGTGTGTGTGTGTGTGTGTGTGTGTGTGTGTGTGTGTGTGTGTGTGTGGCATCTGTCACTCAGCATGGTTTCTGAGTCACTCCTTGAGCATCAGTAGTTTTCTCACTATGATGGAAGAGTGGTAACCCTCTTGAGCAGATCTACCACAGTCTTTGCAGTCCCATTGATTGGCATCCCAGCTTGGAAGTTTTATGAATAAAGCAACTAGAAATACTTATGCCCAAATCTTCCCACGGATGTGTGTTTCAGCGGCTCTAGGGAGATGCTGAGGAGTGGTCAGATGTCAAGCCTGTGTTAGCTTTATCAACAGCTGCCAATCAGTCTTCAGAGCATCTTTTCACTGCTTCTGCTGCTGGTGCATATGCCTGTCTGCACTCTGTTCTTACTTTCATTAAACGCTAGCCACTCTTATATATGCACACTTGAATCTCACTCTTTTTTCTTTTTTCTTTTTGTTTGTTTTTTGACACAGGGTTTTTCTGTATAGCCCTGGCTGTTCTGGAACTCACTTTGTAAACAAGGCTGGCCCCGAACTCAGAAATCCACCTGTCTCTGCCTCCCGAGTGCTGGGATTAAAGCCATGTGCCACCACTGCCTGGCTCTCACACTCATTTTTATTAGACTTTTAAAATTTTCATTTAATCATTTATGTATGAGTACTCTGTTTGCATGTACACCTGCGTGCCAGAAGAGGGCATCTGATCCTTTTTGTAGATGGTCACAAGCCACCATGTGGTTGCTGGGGATTGAACTCAGGACCTCTGGAAAAGTAGCCAGTGCTCTTAACCGCTGAGCCATCTCTCCAGCCCCTGTTTGCTTTTCTTTAGCAAGGAGATGTCTAGCATTTTATGTGTTTACTGGCTGACAACCCACATATATTTTAAGGTATATGCTGTGCATTTTGAAATTTGGATAGTCTTATTATGGAGTTAAATATGTTCTGTGTATACTCTGGATATAAACTTTGTAGAATATAGCATTTTGAATATGTCTTAGCAATGCCTTTAGAAGACAGAAGTGCAATTGTGATGAAGTTCATCTTATTTTTTTTCCCTCTCATGGTTAATAAATTTTGTGTCCCATATAAGAAATTTTTAGGCTAAGAAGATGAACTGGTGGTTAAAGCATTTGCTATGTAAGCCCAGGGGCTGGAGTTTGGATCCTGGAGCCCACATAAATGCTAATCGGACATGGTGGTCCACCTGTAACTCTAGCCCCGTGAGCAGAGGCAGGGGATGCTCAAGGCAAGATAGCATAGAGACCAGGCATATAGATGAGCTGTGGGCTTGACTGAGAGACCCTGCTTCAGTGAGTCAGGATGATGGAGGGTGGTTCCTGAGGTCAGCCTGGGGTCTCCACACGCACCCCTGTGCACATGTATACACACACACACACACACACACACACACACACACACACACACACGTGCTCATGTGCATGCATGCAGTTGCAAACACACACACACACCACACATGCTACACACAAACACACACATTCACACACACACACACACACACACACACACACTCACACTCACATGGGAGAAAAAATATTGCCTAATCCTTTTTTGTATTTTCTTCTAAAAGCTTTATAATTTTAGCAATTTTTTTCTTTCTTTGAGATAGTATCACATAGCTCAGGCTGGCTTCAAACTCACTGTTTAGCTCAGGTTTCCCTTGAACTCCTGATCTTTCTGCCTCCACTTCCGATTGCAGGGATGACAGGTAAGTGCCTTCTGTAAGTTCAGTTTTGTGTCGGGTCTATGATCTAGTTGGCTTCATTTTTTTGCATGTAAACAAAGGTCAGGCTCGCTCTTTGTCACACAGACATCAAGTGTTCTGGCTCCATTTGCTGGAAGTTTGTCCTTCCCCCACTGGAGTCCCGTGGTACTTTCAGGGAATGTATGGTCCAACATCAGTTTTGTCCAGCTGCTGGGGTAGATTTCAGGGTTCTAGCTTCTCTATTGATCTTGCAGCTCAACCTTTTGCTAGAAATCTGTCTGAATTACTATATCTTTATTGTTTAGAAATCAGTTCATTTACATCTCTAAAAACTGTTATTATTTTTGAAGTAATTTTAATTAGTATACTCTTTCCTTTCCAAATATGTTTTTATAATCACCTGGTCATTTTTTTTTAAATCATGCTTAAATTTGACAAGGGCAGCATTGGAAGGGCAGACAGATTCTAGTGATGTTTAGACTTCTGATCACAGAACACGGCATTTCTTTGAGATGCCTTTGACGTTTCTTAGTCCTGTCTCCCAGCCTTTTCTCATAGCTGTATTATATGTTAGATACATTCCTCAGTGTTTAATGTTCTGATGCTATTGTGGTATTCTTATCAATTCTGTTGCCAATACACAGAAACACAATTAAAAAAATTATCTTGTATCATGTAACCTGATGACATTAGTGGAATAGCTCTTTATTGATACACTGTATTTTCTGTTTATGATTATTCGTTTGGGAGCCTTTTTATTAGATATTTTCTTTATTTACATTTCAAATGTTATCCCCTTTCCTCATTCCCCCTACACCCCCCCATCCCATCCCCCCTTGCCCTGCTCACCAACCCATCCACTCCCACCTCCTGGCCCTGGCTTTCCCCTACACTGGGGCATCGAGCCTTCACAGGGCCAAGGGCCTCTCCTCTCATTGATGTGTTTGGGAGCCTTTTTAACAGATGAAAATCATTTTACTTTCTCTCGACCATTAACTACATATTTATTTCACTATCCTGCCTTATTGCTGTGCCCTGTGTCTCCCGTACACTCCTGCATCACAGAAGGGGTGACAGACAATCTGACCCCAGGCCCAGTGAAAAAAAAGTCAGTGTTCACCATCAAGTATGAAGAATAAGTTTTTCACAGATCTCTATTTATTAAATCAATTAATCTCTATTTTTGTTTGTTTGCTGAGAGTTTTTGACATGCCCGGATGTCAAATTTTATCTATTCTTCTCTAAATTAGTTACAGTAATCTCTTTTCTTCATTATTTCAATATTGTGAATGATAATAATTTTGAGTACTGTACCTATTTTGCATCCCTGGGGTCAGTGTGAGTGATTGACATCTTAGCAGGTTCTCTTTGCTAAAACAGGATTTTTTGCCTGCATATGAGGGACCTTGTTCTACATTTCCTCCCTCCCTTCCTTCCTTCCTTTAAAAAAAAAAAGTGCATTGTGAAGTATTTTATGTAATTTCCAAATATGTAGGAAGTTTTCAAAAATATCCTTTTTTGGTGACTGGTTTCTGATTTTATCCTACTGTCATCAGCGCTCTCGCTCAGCTGGGCGGCCATCTTTTTGTGTCCCAGCACATGGTCTGTCTTAGTGGATGTGGCGTGTGGGAGTGGGGCACGTGTGTCCTGCCATCTTGGGGCTCCCTCTCACGGTCACTTTAGCTCAGTTGGCTGCAGCGATGCCTGATTCTGACAGATCTGAGTGGTTTCCCCTTCACCTTTACCGTTACTGTTCAGTCAGCTCGTGCGAAGGCCAGTCAGAAGAGCTGGATAGCACAGGATACTTGAGAAGGGAGGGCTTCCTTAACTATTGGGATTTGGGCCAGGTGTGGTGGTTCATGCCTTTAATCCCAGCATTTAGGAGGCAGAGGCAAGCAGATCTCTGTGAGTTCGAGACCAGCCTGGTCCACAAATCAAGTTCCAGGAGAGCAAACAAATAAATAAAAACCAAAACCTATTGGGATTTGGGTTGTTTTGTTATTGGTTTTTTTTCCTTTGTTTCTGTTTTTGTTCTCTCTCTCTCTCTCTCTCTCTCTCTCTCTCTCTCTCTGTGACTGTGTGTGTGTATGGAGGACCTAAGTTGACAATAGGCATCTTCCTCAATTGCTCTCTACCCAATGTCTTCAGACATGGTTTCTCACTTAACCCAGAATTCACTGGTTGTCTAGACTGGATCCTCCTGTCTTTGCCTCCCGGCATTGGAAGTCCACATGCCTCCTTTCTCCAGCCCCTTTGTTCTTGAGATAGGGTCTTTCTATGCAGTCCAGGCTGATCATGAACTGTTGATCTTCCTGCCTTAGCTCCAGAATGCTTCCATTACAGGCTGTCCCCTCTTCCACATCCTGGCCATCCTTCTCCTCTTCCTCCTTTTCCTCCTCCTCCTCTTCCTCTTCTTCCTCCTCTTTATCTTCCTCCTCCTCTTCTTCCTCTTCTTCCTCCTCCTCCTCTTCTTCTTTAAATCAAGAGACATGACAGCTGCTGTTCTGAAGGGCAAGCAAGGTATGGTGTCATCAGGTAGCAGACACTGAGTTAGCTGAGAAGCTCCAAAGCCCCCTCTCTATCAGCCTGCTTGCTCATTGGAAAGTGTTCTCTCAGGGCTCTTAGAGGCTGAGCAGCTGCAATCAGAGGTCTTTTTCTTGGTCCCCAGGCCCAAGCTGTTCAGCATGCAGAGGAGACTGTTAGAGGAACTTGCCATCAGCCATAACACCTACCTTCACTGCAGAGGGCAGAAGAAAGTTCCAGTCACCAAGGACCATGAGCCCCAGGGAGTAAAATGACTCCCTCCCCAACGGAACGGCACCTGGGCAGGTGCACTTGGGGGTCTTGAGGCAGAACGGGTGAAGAGGTCACATCCTCAGTAGATGTGGGTCGGGCCACTAGTAGGTCAGTCAGTCTATGTGTAAAACACTAAGTGCATACATGACTCATGGACGTGGCCTTCTAGGGAGGAGTTCCTGTCCTTCACTGTCTCCATGGTGATCATAACTGCATCAGGAGGCATGATACTACAAGGACCCAGCATCTCCTTAGGAAAATGATGAGGCTCCTAGGAACGGAACAGAAGACTGCTGTCACGTAGGGTAGAGAGTTCTCATTACTCCCTCCCCTGCACAGCCCAAGGGGATGTGGGGAACACCCAGTGCTAGAAAAACCACGCACTGCCACTGTCACCTGAGAGCTGAGGTTGTGTTCTCTTAATGCACTAATGTTTGTGAGCGTCAAGTGCAGGTTCAGAGAGAGTGACGGAGTTGCCCCGTATCCCCCAGCCATGCCGGACCTGGGACCTGAATCCCAGAACTGTCAAGTTCATTTCCTCTCTCTGCTTTCTCTGTGTGCTTTGCTCTCTTCTCCAGTGAGGCAAGACCCCATGTCCTGGCTTCCATCTGGGTCAAGACTCCCATGCCCCAACGGAAATTTTGAGGTGAGAGAAAGATGCTGCAAGGACATAGGGCAAAAGGTTACGAGGCGAGGAGAAAGAAGAGGCTGCCTTCCTCTCTCTCGTTCTCTTTGGATGTCCTTCATCGTCCAGCAGAGGACAGTCCCCTTGCATTCCGAGACAACTGCTCATCCCTGGGTTTTCTCTGTCACGGCCTTATTTGCTTCCTTGGACTAGAATCTGTTTGCACTTGGAATCCCAGTGTCCAGCTCAGGGACTGGTTCACAGCAGGCAAATGCTTGTGTTACTGATGGCTACGTAGTCATGGCTGTGGAGGAGGATGGACTGGACTGAGATATGTGCCCAGTGCCTTCTCTTTGAGTTGCTACAGCATCGAGAGCAGCTCCTACACTAAACTTCGTCCTAAAGTTTGCTTTCTATTGCAGTGATAGAGACCATGGCTGACAGCATCCTGTCAAGTGGGCTCACTGGGTTTATAGATCCCAGTCCGCATTCAATCATTAAGGGATGTCAGGACAGGGACTCAAGCAAGAGCAGAGGCAGGAGCCACAGAGGAGAGCTACCCACTGGCTGGCTCAGCTTGCTTTCTTAGACCACCTGCCCAGGGGTGGCACCACCTACAGGGATCTTGGCTCTCCCACATCAATCACAGACCAAGAGAATGTCTCCACAGACTTGCCTGCAGGCCAATCTAATGGAGACAGTGCCTCATCTTCCTTCTCCCCAGATGACACTAATTTGTGTCAAGTTGACAACAAAACCAAACAACCCCCTCCAAGCCACCCACCACACACAAATAAAACACTCCAAATTAACGAGCACAGCACAGGACCCCCAGGGTACCCTCACTATTAGAATGAAGTTCACAAGGCTGGCTGAGAACCGGCTAACCTAGTGGCCACAGCTGGGTAGTCACGCTGTCCTGCTAGTGGGGCTAGGCCACCCTGACCTCCCTTCGCTGCCCTTCTGTACTGAAATAGACTTCCAGATGGCCCCCTAGAGAAATGGCTGCTAGAGTCTCAGAACATGCAGCCCAGCCTATAGGGTTTGAGCCCTTGGAATGAAGGAGCTGAGGCTGGTAGGTGGGTCTGGCAGAGCAGGCCACACCCCTACTTGTCTTCCAGTTTCCTCTACTTGCTCAGGGCCCATGGGACTTCCAATTCACTCTGTGTAGGAATCCCCCCAGACCTCTCACTGGCTACAGGAGGGAACTGTTGAGTGAGAGTAATAGGGACTGCCTTTATTTTTGCCCATACTGATGCCCACGAGAGGATTGATAGCAGCACCTACTGTGTTCTGGAATGCAACAGTGCATAAGGAACTTGGCATAGGTTGGCTTGTCATTCTCATGATGCGAAGCTTGACAAATTCCCACCGCAGCCAGGCGCCAGGTTTCAGGAGGGCTGTGCCTAGGTTACACTACAAGGAGGCAATCAAGTAACATTTGAGTGGCTTTCTTGCCTCTGGACTCCCACTTGCAGCCAAGGGTCGGCCACACCTCTGGGGTTCCTGTCTTCTGTGTCTATTCCTGGGTCTCTTTTCACATCTCCTCACCCCCCCCCCCCCCCACGAGGGCCCTGGTTCATAGGGTCAAGAAAGCAGGTGGCCTGTGGGAGTCTAGGCTGAGAGGAAACATGGCTTCAGGAGAACTAGGCAAAAACCATATGGGAGGACCCAGTGCCCCCCACCCCAGGCCTCTGTCTCCTTGGTAACTGGCACCCTGCAGCCCCCTCCAGGCCCCTGCAAGCCTTCAAGGCTGTGGGCCAAGGCCTTGGCAGATGGCTGACAGGATGCTGATTGGAAGCAGATGTGTGGGCGTGTCTGGCTGTGGGCCCAGAGGAGCTCCACATCTGGAGCCCTGGGGCTTGGAGTGGGGGGATGCTCAGATGGCGAGAGGGACTCGGGGTGGGTGGGACTCAGACTCGTTCCCTCACTCAGACCACAGTGTTTTAGTGCATTTGGCCCCAGAAAGAAGAAATAGCTTCAATTTTCTCTGAGTACTCTGAAACTGGTTCTAAGCCAACAGTGGTTAGAGATCAACATCCGGTCTCTTCCACATTTTTTTTCACATGGGGAAACTGAGGCCCAGGATGGAGCTAGGATGAGGACATGCTACGGCAAGTGGGGTGAGGAAGCACTCAACCTGACATGGCTGCAGCCATCTTGGTGATACTCACCATTTTCCCTGCCTGCTGACCCTGGACCTCATCTCGGGCTCTAGGGTTCAGGACATGTTGCTGTGACAGGCAGGTGAATGGGGCATGCCTGGGCTGTTTCTCAGCTGAGGTTCACTTGTTCAGGGCTGTAGTTTTAGAGAGTGCTGAGGGACATCCCACTTGGCTGCTGTTCATTTCTGCCCAGCCTTTTCTGGAAACTTCTTTGTCCCACTAGTGTGTCCCCAGGTTCTTTTAGTTTTGCTATTGCTTACGACACTTTTCTGTTCTGAGTGCTGGACAGACTGCATGTCATGGGTCTGTGCTCTCTCTCTCTCTCTCTCTCTCTCTCTCTCTCTGTGTGAGCACGCACAAACACGAGGGGGCACATGTGCGTGCACATACATGCATATGCTTACGCTTGCTTATAGAGGCCAGAGATCAACAATGAGTGTCTTCTTTAATTTCTCTTCACATTATTTTTTGAGACAAAGTCCCTTGAAGGATCTAGAGTTCACTGATTGGCTAGACTGGCTGGCCAGCTAGCCCAGGATCCTCCTGTCTTTGCCCCGCCCGCCCCCTACTGGGATTCCAAGTGTGCACCTCGGTGCTTGGCTTTTATGTGGGTGTGTAGTGAGGAGCTCAGCTCTGCCCGTTTACATCAATGTACTTTACTGAGCCGTCTCCTCTGCATGTCTTCTCCACCCGTCTATTTCATGACAACATGGGAAGCTAGCCCCTCCAGACAGGAAGAATGATACTCTCTTGAATGGCTCAGGGAGAAGCGAACTCTTAAGGGTGCACGGAATCTGTGCAGCCAGGCTGTTAACACTGCATAGCTTCCCGAGTCTTACTTCAGTGCTTATCTCCTCCTTGGGAGACCCACTGCTCCCTGCCAAGCCACAGGGGGATTGTGGGCATAGCCTCCAACCCTGGGTCCTCTACCACGCCTCTTGGGAGAGCTGGAGGGAGAGGCCAGGGCCAAAGCTTTGCGGTTTGTCTCTGTTTCCTGTTAGAAGAGCTACTTAATGTCAGCCTGCAGCCTCTGTCTGGATGCCTCCCTGAGGGGACACTCATCACCTCACCTGCATGACCTGCCTGTCCCAGTCAGTGCTCACACTGAGAGCGCACTTGCATCCAGGCAGGGCCCTGACTCCCTGTCAAGGTCCATCCACATCTCAGGCTGTGCCAGGCTTCAGCTTCAGGAGTGGCCTGAACCCCAGAACTGCTCCCTCCACCAACCTGGTCCCTGAAGCCAAAGCCCAGGAGTTCTGCCTCCAGAGACTGTGAAGTACCTGTAGCAGGCAGCCCCTCCTCTTCGACTCTGGCCAAGCCACACGGGCTCCCCGTGCCTGTGAACTCCACAGTTCTGGGCCATTCTGCTGAAGGATATCTCTCGTCTCACTGGGAAAGGGAAGAAACCTCTGGCTCAGACTGGAAGTCAGTAACCAAAAATAAGTAAAGCTTCTATCCAAAACGGGGTGCGTATCTCAGATGACACTTTTGTGTCTCTGGGGCTCAGTTTTGTCATCTTCAGAATGGGTGACAATTCTTGCTCAGCACCTGCGGGCTGGTATAAAATTCAACGGGCAGCTCTGAAAGTGATCACCATGCAGGTGAGCAGAGGAGACAAAGGTACAGATAGCTTAGCAACAGCATCTCATGCAGAAGAGGCCCCGCGAGAACCGAGGACCCCAGAATCCTATATACAGGAACTCCTCTCCACACATCAAGCCTCAGGCTAGATCTCTGTCTGCCCTGGAAGACTTCAGGCAGATGTGCCCATAATCTTAAGGTGTCTGTGTCAAAAACATCACAGACCACAGTGTCCTAAGACTATTTCAGGAAAGGATGAGGTTCTGGGGACAATAGGGCAGTGTGGTGGTTTTAGAATCAGCTGGTAACGGAGTCTCAGTGAGGGATTGTCTAGATCATGGAATGGCCTGTAAACATGTCTGAGGGGGATTGTCTTCATTGCTAACTGAGGTGGGAAGACCCAGCCCACTGTAGGTGGAACCATTCCTAGGTGGGGGTGTGTGGATCTTGTACTATCTAAGTGTAGAGTGTGCAGAGAGTGAGCGCGGGCATGCGCACACTTATTCCCAGTCTGTTCTTGGATGTAATGTCACTGGCTTCCTCACGTCTTTGCTGACTCTCCCACAGTGATGAACTATAACCCGGAACAGTGAGCTGAAGCAAACCCTTTGCCCCCACATGCTGCTTTTGACAGGATGTCTTACCACAGCAACAGAGATGAGACACAGCCACTCAAAAATTACCTTTAAAACCTACTATAAGACAGAAAGACAAACTGTTGTAGGTTTTGAATAAAAACAAAACAACAACAACAAAAAAACATGGCTCGGGAGACTTCCAGCCAGTGAGTGACCTGCTCTGTTCTCATTCTCTGTCGCTGGTTCCTTCTTGCCCTAGCTCAGGCCTACTTCCTGTTGTCTGTTTTCTCCTGTGTTGTTCAGGGACTGAGGGAGTCAGCTATGTGGCCCTGTGGTGGACAACTCAACCCAACCAACCAAACTCCCTCCCAGTGAAGCCCAGGTCTTCTGCATCAAACCACGCCCTTCTCTTTGATCCCACATTGCCTCTTCAGAAAGCTGGATCTAAGCACACTGCGCTGCCCCAGACGTGGCCACTGTCGGTGTCAGTATCACGGTCCTCACCTTCTCACACAGGCCGGTATTAGAATCTACTTTTCCACGGACACACGTCCCTTGGGAGGCCTCACTGCTTCGTTGATTGTTGAGTTTTCATTGGTCTCCCAGATAGATTCTGAGACCAGACTTGGGTCCCACAGGCAGTGAGGGATGGATCAGGGATGACAGCCCCTCCCTTCTACTTGTGACCACCATGATTTGGAAGTCAGTGGGCCACCTAAGATAATCTTCTAGGGGACATACCCAACAAAGCAGATCTCTCCCTGCTCTGCCTGGTGAGTTCTGACATTAACCTTTGTATCTTGCTATATCCAGGAAGAATCCTGACCGCAAGGACTGACTACAGGAGGGCTAGTGTTGGCGAACAGGGCATTCACTATCTTGAAAATAACCCCAGGGACTTCTCACTCACTACAAGGGCACTGTAGCGTGGGCCTGGGGAGTCAGGACAGTCAGCATCTTCCCATGCCTCAGCCTGGGCCTTGTTGCTGGAAGGCCAGGCTGACCACCTATGCTGCCTGGCTTCCTTAGGGTTTTATTGCTAGGATCAGATACCAATGACCAAGACATTGCTGTCCTTATAAGGACAGCATTTGATTGGAGCTGGCTTACAGGCTCAGAGGTTCAGTCCATTATCATCAAGGCAGGAGCATGGCAGCGTCCAGGCAGGTATGGTGCAGGAGGAGCTGAGGGTTCTACATCTTCATCTGAAGGCTGCTAGCAGAATACTGGCTTCCAGGCAGCTAGGAGGAGGAAGGTCTTAAAGCCCACACCCACAGTGACACACCTACTCCAACAAGGCTACACCTTCTAATAGTGCCACTCCCTGGGCTGAGCATATATAAACCATCACAGTGCTCTTGCTGGAAATGTGGGCTTGATAATGACTTGGGAACCTGTCCCATGGGGTGTTCTGCAGGCTGCCTGCCTGGATTCTTCAAGGGATTTGATTCCTCCAGGGACAGAGGTAAGGACGTACAACAGGAAGGATGCCTGATCAGACCCTATGTTGGGAGAAAGTGGGCTGACACAAGGTCCATGGGGTGGCAGGTCGGGGACATGAACGTGGATCTTCTGTGGACCAACACTGCCAGAAGGATGCTGGTTTTCTTTGCTGCTCAGGCGTGAGGCATCAAGCAGAATATCCCTGTTCCTGGGATATGTGAGCTTGAGGGTCTGGGCTTAGGATTCAGTCCATCATGATGGAGAAAACTGGTCACACTGCATCCACACGGGAAGAGAGGAGCTTGGCTTGCTTGCCTCTCTTTATCCAGTCCAGCACCCAAGCCCAAAAAATGGTGCTGCCCGCCTGTTACTTAACCTGAGATGATCTGGCATAGTCCTGCTCAGGGGCTAACCTAATTTACATACTTCCTCATGGAGGGTTCTGGGTTCTAGAGGCTTGCCTCCTGGGTGTTTTGATTCTGTCAAGTTGGCAATCAACATTTATTCTTTGGTAGGAAAAAAATAACCATTTTCATCAGTCCCCTCCTCACCCCCATCTCCAAGCCTTGGTTATTGTGACATCCTCTCCCTACCCCACGCCTGCCACAGAACTGTGGCCCTCACACCCTGCACATGCCTTGGCTTACTGCCTCTGCCTGGACTCTTCTCTGTATCGGACAGTGACTAATCTCTTTCATCGAATTTTGCTATCCAGAAAACAGATTTGCAGGCTAGGTAACAGTGTGACATTTCATTAGCATTTCGGTAGTGCATTGACTCAGCCAAGTCAGCTTAAAACGTTTTACGCCTCGGCTTCCTTGCCTGTAAAGTAGGAAAAACTGTCCTGGGGATTAAACGTGATGGAGGAGATCTGGGAAGAAAGTAAGTGTTCAATAAATGATGACTGCGTGTCTTGTTCTAGGCTTAGTCATTTTGGGAAGCTCAGTGGTACAAGAGCCAAGTCCATCTGAAGCTTCCATGGTATCCCTGAGGGGGCATGCCATGGCGGCCATCTCCTTCTCCCAGGTCTCCTCTGGTGCATGAATGATCATGCCAAGTGACTACCAAGAACTTGGGCGTGGCATGGCCGCTCACCTTGCTGTGCTGCCAGCTGTGGATGTATAACTTCAGGGGCTCAGTGCTTCATGCCCCCCGCCCCCCGCAGGGTAGCATGTCGGTTCTACCCAAGCCATTAACAACCTTGTAGACATCGGGAGCTAGCGTGTTTCCTGTATTCACATAGGTAAAGCAGGGTTGCCCTGTTCCAGAGAGCAGCCTCCCTGGGATGTTTGTTTATAAGAGGGTTAGTGCTTTCTAAGTGTCTCTGGCCTGCAGCCAATGGATGCCCTTCCCCGTTCACAAACCTCAAAGGCTCCTGAAACGCCATCTCTTTTCCCTAAAGAGAGATTCTTGTCAGCCTCATCTGTTCCAGGAGGCTCAGCCATTGTCTTAGTCCAGACATTAAAATGAAAACATCTTATTGGATCCTATGCTGGGGAAGTTTCGTCCAGCTTTATCATAGCCAACATTCCTCTGCCTCCGGCCCCAGCTGCTGGGACATCTGAAAAGCAGCTTGTTGAAGAAGAAGCCAGGAATGAAGGACGGGGCCTGGCAGGAGCCAGAGAGCTGAGGCTGCAGCCCCTGAATTGCTTCTTGTGTGCTCTTGGGAATGAAGAATTAACAGCTCCCCATTCCTCTGCCTCAGGGCTCTTGTATAAGCTGGGCTCTACTCATGTCCCTCTCTCTACCTGGTGACTCTTGTTCAGCCATGACACAGTCTAAACACAGAATCATGTTCAATGCACTTACTGAGGGGTTATGAGCACTGTGAGAAAATTTGACTGGCTTGGTGAAGAAAACAACACAACAACAACAACAACAACAACAACAACAACAACAACAACAAAGCAGTGGATGGCCTGGGTAAATCTGCCCTGTACAGACTCTAACTCTCTGTTTCTGGCAGAGACTGGTTTTAAAGGTGTCCAGCCTCCTGCCGCCAGGAGCTGGACACAGATGCCCCCTTCTCTTCTGAGTCCTTGGCACTGTTAAGCAGTCCTGACTTGGCCCTGTGCTGCCCTCTAGTGTCCAGTTATGAAATAACATGCGGTGGAGTTGCCTTCCAATCAGGAAGGATGGTCCCCGTTTTGACAAATAAAGGAGGCTTAAGTTTGCTAATTTACCTTGGAGAATAATTAGCAAGTACCATGATTTGGTCGCATTCTGCAAGGTTCTAGAGCATACTTAGTAAAGAGAAGCCACAGGGCTAGCATTCAGGCTGTTCTGAGGGGAAAAAGGTTGACCAACAAGTAAACAGGTAGATTGTGCATGCACACAATTACAGGACACCAGGGCCACACCAGCTGGTGCTTTGGTGAGTCAGTTATTAACTTGCCTCTCTGTGGTCCTAGATATGTGGCCTGTCTTGGACCTAATGGTGACAATCATGGCTAACAACTCCGTAAAACCTAACTAGGAGGCAGGCACTGTTTCTTAGCCTCAAGACAAGGTCACAGCAAACTGGAGGGTGGGGGGCTCATGCCTCTGACTTCCCTCAGCAGCAAGGCCTGTCTTCGGAGGACCGTAAGTTTGGACTCCTACAGCTTGTAGGCATGACACCCACAAACCCTTTCTTCTCCCACCTTGGCAGGACGGGCTCGGAAGAGCCTTTTGTGCTGGTTTCTTTTCCGGTTGCTGTGAGGGAACCCTGATGAAAGCAACCCCAAGAGGGAAGGGTTAATTCTGGATCACAGCGCGAGGGCAGAGTCAAGGGAGCAGGAGCTTGAAGGCAGGGCAAATTCCCATTCAGGGTCAGGGACAGAGCAGGAAACCCCGGCTCAGCTCCCTTTCTGGGTGTGTCCTCCATGGCCCCAGTCAGGGAATGGCACCCCCCACAGCAGGTGGGTCGTCCCACGTCAGCAGCACGCAGAGAGGCCTTCTCCGGGCGATTCTAGATTCTACCAAGTTGACAGCCACAACTCACCGACCTATCATTCTGGCCGGTGGTGTCCTCTTTCTAAACTATCCAAGAGGCTTGGGTTAGGGAGAACGAGGGGGAAGGCGTTGGGGAAGGCCCCTGCCCTCAGAGACCCTGAAGGGCTCGCGGTGGCAACATCAACCTTGAGGGACCGTGAGGCTGTGGGCTCTGTGGGGAGGGAAGTTTTCAGGGGAGGTAAGGATGAAGTGGGCACAGAAGGTTGAGCAGCTTGGTGGCTCTCTGACTCTGAATCTCCCAGCCGCGCCCCTCCCCCCACTCTCTCCACCCCTTGATTCCACTTGACGGTCCTAGCACAGCTGGCAAGGGTGCCTCTGCCTCCAGTCCCTTTCCTTCTACTCCTGCTCAAAGGTCACCAGAAGTCCCCTATCACTGTACAAAACAGACACCAAACTCAGTCCTCTGCGCACCCGGCCTCTCCCCGGCTCATGCCCTTGAGCGTGGCTCGGTACATATCGGTCGGTCGGGACTCAGCGCTCAAGATCAAGGTCTTACAAGCATGGCAGGGACTGGCTGAGCAGCTGCTAGACCGTATCCTAGACAGCTCCTGAGACAGATCTCAAGAAGGCAGAGAGGCAGGGCAGAGTACACACATAGCTATATACACTCACCTATATGTTATAGGAACCCATGTGCACATACAGCTATAAACACATGCACGGACACACAAACACTCATATGCATAATACCCTTGTGTGTACACACCTAAAGACATGCATGAAGTGCACCCAAGCAAATGGTATACATACGCATCCATCTGTGACTCCCCCCATGTGCACATATGTATATTTTTATGTCATGCATATTTCATACAGTATAACCTGACCTCAAGCTTGCTATAGAGTTGAGGATAACCATGAGCTTCCGATTCTCCTGCTATCACCTCCTGGGGGCTGAGATTAAGGCATGTACCACCACATTTGGTTTGTGTAGCTCTGAGGTGGAACCCAGGGCCTCTCGAATGCTAGGCAAGCATGCTACAAACTGAGCTATAGTCCAAGCCTGCATATATAAGTACTTCTAACACCTGACTCCCAACCCCTCCACTTGCTGGGTGACGACCTAGCTGCTCAGGGCCTGGTGCAGAGATGGGCTGGGCTGTGGCTATGGACAGCCAGGCCTTTTCAGAATGCCTATGAAGGTAGGTCTGTATGGGGGACGCCACTGGGCCTCTGCTGACACCTTGTGGAGATGCTCCAGAAGGCACTCGTCTACAACAGTAGATTGCAGACTCTCAGTTTCTGTCATGGGGTTACTGGGAACATTTAGGGTTCCTGAAGCTACACAGTCCCGGGACAGGTCACATGGGGGTTTTGTCAAATGTCATGGCTGCTCACTGGGTCTGGAGCAAGGTCCATACTTAAACCACCTACAAACCCTTTCCTTCCTTATCAACCACACCAGGCCCCTGCTTCATTCTCTGTTGCCCAGTGAGCTCCTTGTGGTAGAGGCCTGACTGCTCATCTGGGTGTCTGGAACTTCCTGGCCTCTGGTTTAGATGGGTACTCTGAGAATGTAGAGATGGGGACAGGTGTGTGTGTATGTGTGTGTGTGTGTGTGTGTGTGTGTGTGTGTGTGTATGTTGATCAAAGAGGGAGGCAGAGCAAAGGGGACTCCTTGTCCCAGGAAACCATTCTAGCTGAGAACCTTGTATACTGGGGAGGAAACATTTGGATGATTAAGTGACACCAAGGACATATAGGGTTCAGTGAACAGGTGGAGATGGTGCCTTAGGTCTTGTGTGTGTGGTAACAACTGAGGATACAGCCAACTGGATGGTCTTGCCAGGCCTGAGGGGTACGGCTTTCTGGGAGGGAGGAAGAGAAAAATGTTAGGCTCTACCCAGGCTTATATTCCATAAAGTGTAGGACTGTGAAAGGCAGCCTGATTCCTGGTTGAGCTAAAGTTGGAAACCCCGGTGACTCCGAGGGTCAGCAGGCGTTTTGCCTGCTTCCCGGACACTAGGCTCCTGACATGAGGTCACAGCCCTCCATAGGTTTGTGTCCTTCAGTCACCTAAGGGCAACGCCCCAAACCCCACCGCAGGTAGAGGATGTGACCTGTGGTCAGATAGCCTCAAGAGAGAGCTCCATTTTAATGATGTACCTAAAGGCCTGGAGACTTAACCAATAAGCTTTCCTTCCCAGACACTCCTCCCTGTAAAAGGTATTTAACCTCAGGCCCACCCTGAGAAGCGGGGTATGGTTTTACTCATCCACTTTCTGCTATGACAACAAATGTCTTAAAACCAAGGACTGTCTTTTTTCATCAGGATCCACCATGCAGAGCAATGAAACAGGCCTTTTTCTAAAGAGCCGCCACCTAATCTCCTGTAGAAGGCTTCTCAGTGTTCCTAGCCATGACTTCCACCAAGCCAAGTCACCCACGGAACAAACCAAGGACTCTCTTCCCAGCAGGACCCAGCCAGAGCTCTCCCCTCTTTTCCCCTTCGACCCCAGCTGGGTGCCCAAGATCCTGAGAACCAGAAACCCCGGCCTCCCTGCAGACCTGGGGACCCCCGAGCCAGTTCTGGCGGTCCTTGGGACCTCAGACTGCGCTCCTCCAACCTCGGAGCAGTGTCCCCCAGCTTCCCATAGCCTGACACCCATAAGACATTGGTGTGGGGTACGTGCAGTCAAAACTTGCCACATTCCACCTCCCTGAGTGGCCCAAGTCCTGTGGCAGAACGGACACGGATCACCACAAACCCTGCAGCCCACCTGGATCCCCAAGATCCTATTAGCAGGGTGTGCTGGCTAATCTTGAGTGTCACCTTTATTGGTTAAGAGATGCTCAGAAGCACCTAGTAAAATATAACACTGGGGTATCTCAGAGCAACACTGGGGTATCTCAGGGCAACACTGGGGTATCTCAGGGCAACACTGGGTATCTCAGGGCAACACTGGGGTATCTCAGAGCATTTCCAGAGATGATTTGACCATGAAGATACTTGACTAGATCAATGGATCAGCCCACTCATGGTTTCATTATAGGATAGCATTATGGGGGAAGGGAAGAGCCAAGAAAAGTAACTAAGACAGCGCAGCTCTCAGCATTAAATATGAAGCGTTACATTTGTTACATAAAATGTAACATTGAAATCACAAGCCAGGAAAGGTTCAAGACTTACCTACCAGATAGTATCTTCTCCCTGCCCCTCACCTCCCCACACACTCTGCCCTGGTTTCCCTTCCTAACTTCAACCTGTCACCTTCTGGTGGTTCCCTGTCCCCTGTGTTCTGCAGAGGGTGTCCGTGAGGACCTGGGGTGGGTACCCTTGGGATCTTGGCCTACTTCTCCGCAGTCTCCCTTCCTAGGTGGTACCATTGAAGCCTCTCTTTCCTGGCTTGTCCTTGGCCAAGGCCTAGTATGACTCAACCCAGGGCTGGTGGCTACTTACTCCCCCAGCCCCGAGGCTGGAGGCCGAGCTATAGACGCTCAGCTATGGACGCTTGTCAAAGCCCACTGCTTATTGGGTTGTTTGTGCTCTGTTCTGTGATTCCCTCATGGCCAGATACTCAGGGTTCTAAGCTTAGTAAACTGTGACTTTGTGTAACTCTGGGTGGTTGGACAATAGCCAGGATGCTATGGTTGGCACAGGCCCTGGGTGGGGCATGGAGGGTGGCAGCATCTTCCCACATTTTTTTTATTCCAGGTGGGTTTTGTGAAAGGAACTCACAAAATCCAAACTGAATCTTGTGGCTTCCTTCCTGAAGCCCATGTGTTGACTCTCTGCCCACACATGGCCTCCCTATCTAGTTACACCCTCTCCTCCAGCCCTTGAACTTTATGTGGCTTTCTAAACCCCAACAGTCACCACTGACCTCTGTGCCTTTGCCCCAGTTGTTCCTTGGGTGACAGTGGCTTTTCATTCCTCACCTGGAAGAGACTAATGATACAGGGCTTAGGTGCACAGCTTCTTCAAACCCTTTCTGATGTCCTCAAGCCGGATGAGGGTCCCCCCATCTTCTGCCATGTTAATTTGCCTACTTGTTGCTACATGTTTCACCAACCCCACTTCCTTTAAGGCCCCAGTGCCTTCTTGTCAGTCCTTAGTGTGGAGTGATTTCATGGCTCAGCAGGAGGCACTTGGTCCTTGCCTGTGGATCAGCCTGGATTCATTGTCGTTGACACTAAGCCTCATTCTGGTGATAGCGGTGATAAGTGGGAAACTCAGACCTGACCCTTTGAGGATGGGCTTAGAACAAGGCTGGGGGAGCATCCTAGACCGTGCCTGCCTAGCACACATGAAACCCAGGGTTCCAGTCCCATTGAGGCATAAAACCTGCAGGATGGGGCTGGCTCAGCAGGTAAGAGCACTGACTATTCTTCCGAAGGTCCTGAGTTCAAATCCCAGCAGCCACATGGTGGCTCACAACCATTCATAATGGGATCTTATGACCTCTTCTGGAGGTGTCTGAAGACAGCTACAGTGTACTTACATATAGTAAATAAATAAATTAAAAAAAAAAAAAACCCGCTGGGCGTGCAGCACTCAGGAGGCATAGGCAGGCAGATTTCTGAGTTTGAGGCCAGCCTGGTCTACAGAGTGAGTTCCAGGATAGTCAGGGCTACACAGAGAAACCCTGTCTCAACAAACAAACAAACAAACAAACAAACACAAAATAAAAAAAACCTGCAGGATGACACACTTGCCTGTAATCCCAGCACTTGAGGGGTGGAGGCAGGAAATTCAAGGTCACCCTTGACTACATAGTGAGTTTGAGGCCAGCCCGGGATACCTCTGGGTCTCTGTAGAATCCATCCTTCTAAAGACAGACAACTCTGCTCATGGGAACTAGATGTAAAAGTAACCACCGACTCTGGTCCCCAAAAGGTACCTGGTCAGGGAGGAGGCAGGTGCGGGATGGAGGAGAAGAGGAGGGAAGGTGGGCAGGAATGAGAAGCGCCAGCTTAACAATAAAACAAACCTGTTCTCAGCCAGCCTCCTCTGGCGGCCCCCAAGTTGCTGTGGAAGCCACCAAATGTGTGTATTTGTGGAGTCGTAAGTAGGTCAGATATTTCTGTCTCTAATTATTACTTGTGGAAAAGATATGTCAGGAGCTTGCCGCAGGGGGAGAGTATTGGGGCAGCATCGATCTTCAGAGCCCCAGGCCCCCTTTGTCCTCGAAGGCCTTGTGCAGAGTAATAAAAGAACTGGGGGGGGGGGATGCCCCAAATCTACGTCCAAAGGGTGTGGGAAGGCAGTTTGAGGAAAGTCCAAAGGAAATGAGAAAATGTCCTTACAGAGTCCTACACTTGTCTGCCTCAGCTTCTCACTGGTTTCTGTCTTCAGTGTGTGTGCATATATTCTGGCTCATGAGATTCTCCATGGGGAATGATCTTTTGGGGAGGACACTCTTTTGGAGACCAGTGGTTCCCTGGTGACATAGGAATAGGGGACCATTTCCTACGGAAAGTAAACACCCACCAAGAATTGGCTGAAAGTGAGAGAGACATTTCTGGCATTAATATCAGACAGCTGGTGAGATGGCTCAGGGGACACAGGTGCTTGCCACCCGCTAAGGCTGGCAACCTGAGATTGATTTCTTTGACCCACATGGTGGAAGGAGAGGTTCCTTGCCCAGAACATGTCCTCTGACCTCTACATACTCACTATGGCATGAGAGCACCAGCTCCAGACTCCACACCTGTACACACGTGCAAAACAAACTCATAGAACGTAAAGTAGACCAGGCGGGAAATTCGGCTGTTCGTGGGTCAGACTCACTCAATGCCTACATGTTCACTGAGTACTAAAAGTGCTGGATTTTGTGCCAAGCAGATTGGACAGTCGGACATACAAGACTTGGCTCATCATCTCCTCCCTTCCCTCCCTCCCCCCTCCCTCCCTTCCTCCCTCCTTCCCTCCCTTCCTCCCTCCCCCCTTCCTCTTAAAATTTTTATTTGTCTCCCTATGCTGCTGGTTTGAGTTTGCATTTGAATCTGTTCTTCCTCATTCTCGACTGTGCTGGGATTTTAAGCATGCACTGCTGAGAGGTTGTTGATTATTCTTTAAATGTCCTTGTTGGTGCAGTCAAAAGGCAAAGTTCTTAGCCCCACGTATACAGATACCGGATGAGACTTGGGATGAGACCCTCCTGGAACTGGGGGTGTAGCTCAGTTGGTAGAGAGCTTAGCATGCATGAGGTCCCGGGTTTGATCCCCAGTACCTCATAAACCTGGCTGGTGGTACTCATCTGTCATTCCAGAACTTGATGGTAGAGACAGGAGGATCAGAAGCTCAGGGTTATCCTTGGTTATATAGCAAGTTCAAGGCCAGCCAGAACGAGGCCCTGTCTCATAAAGCAAACAGAATCCAGGCCAGCCTCCAAGCCAGCCAGTTTATAACCACAAGCCGGACCCCCACAGCTGTACCGAGCGAGCAGCTGAGACACAAACATATCCCCTCCCCTCCTAGGACAAGGTGCCCCTCTAATTAGTTTTCTTGTACAGGCTCTGAGACTTGTCAAGGCTTTATGCAAAGTTATGCAGAATATGTAAATCAGCAGAAGCTCGGATGTGAGGAGGGAAGCTTCTCAGTAGGTCGGGTGGGTCGTCTGGGGGGGGGGGCGTGGGGTTCCTATCCACAGTGTCACTTGCTTGAAAGTCCCCTGTAAAAACTGTGCCCCAGAGCTGGACCTCAAAGGTTCCTGGGAAATGAAGAGGACTGACTGGATCTATTTGTTTGGAAGCTCTTGGCTTTGATTTTCAGAAAAATGAACCTTAGTTTTCCTCACTCCAGGGGAAAGCAGGTGAGCTGGCCTCACAAGTTTTAAGATCCTGCAACAACCATGGTGTTCAGAGTCCTGCATGGAGGCTTCTGCTTCTTCTGTGGGTTTCCCTGTTGTTTGAGCTCACCAATGTTGCCGAGGCTGCCTTTGAGCACAGGCAGCCTAGCCATTGTCCCTGTAGCTGGGACTTTGTCTGCATGCCACCGAACTGGACTGGCTCTTTCAGTGACCTATGACCTCACCCATCTCCTGCCTTCATGATCACACTCCCTACATTCCATGTTGCTTTTTCAGGGACTTCTCTGGCCTTCTAGAACCTTCTGTGTCCTCCCCTGCCTTCCACAACCTGTACCTGCTATTCCTATAGCAGGTACGCCTATCCCTCCTTTTTCCTGCTTTGACCTCTCTTCTTCTCTGGCCTCTTATCTTTCTGCAAAAGTCAGATCAATGTTCACCTGCGCCCACCACCCACTCTTACCTCCCACTCTTACCATCTACTTTAACTACCCCCTCCCACTCCCACACCCACCCTGCCCCCAACTCCTACTCTGGCCACCACTCCAGATCAGTTAAGGCTTCCTTCATCCCAGGCCTTGCTAACCTTGCCTACCAGCTGGCTACTTACTTGCCTCGAGCAGGAGATGTGAGGAGGTCCCGAGGGACTGAGACCTGTTTCTCCAAAGCCTGTGGCTCTGGACCCTCGTGGCTCAGTTGTCCCTAATTAACAGTGAAGAATGAACTAGTGAGAATGAGTGTCCAGCCGCCATCAGAACTGCCCCCCCCCCCAGAGCGGCCGAGCTCCCCACCTCGTTTGTGACTTTAGACTATAAATAGGCACAAGGACACCACGCTCCTCACCCTCCCTAATATACATTTTAATTTTTAATAACTTGAGAAATCAGTGACTATACCTATGGGAAAACGATGAGGAGCCAGCCACATAAATTAATGGAAAGTGTGTGTTCACAGTATCTAACTGTATTAAGTGTGAATAATAATTAATTATAGATTCTGCATGCCGCCGTGGCCTAGAGAATTCTCGAAGCCGATGGGAAAGAATTTAAAAAGTCATCCATCACCCCTGTGCTCCACCCCAGGCCATAACATAACAAGCAATAGCCAAAGAATTTTCTATAATTTATGAAAACCAGTATCTTGCAGGAAAAGGAGCCCATATTAGGAGCGTAATTGCTTGGGAAAAGGAGCTATAGCCAAAGTGTGGCTTAAACTATTTGAATTATCTGTTCACCTTCTTTACTTCTCTTGCACTCATTCATCCACCCATCCTTCCATCCACCCACCCATCTGTCCATCCATCCAATCACTCCTCACATACCCTGGCAGGTGGGACAGTTAGCACGTGAGAACTTTAAGCTCAATTATTTGGATTCAAATAAAAGTTTATCCACCTTGTGGCTGTGTAGTATTAGGTAATGTCGTTTAACCTTTCCGCTGGCGATAATCACAGTACCTGTGTGGTAGGTTTTATATGGAGCGTGAATACAGCTCCCCTGGAGTGTTTAGCATGGCTTTTCAACACTCAATAGATACCACCTCAGCTGCGGCTGGGCATTGTGCCTTGTGTGGATGCTGCTTAAGACAGACCAAGTTTCTGCCCTTGAAAGAGCTGCTGACTAGTACGGGGCAGATAGCAAAGAAGCAAGCATAGTTAATGCCACAAACCGCCTGTGCCACTCATGCAGGGGACTGCAGCACTGTCCCCAGGGAATAGGGCCAGCTTCAGGATAGACCTGAAGGTCCACAGGAGCTAACTAGTTAGGTGACAAGTTTTCAGATCCCAGCTCAGAGCTATACGTTCTATCAGGACACCTTTTGCTTGTGTGTGCACGCATACATGAATGTGGAGGTCAGAGGCCAATATTAGGGCTGTTCCTTGGAGGCTATCCACATTGTTTTTGGAGACAGGGCTTCTCAGAGAGACATGATTAGCCCAGGCTGGCTGTCCAGTGAGCTCCAGGGACACAGTACTAGCGGCCTGCACAACCACTCCAGCTAATTCTTTTACGTGAATTCTGAGAATCAGACTGTGCAAACATGTCACCAATGTCTCCCCGGGCTCTGCTTGGACTTTTAAAAGGAAGGATCCACCGCACCACGTGTTAAGATACCCCACAGAGCCCTCATACTAAAACTGCGATGGAGACGCAGAAAGAAACTGGACAGGAACCTTTGAAGGAAGTCCATGGAGACTCTGGAACTGGGCAGGTGAGCTACAGGTGAGAGTGGAGGCCATGGCCCAGTCATGGAAGACTGAGAGAAGCAATCCCAGTTCTTCCTCCCTCTCATCAGCAAGACTGATTTAGAACATAGAGCTAGGGTCCTATAGAGAATAGGAAAGCTGGGGAGATCTTCCGACTTAGAAGCAAAGGGTAGGGCTGCGAAGACAGAGGGGTGAAGGAATGTTCTTCAGGGGAAGAAAACACAGAGAAAGCAGGTGAGCAGGGGTGAAGCCAGGAAGATAGAATAGAGAAGGGTTAGTGTCCACACCGCAAAGAACTCCTATGCACCAACAGTGACTCTCCGTGCAAACTTGTGGAGGAAGAAGTCCAAGAACATAGAAGTCCATGACTGCCTCTCTGCTTCTGGGTCTACCATGACGTGAAGGGCATCTGCCACAGTCTCTTGCAGCTGGGTCTTCTCTGTCTTACCTTCTTCCCTGTTATGAAGGCTCCAAGCCCTCTGAAACCACGGCCCAGTCAACCTGTGCCCCCTCGGGTGTTTCTGCCAGGTTGTTACAGTCCTGGTGATACAAAGCTAAGCAGAACATGATCTCAGCTCACAGCCTCCTCCCAGGGCCCTGGCACGGTCTCTGTCTGTATGTGTCTGCCACCTGTTTCTCTTCCCGCTTACAAACAGCTGGCCAGCTGACGGAGGAAGCTGGCGGGACTGATTTTTCTATTTTCCTCCACAGGAGAGTGAAACAGATCAGGCAGGAGGGAAGATAGTCTATGGAGACACACTGGTGCCTCTTCTTTTGACTGCCAATCTTTTGAAACCGGTTCCAAAGGAGTTGAGATGTCCTTAGGAGTCTCAGACTGGGAGGAAGGAAAGGCAGAAAGCTCATACCAGCCAGGGAAGGAGCATGATTCCCGGAAACAGATGTTACACAGTTCTGACACACTGTCAGACCACCTTGCAAGAGAGACTGGAGACAATGATGGCTTGGTGATGGTTGGGAGCACACCTTGACCAAGACTGTGTCATGACGCATACCTCCTGCCCTCTGTTTATGTCACCTCAGAACCTGGGAGTTACCTGGTTCCTTTATTACTTTCCCAGTATGGCCCCCATATTGAATCAATTTCCTTCCTCTACTTCTAGACTGTTACTTGTTTGTTTAATCAACCTATTCACACCAGGCTGCCATGGTCCAGGCTCTGACCATACTAACTGGTTAATGTCTGTAGTATGACCCCAACAGCAACTGCAGGAAAGGAGACACTAATGACAGCCAAGAAACCCAGTTTTAAGAGTGTGGCCTCTTTTTGTCAATTAGCTGACTGGTCCAGGCCAATGACTTTTCTTTCCCAAGGCCTCAGTTTCTCGCTGGGAGCTCCTTAATAGAAGAGATTAGCTTTGTTTGTCTTCTAGGCTTCTCCTTGTTCCTTCCAGGATCACAGTCAGCCTGTACTTGAGCCTTGGTGATGAGCGGTTTCGAAGCCCGAGTTTCAGGCAACAGAATGTGTCTAAGCGGCACTTGGTCCTTAGCCTGCTCCATGGAGCTCTCCCAGAGACCCTGTGCTCTTATCTGGCCTGTTGGTGGAGGCAGGAACCCCCAAAGCAATGCATGTAGTCAGGAACTACCTCCCTGAGGATAGTCAGCAGGGCAACTGTACAGCTGGCTGGTCTCTTCCATAGGATGGGTGAGTGAGCAAAACCAAACTGCCTTCTTCCTTATGCCATGTGCCCTCTTGACAGGTCCATTTCCTTTTGGGTCATCCCAGGGGGCACCAGACTGTTATTCCATGTTTGTTATGTGTTTCCCATCTTTACAGTTGATATCTTGTGAGCCAGCTCCTTTATTTTACTCCAGTTGAGCAGCCTGGAACAGCAACTCCAAAAGGAGCCAGTCAAGTGCTGGGGTGTCTCGATGAAGTCTTTTCTAGCTCCTGATTCAGCAAGAAAGTGGTTATCTTCAGCATTCCAGGGATTTGCATGTGCCATTTGCTTAGCACAGAATATACTTCTATTCCCTCTCCTCATCTCTGGAGCTGGACTTACGAGTCACTTCCCTGAAGGGTGGAGTCACCCTGAGCATCCTTTCCAGTGTGGGTGGACATGCTTGCCTCCCATGACATCCATCTTAGCTGCACCTGCGTCTCGTGTCTTCTCATGGTCCTGGGAGTGCCTGGATAGAAGGGCCACGTGCGACTCCCTTCTCCTTAAATAGCAGACCTAATTAGTGGTGCTCGTAAGTGATTATTGAACAACTTGTTGAAGAATGAGAGATGAGCATGTGACTGAGTGAATTTGCACTTTTACATGTTTGAAACTCGGGCTTCAAAACCCCTCATCACAGGGGCTCAAGTGCAGGCTGACTGTGATCCTGGAAGGAACCAGGAGAAGCCTTGAAGACAAATGAAGCTAATCTCCTCCATTAAGGAGCTCCCAGCGAGAAACTGAGGCCTTGGGGAAGAAAAGTCATTGGCCTGGACCAGTCAGCTAATTGACAAAAAGAGGCCACACTCTTAAAACTGGGTTTCTTGGGTCACATTAGTGTCTCCTTTCCTGCAGTTGCTGTTGGGGTCACGCTGCTGACATTAACCAGTTAGTATGGTCAGAGCCTGGACCATGGCAGCCCATTGTGAATAGGTCAATGAAAGAGTAAAAAGCAGGGTGTCATGCAATCCTGTTTCATTCTGGGGGTGACAAATGCATTTCTTGGGAGGCACAGTGCCTTTTCAAGGAATACACATTGTACCCTGCTTTAGTTGTCTTGGTTCCTTCGGTGACTTGGTGATGACAAAGTAAGTTTGAAGCCAAGGCTCATGGCTCATAGACAGACTCCCCGATGGCGCTGGAGTTTAAGGTCTGTGTCTCCATATCTCCTGCAAACTTATGGAAACAACAGAGCCATGACCCCATTAGACAGGAGGACAGATGAAGGGTCCCATGATAGGAGCCTGTGTCTCTTCCCCAGAATGTACTGGGAGGCCCTGTGCTGGTTGGCTTTGCCAACTTGACACAAATCTAGTCATATCTAGGAGACGAATTTTAATGAAGACAATGCCTCCATCAGCTTGATCTGTAGGCGAGTCTGCGGGGGTATTTTCTTGCTTAAAGATGGATACAGGAGGTCCCAGACAGTTGTGGGAGGTGCTGTCCATGGGCAGATGGCCCTGGATGGTATAAAAAGTGGGCTGAGGGAGCCATGGGGAGCAAGACAGTAAGTAGCATCCCTCCATGGCCTCTGCTTCAGCTCCTGACTCCAGTTTCCTGCCCTGACTTCCCTCAGAGATGGACTGCTGCCTGGAAGTGTAAGAGAAATAAACCCTTTCCTCCTCAAGTTGCTTTTGATCAGAGCACTTGACCACAGCAATAGAAACCCTAAGACAGGCCCTTTCAGGTGGCTTCCAATGACAGTTAATAGGTACAGTAAACAATGTTGTTGTTTTCTTCAGTGAAACCTCAGCGTCAGGGTTAGGAGTGGGGGTGAGTGGTGTGTATTCTCTCAGGCCAGGCCCAGGCTCTCCAGGGCACCCCAATGTGCCCACGTCCTCTTTCCAGTGAGGGTTTAGGGTGATGTTTCAGTGGCTCAGTGGGAGAATGGCTGCCAGGACAGACTCTCTGGGACCTTTCAGGCCTGCCAGTTTATTAAACAACATCCCTTTTCATCCCCCGTGGGGAATCTTGTGACCCTTGACCTACCGTTGCTATGTTAATCATTGGTATAACTGGAAACGTTGTTTCCTCGCCAGGTATCCTATCGGGAGATGTGGCCAGTCCCCTCCGGGTGATCTGCATCCTGAGGACTGCTGTGAGCGAGGTAGTAACCGTATTCTCTGCTTGGACCTGGAAGTCTAGTAGGAAGGTTGACGAGTTCTCCCTTCTGCAGGGTTTCTCGGAGCATTTGGCATCCTAATGGACCTCAGCCAAGGCTGATAAGGCTGACTCTGCTACCTACGCTTGCTGGATCCCATGCCTCATGAACTGCCATTGTGTGGAGGTGGACTCTGACATGGACTAACTCGCTGGGGTAGCTGAGGCCATTTTTAAAGTCACCAGTCACTGCCCAGCACTGATGCCCCCTCCCCCCATCTTCTCTCAGGCTGTCATGAACCCAGATGCATCTGATAAACAACAGCAAACTCCCATGCTCTCTGCTGGCTGCTGAGACGTCACACCCTTGGCCATTTGGCTCATATTCCATGACCTTTCCTCACCCTGCTGCTAGGAGTAGTACCTGTCCCTTGGGGAAAGAGGCAAATGGGGATATGAGAAGAGATGTGAAACTTGTAGGGGAAGGGTCACTTCTGGGCATGCGCCTGGCGGCCTGCACGGGCAGGGGGGCGGGGGCGGGGGAACAACCCATTAGTTTGGTTAGACGCTTTGTGGAGTTTGTTCCCCTCTGAATCTACCCTTTCTCAAGCGGGGGGTGGGGGGGGTGGGGGGGCTGTGCAAAGAACTCCAGCATCCGGCGGTGAGGCACTGGTGTAGAGAACAGAGACGGAAGCGGACAGATATAGCAGCATTGGATTGGGCCCTTTAGTTGCTTCTGGTCATAGCAACAGAAACCCCAAATAAGACAAGTGCAGGGAATGGAATCCTGGGCTTCCTCTGTTACCTCCTCAAGGAACATCACATTTTTTCTGAAAAGGAGAACCATGCTCAGGGAGGGGACAGAGATCACTGGAAGTCACGTTGGACCTGAGTGTGTCCGAGCTGAGGAGCTGAGAACCAGGTTCTTACTTCTGTTCCCATGCCTATCACTCGATCCTGTCATCAGGTTATGAACAAACACTGTACTTTAAAACAGCCCATTAATCAATCGCAGGACACAGACCACTTTACCAGCTCCAAATGGACACTTCAGGCCTCTATGAGAGCCTGTCATCCTTCACTTTCCAGAACTTTCCATTTTCCGGAACTTTCCACTTTCCTTCCCACTTGAGCTTGCTTCCTAAAACCGAAACCTTAAAGCTGCCGTCCGGCTCACCACGTGCCCACCCCCGACAGCCAGCCTCTTGTCTTCGAAAGATTTCTTTGTATGTTCTCAGTATCGAGTCTTTGATTTTCTGACATTTCCACAACACCCTAAGTGTTCTTAGCATTTTTCCTCTAAACTGGAGAAATAAAAAAAGCAAAATGCTCTCCCGGGGAGAAAGGGCAAATTGTATGTTCTTTTGTTTACATGTGTGTACAGAAAATCATTATTCTCCTTGGTGATTTTCCATGTGATATCAAAAGAGAGATGGAGAAACTGGGACTCCGTAATGGCTCCGGAGGGACTTTTTCCTCTTTGGTGACCCCAGAAAGCTCCAGGCATCCAGCTATTTTCGAAAGAGAGGAGGAAATGCGGACGGCAGCCTCCACCAGCCGCAGGTCACTGAGGGGCCAGCTTCTTTTGATGATGGCCTATTTTTACTTTTATTTACTCTGATGTTTTGATGCAATCGTTGGCATTTTGTGTTTGACCTTTGATCTTTTAGAAGTGCCATTCGCCTTGGGAATGCTGGGGGTCAGCGGACTACATTTGAAGGATGAGAAGTCACCCATTTCCTTAAACTGTGCCCACTCTGCTCATGCAGCTGGTGAAGGTCGAGGTCCACCTGGGGAGAGAAGGCGAAGGCTAACCCTGCTTTTATATAAATTCTTTTTTTTTTTCTTAGAAAAAAACCAAACCACCTGGAGTAGGAGCTTGCTTCCTCTGGCCCAAGGTTTCTACCAAGATTTCTGTCTGTTCAGGGAAGACCTTGAGCCAAGACTACCATGGGAGTCAGGCACAAAACAGCTTCATTCGATCCTAAGAGTGTGCGATTCATACATTCCTGCTAAGGGAGATCCCGCACTGGACTGGGAGTCACGGTAAGGAGGAGGAGCAAATGTGTCCACTTCACTAAACAAAGATCCAGAGCCATGAAGCGCTGAACTTATTTGCCCCAGCCAGTCAGTACTGAAACCTCGGGTGCAAGTACAGGAAGAATCTCTGCTGGAGGTGACTGTGGCTCACTCCCTAGAGGTGACTGGCTGTGGCTCACTCCCTGGAGGTGACTGACTGTGGCCCACCCCCTTTCCATCTCTGGCCCCTTTCCCTTCTCCTTTAACGTAAGATGTGTTGGATGCATCTCTAAAGCTTTTTCAGTATGGGCATCTAAATCTTTTTCAGCACGGGATTCTCATAAAATGGGACCTTCTCAAAGGCTCAGCAGGCACCCGGACCTTACAGAGTCAGGGTCAAGGTCCGTCCATATCTGAAGAGAACTTAACATGGCTTGAATAAAATAAGCCACCACCCCGGGCCTCACACATGTACCACACCTCCACTCAGTGCTCGCCATTATTTGGTGAAGAAGGCTCTTTTTCCACCCCAAATGGTGAGAGCATTGAGGCTTACAGGAGGATGGCTTAAGGTCATATGTCTGAGGAGTGGCACAGTTGTGATCAGCCTGCAGGGTCCGTCCCCATCAAAGTGTGCTTGGAGTTAACTGTCTAACCATATCTAGTGTAGGTCAGGAGCTAGAGCAGGGACGCTATCTTAGTCTTTTCTGAACACACAGGAGCCCAAACGCATACAGTCAGCATTGCAGCACGGCGGTTGAGCTCTCTAAAGCATACTGCATGCCCTGGGGCTAACCACGGTGGAGTTTTTGACCCAAAGGGAAGTCAGATATGGAAAGGTGGAATAGGAGTAGTACCCATGGTTTCAGAATCAAGAGCCAGAGCCGACCCAGTCGGTACTCAGTCTGCATCACGGCTGGTCCTGGATCCCCAGCTCAGAGCTGAGCTCCACTTGACCAAGTGTTTTGCAGAAATACTGCTATTCCTTCTAAGCCAGTGCCCTGTGGACAAGAAGACTGTAACCTGATTCTCTTTTTTCGTTGACTGTGGGGGGTAAGGGTCACTGTTGGCTCGTAAATGTTTTTTCTTTTAAAATATTTATTTTATACTTAGGGATGTGTAAATGTGTGTGGGTGGATGCCTAAGGAGACCAGAGGCAATGGATCCAATGGAGCTTAGGTTCCGGGCTTGTGAGCCCCTCATGTGGTCCTGGAAGTTGAACTCAGGATGTTTGGAAGAATAATGCACACTCCTATACTGCACACTCCTATACTGCACACTCCTATACTGATTGTATTGTTTGTGCTTACGTGTCATTTTCAAAGGTTTGTATGTTGATTTTTAAAAAGTGAAATAATGGTTCCATGTTTAAAGGTATGACCTGTTACAAGACTACATCCTCATCTCCATGTTTTGGAAAATAGGAGAGCAGTCATTTGGCAGTACAGATAGAAGAGTTCCGGCAGAGGCAGACGGATTTCTGAGTTCAAGGCCAGCCTGGTCTACAAAGTGAGTTCCAGGACAGCCAGGGCTACACAGAGAAACCCTGTCTCGAAAAACCAAAGAAAAAAACAAACAAAGCAAAACAAAAAAACAAAAACAACAACAACAACAAAAAACCCTCTAAGAGAGCCAAGAAGCCCCATGACTACCGCCGATGCCCACAAGAGGGCGTCTCAGGTTATCAAGAAGCAAACACAAGCCCAGGATCGCAGCAGCTCAGCAGAGAATGACCAATGAGTAGGTTCTGAAATACCAGTTATGACCCCGCCTCCCAGTGCTTTGAGGAAGCCTTTTTTCTTCTACATCGCTGGAGCCATTTCTGCTTTCTCCAACCCCGAGGGCATACCGGTCACTTAGTGTGTGTATGTGTGTGTTGGGTGTGTGTGTGTGTGTGTGTGTGTGTGTGTGTGTGTGTGTGTGTGTGAGTACTGATGGACACAGAAATGGAAACAGCCTGACAGTTGTACTTACACCCCCCCCCCCCCCCGCCCGCAATGAGGACGTGACATTCCTGCCCTTCCAACGACAGCTCCTCTTGGAAACTGAGGTCTGGAGCAGCCTTATTAAAGACATCTGTCACTAACCTTGTCAAAATCAACCTGGAGCGTCTCTGGCAGAGTCCAGTAGGTGGAGGTGTAGGGCGGGGCCAGGTGTTTTTTTCTAGGACACTGCAAAGGGATTGAAAGGTGTCACCTTGGTGGATGCCCATTCAGGACACCACACATGCCACCTGTTTTGTAGCTTGTACAAGCACAGCAGATAAGTGCTGCTAGCCCATTTTAAGATGGAAAGACCGAGACGAGGGGAAGTATTGTCGAGCCTATATGCTCAATATCTCTCAGCTCTTTTGGGACACAAAGAATCAAGATGGCAATCCCAGAAGGATCCTGGCTTTCCCAGGTCCCTGCCTCTTCTGTAAAGAAGAGGTGGGATTCAGCGTGGGAGGGGACCCTTCCTGAGAAGCAGGGTGGGTAAGGTGAACAATCCCCTCTTGAATTCTCTAGGCTACAGGGAGGCCCAGCTTTGCCTCCTGTGAGCCTGCGCAGGAAATCGGTTTTCCCTCCCATTAATGCATGCTTTACTTACACTTCTTACCACAATTACTCTGCGGTAATTAACAAGGGAAATAACACATCTGGGGCTAACTGCAGCTCCAAACAGATGTACAAGATGCAAAGGCGTTCGGAGGGCCCCATGCTGTGTCACATCTGTCCCCAGTACCTACCCTACTGTGCAGGGAGCTTTGCGTTCAGGAACAAGGCCCCTGCTGGCCACCAGGGTGGTTTTTCCAGGGAGGGGTTGAGGGGTGCAGGGATGGATCAACACTGTCAGTAAATGGTAAGTTTGTGAGGACAGAAGAAAGGAGTGATATGTGGCAGGGACAGTCCTTTGTCTCCCTCCCCAGAGGTGACATGGAGCTGAGGGCTGTGGAGAAACCAGGGGGAAGTATGGCAGGCAGCCTGGGGACAGGCAAGTGCCAAAGCCCTGGGGCAGAATGAGTGTCTCACCCTTTGAGAAGATGGACAGGCCGGGGTGAAGCTGAGGGATACATATGAGGGTGAGGGATGGCTCAGAGGAGAGCAGGGCTGAGCCCCTGCCTGGCTCCCTAGGCCACAGAAAAGCAGTTAAAAGCACAGAAGGAAGCCCCTGAGGGGACCCGATCTGTCTGCTGCTTTTATCTGTACAGGGTCATGGGTCCAGGGACTTTGCACAAGCTGGAAGTGACAGGCCAACCTGAGCCAGCCACCACTCCCATCTGCTCTTTCCCACCTTTGCCAGTGTCCCCTCCCCACCTTGCAAAGATGTCCCAAGCCTCCCAGGGCCGATGAGCCCTGTCCTTCTCCTTCTGCCTGGGACCTCATTCCTCTTTCAGAGCAGATGGCCTTGTGGAAGGACTCTGGAACTTTCCCTGCAGGCTTTCTGTCTCCTCTTCTCCTGCCTTCCTATTTGGGATACTTCTAGCTTACCAGAGGCCGGGTGGGGGGGGGCTAGGGAGGAAACTAGTTATGGACCCAAGTGGGTCCCCAGAGAATGACTTCCCTCAGGAGCTACCCACACAAGGCAGGTCCTTGTCATCTTATTTTTATCAGAGTTCTGTATCCCCCTACACCCACACCTTGCTTTTCTTGGTCCCCAGGGACTTTCCATAAGGATCTTGTGATCATTCCTGTTCCCCGTCCCCCAATTATGAATGCACCCTTCCCTGCCCTGTTCTTGTTGGGCGTCCCTGGAAATATCTGCAGGCTGTGTGCATGTGTGTATATGTGGTGATTGCTAAGCGGCTTTAGAGTGCAGAGGTAGGAACTGCTCTTTGTGGAGGCCTCTGGAGGGCAGTGGATAGGGGACCCCGAGGAAGGAGGAGTACTTCCATCCCAAAATTCTTTCCTCCCATACCTGCCTTGATTTTGATCCCTCCTCTTTAGTGTATTCCTTTTTTAGGAAAATGGAGGCTGTACCCAGAGGCTGAATGCTAGTGCTGATTGCCCTGAAGGACTCCTTCAGGAGTCTTGTACCCCATTTTTCTCCTATGTAGAGTGGTACTTCCTGTGGTCAGTCTGCAAATTCAATGTGGTCATACATGTGAAGTCATTAGCAGGGTGACGGGTATAAGAAGTGCCCATTAAATGTTGGATGATGTCATTGTTGCCCATACTGCAGGTGGGAACACTGAGGTCCTGGGTGCTTTCCTCTGCAAGGAAGTCCAGCTCTGAGGACTTCCCTGTGGGAGCCCTATTGTGGGGTCTTAGTTTCTACCCCACCCTCAAGTACCATCTCAGGCTGGTCCTCTGAGCATAAGGTACAGCCCTTGGGACAAGAGAGGTGCCCAGCAGGGGACTAGCTCTGAGCTCTTAGGTTAAAATGACTTACTGGGCTAAGGCCCCTAACCAAGAGGATCCTGACCATGCATGGTTGTGGGTGGAACCCTGAGTTCTGGAGCCTTCCCTGGAGATGTCTGCTGAACTGATGGATCCTCAAAAACACCCCAAGTTAGAGTCAGCCAAACGTGAGTTCTGCCCCTGTTACTTGTGCTTGGTGTCTTTGAGCTATACCTGGCCCCTCGGAGTTAAATTTTCTTAACCACACAAGGGACAGCAACATCTGCTCTGGAGGAACAGCAGGACTGAGAGACGGAATTTATGCAAACACCTCTTCATAACCAACCGGCCGGCATCCATGTTCTCAAGCCGCTGGGAGCCAAGTGTGTATCACCTGCCAGCTGCGATGAGCCTCATTTCCCACATCCCAGTAATGAGATAACTGTAACGTCACATTGACAGAAACAACCCTGGTCTTACCCAGCACACCTCGGAACCCTCTGGATCTGTTCACAGGGCTTTCTCTGGCTGTACAATCTCCAGTGACCTGCCTGAGGATGGGCAGAAGACCCAGGGAGTTAGTGCCTCCAGAGCTGACCTCAGTCACTATATAGATGGACCAGGCTAATGGATAATCCCCTCTGCTCCCTCACTCCAGGGTCAGTGCCAAAGCCTCTAAGAGCTGCCAGCACAGAAGGACCCCCGTCTGTCCACAGGAGTAGCCTGCTACTCATGAACGTTTTCCAGATGGCGTTCCTCACATCCTTGTCCCACCTGCCACCGATGCAGCACTTCCTGCAGTCACCCACCACAGAAACCCATTCAGCCTGGGGACTGGCTTCTTCTCTAGTGGTCCTCACAGAGGGTCACTGGCCAGCATGGGAGTCCTAAGGGTCAAGCTTTGAGTAGAAAACCCAGTCTCCCTCCTGGAAGATCAGGGCCCAGGGCCAGTTGTTCCAGGCGCTCTGAGGGGCAGGGACCAGGACTATGTGGTGTCACTGCCTAGACCTCCAAAGATCCTTCAAGGAGCAGACAGGGCAGGGAACACAGAGCATGGGGTGAATGCGCAGTCTGGGGGTAAAGCAGCACAAGTCAGGAGGTCTCGGCTCACCCTGAGAATCTCCGATCTAAGTCCTTTTGCTCAGTTCATTCACACCTAGGACTTTGGGTTCCCAACAACCAGACTGGGAGAGTTTAGCTGGACTTGACCGCTATTGCTTTCTATGCCACCATGACTGCTTGGTCCATTCGACTGCGGGATTCTGTTACCTCATTTCTGGGCCCTGACCCAGCATTAGTGACCAGATCAGTGATCTTTTGACACTGTTGGAGTCTTCCCATCTGGCACTCCAGGTCATCACTATTGACTGATTGATGTTTTCACGAGAGTTGGGGTCCATTCCCCATTTTGTTTAACACCTAGCAACTTTCCAAACGGCAGCAAACTGTTATGGACTTAGTATGAAAGGCTCAAGGGGGAGCTGAGGGCAGCCCTGGACCAGGGTTTTCTGATATACCAGTAGGGACACACACACACACACACACACACACACACACACACACACACACACACACACACACGGTCAGGGAGAGAAGGAGTATGCACAGTTATTTATTTCCCAGGCAGATATCTCTCTCATAAAGACTAATGTATAAATGAGGCACGATGAGAAACTAAGAATAAGTACTGATCAAACACAATGATTAAAACAAGACGACAGGTGAGTGCATCTGAGTTCATTCCCCCCCCCCCCCTGCGATGAAGACAAAATTTATCATGGCTCACTTTACAGGGCTAAGCCTAAGGCTGCCTGCCTCCACATTGCTTTGGGTGCGGGGTGCAGGGAAGGGGGCAATAAAGGAAGCTGCTCACCTCGAGGTGGCCAGGAAGCAGAGAAAGACAGGATGTAACTCTCCCGGCCACACCTTCAATGACCTACTTCTTCCAGCCACACCCCACTTCTTAGTTTCTGTCATCTCCCAGCGATGTTACTGTTTTATGAATTTATCTCTGAGTGAATCAATGTCAGGATCCAACAGTTTGTCCACGAGCCTTTAACTCACGAGCATTGGGGGACATCTCAAGTCCAAAGTCATAACAGAGTCTTCTTCTTCTTCTTCTCCTTCCTCTTCCTCCTCCTCCTCCTCCTCCTCCTCCTCCTCCTCTTCTTCTTCTTCTTCTTCTTCTTCTTCTTCTTCTTCTTCTTCTTCTTCTTCTTCTTCTTCTTCTTCTTCTTCTTCTTCTTCTTCTTCTTCTTCCTCTCCTCCTCCTTCCTCTTCTTCTTCTTCTTCTTCCTCTTCTTCTTCCTCTCCCTCTTCTTCTTTCTTCTCCTTCTTCTCTTTCTTCTTCTCCTCCTCCTTCTCCTTCTCCTCCTTCTCCTTCTTCTCCTTCTTTCTTCTCCTTCTTCTCCTTCTCCTCCTCCTCATTCTTTTCTCCTCCTCCTCCTTCTTCCTCTTCCTCTTCTTCCTCCCTTCTCCTCCCCCTTCTCCTCCTCTTCTCCTTTCTCTCTCTCTCCCTCTTGCCCTATCCTCCCTCCCTCTTTTCCCCCTCCCTCCTTTTTGAGTACCATGGGAAAATGAAAGTGTGGAAATCAAACTTTTAGAGAAGGTGGAGTAGGGGCTTCTGGACACTACCGGACACACACGGTGGACTCCTCTTACCTTAAAACAGAGATTAAGTAGAAAAACATTGAGAAACAGTGTTGGCCACTGAGGCTTAGTTGTTAAAAGTTAGGTCCGGTGAGCAAGAAGGTCAGAGACCAGGAGGATGCGTCACAGTAGCAGTACAGCCCTGAGGTACACGGTTGGGCTCACTCTCCCTTCTCACCAGGACACACTCATGATGACACATTTTCATTTTCATCATATCAAACACATCTCTCGTCATTTGCCAGTTTCTAGATGGGAGTCTTCCTCCAGGAATTCAGGCCAACTTCTAGAAATCCAGGGAAGAGGTGGAGCTGAGCCACTGAGAGGGTCCAGGTAGAAAGGGGCTGCTTTGATCTAAGTGACTTCTCTCCATCTGGACCTGCATTGCATGGCCAAGCTTTCAGGCTGCCACTGCCCCTGCCACACAGCATAGGTGATTACCGGCTGAAAAGTATGGACACCTGCACTGCTTCTGACCTGTGTTCTCTTTGGAAAACATGAAGAACGGCATGTTGGCAGATTACACTCGCTGTGTGAGCGTATGGTCCCAAGACAGCCCAGGGAGGGAGGGGTTGCTCTCCGTCTTGTCATTAGCTTTCCTTCATCTCCATGAATCCTCGTAAAACTGAAGCAGCCAAGAGACTCGCCTTCACACTGGTGCTATCGGTAGAACTTTCCAGAATGATGAAGATGTCTCATATAGTTCAGAAGCTGCTAACGACAGGCAGCCAGTGAGCCCTTGAAATTTGGCTCGTGTCCTGAAATATTGTCTTTTCAATTTTGCTTCACTTAAATTAATTTAGAGTCAAAGAGCCCCATGTGGCTCCTGGTAACTTGGGTAGACTTAACAGATCTACACCTACAGCAAGAATCCCATTAGGCAGTAAATCGCTTCACTCCCCGCCAGAGCCAACACTCTGCCACTGAGCAGTTGGTGTGCCTGCTAAACTCAGAAGCCAGCTGAGGTCTCTGGCAGCTTTGAAGACCCATCAAGCTAATGCTGCCATTAAAAAAAATAAAAGAAAAGAAATCCAGTGGAGCTGGAGAGGTGGTTCAAGCAGTGTGTGCTATGGTAAAAGTGTAAGGGCTGGCGATTGAACCCGGGACATATAAATACAAGGCGTGACAGTATCTGTCTATAATACCGGCATGGGGAAGGTGCAGACAGGAAGATCCCCGAGGCTCCCTGGTGGAGCAGTGTAGTGAACTGGTGAACTCCTGGTTTACTGAGAGTCTCAGGAAACAAGGTGAAACTAGTGTTTTAGGGTTTCTATCGCTGTGGTCAAACATCCCCAAAGGCAATTTGGGGAGGAAAAGCTTTAATGTGCTAACATTTCTAGGTAATAGTTCATCTCTGAGGTTGGTCTGGGCAGGAACCTGAAGGCAGGAGCTGATGCAGAAGCCATGGAGGGGTGCTGCTTACCAACTGGCTTGTTCTCTCATGGCCTGCTCAGTCTGCTTTCTTATAGCACTCAGGACCATCTGGCCAGAGGTAATTGTTAAACAGGAGAAAGCACCACGGGCTTGCTCACAGACTGAAGTTCCCTCTTCTCACGTGGCTCTGGCTTGTGTCTGGCCGACTTAAAGCCAGCCTTCGCAGCCTCCAAGATCTCTCAGCAAGTAAAGGCATGCAGAGGTAGAGGGAGAAAGCTGAGTTCAAAAAGTTGTTCTGTGCATGCTGAAGCCCACACTTGCACATATACTCAAGCACTGTGCTTGGATGTTTTTACACACACACACACACACACACACACACACACAAGCACACGCACAAACATAGACATACACTATATATTTTTTTAAAATGTAAGATAGAGAGTAACTTTGACCTCTGCTCCTTCCCCACATAACTTTTTAAATATTAAAATCTAGTACAAACCCAGAGACAGAGTCAGGGGCATGACCTGCTCCATAATGTTTGACCTAGTTCTCTTGTCTCCTGTGGTGGTATCCCACTTTTATCCCTAAACACGCAGTAGGTTAAGTGACCCTCTCCTAGGGGACAGAGTCAGGGGTAGCATGCAAGATGAGGCCTACCTGCAGTTTGAGACAAAGATTGTTCTAATGCAGTTAAGATTGAGAAATGCACGTTCCAGGGCCAAGAGCCTTTGTGATCGAGTAATAGAGTTAGATGTTGATTTCCTCTCTGTCCCCGGGAGAAAGGCCACCTCCACACAACAGCTTCAATGTCTCCCAAGGGGGTGAGATTTTTCCTGGAAGCCCTGTGAGGTGAATGGCAACCAATCTGATGCTCACATAGGCCAAGCTCTGAACTGTTCGGAGTCTTTAGAACCCTGGGGAGGCTCTAGGGTGCAGTTCAGCAACACCCCAACAAAACCACCCTGCGGGAAATGATGAAGATTAAGGGAGAAGTTTTGATAGAGCCCTGCAGGAAGCTGGCTTAGTTGAGATGATATCATATCAATAATGAAGGGAGAAATAACCCTCTGAGGGCAGAGCCTTTCACAGGGACAGTGAGGGGCCTCTAGGAAAATGACCCTGTGGATTAACTCATTGAGCAGGGTTTAGTGTCTGACTCGGGGACAATCAGAGCACATTCTGCTGCCTTTTATCTGGCTAGCATAGAAGCAAACCTTCCTGTGGGGGAAAAAGTGAGCCGTCTTCCTCAGTCTCACAACTGCCTTGGAGCAGAGCGGGAAGTCAGGCTGAGAACCGGAAGTCTTTTTTGTGTCTCTTTTCCTCCTCTAGTCTTTCAAGTTGTCTCAACAGGAATGTATTATTCGGAAAGCAGGGGTCAGGGAAGCAAAATGAGTCTCAGCTCTCATGCGATCCTAAATCGACTGATCATGTCTATGTGAAGAAGGATTCTGACGATACAGAGAATGCTGATTGTTCATGTCTGCCAAGGCCCGGGAGTGGATGTGATATCATCCCACACTGAGGAGAAATTTCAGAGCAATGCCATAAACAATAACCGTATCAGTTATGTCAGATCATGATATCTGTGTATAAGGTCGACATTGCAGTCAGTAACACAGTAAATAAACTAGACGGACCTAGAAAGTCCCTGTGCCCAGCCTATGTGACTTTGGGCACCAGCATCACTGGTAACACTTGCTCCATGTGTTGGAGTTTCTATTGCTATGATAAACACCATGACCATAAGTAACTTGGGGAAGAAAGAGTTTATTTCATCTTACAGCTTGTAGCTCACCATCCAAGGAAGTCCGGGCTCAGGGCAGGAACCTGAAGGCAGGAATCGAGGCAGAGGCTGTGGGGTAGAGTGTTGTTCACTGGCTCGCTCTGCTTGGCCCTGTGTGATGGGCCTTCTCGTATCAATAATTAATCAAGACAATATCCCACAGACACGCCTACTGGCCAGTTTTATTGGAGGCATTTTCTCAATCGTGGTTCCCTCTTCTCAGATAACTTTAGCCTGTGTCAACATGATGTAAAACTTGACAGCACACACAGACACCCAGCTTTGTAAAGGAAAAACTATGGAGCTTTTAGGAGAAAGCACAGAAGTCAATGTTTGTGACTTTGAATTAGGAATATTGGTGTACTGACCATAGCTCCTTAGTTAATGACTGAAGGACTAGGTGAGCAGTTAAAGGGAACAGGCTGTACATGTGCATCTATGTATAAACGTATGTGCATATGTGCATTAACATATATGTTAATGAGTGAACGATTGAGTATCTTAAGGGAAACAATCTTCTAGGTCATAAGGGTTGAGCTGGGTCATCCTGTCCATGACCTGCTTCATCCTCCTAGAAGATGCTTAGAGGAAGTTGACAGCTTGCCCAAGTCACGTGAAGACAACGGTCAGGGGATCATTTCAGAGTGGGGACTTTTTGTCTACAATTGCCTTGGATGGCACCCTTAGATTTCAACTTCATCAGTCTTGTGGCCTGACTCTCAGATTCTCTGTTGGAAAAGAAAAACCCCCCAAAACAGAGGTGAATACTAAAAACAAAAACAAACAAACAAAAAAACCTGTACACATTGAGGGTCTTCCAAGGGTGGGGTGAGTATAAATTTTAATAACAGTGGGCAGTGCATTCATTAGACCCACCTATCACTGATCCTGCACCACTAAGACATAGCTCGGTGTTAGATATGCCCATCCAATGCCTGTTCTCTGGAATCCAGTTGCATGGCCAACGGTCCATGGCTATCTATTGTGGAGAGTCCTCTCTCCACCCAGGTCTGTCTCCCTTTCTTCAGCATGGAGGGGGGATCATGAGTGAGTAGTCTCGCTTTGGTGACTACACTTAAGATTTTGGAGCAATGATACTATATGTGATGAGGTATCACTGCTGTTTGCCTCCCTGGAGCTGCATGACTGCCCATTTGTAGGATGATATGTCTCCCTCCTAAATTGCCTTTAAAGCTGTATTTTTTCCCCCTGGAGCATGGAGCCCATGTTTACTGCAGGGCTTGGAGACCCTGACAGGTCTCAGTGCTGGGTTCTTGTTCACTTTGGGGACTATCTGGGGGAAGCTCTGGCTGTGACTCTGCTCACTTGTCCTGCCTCTGCCACCTGTCCTGACCTTGTTTCTGTCGCATGCCTGGACTTGCCATTTCTCCCACCCAGTTTGCAATGAGTTCCTGGCTTCATGCTAATGACTTAGCCTGGACTGTAAAACTTAGGTAACTTGTCTTCCATCTTGGGGGACTGAGGAAGGCTTCAGAGATAGGGTGCCATTGAAGTTGTTTCTTGCTGGCAAACACAGACTCCAGGTTGGAAGATAGGATTGGAGCGATCATGGTCCTTATGGGAAAGCCTGTGACAGAGGCAAGATTCCACCCAGGTCTCTGTGAGCCTAACACTCTGCCAGGCTGGGTCCTTCAGCCATCCCTGATGCTGTTGGAGAGCTGAGAGATGGGCCTTTGATACTGTCAAGACCTGGTGGGGCTGGGGGCTGGGGGGGTGGGAAGAGGATTTTCCTGTCTCCTCTTTATACCTTTTAACATGTTGATTGTACCTATTCCAAAATGAACAAAGGTTTTGTTGTTGTTTTAGTTCTCAAGAAAATAATTGTGATACCTGTGTATCAGATGAAATGAAAGGTCATTTCCTAGAATGGCAATATTGAGGCTTGCCTTAGGATTCCCTGGTTCCCACACCCAGAATCCTCTCTTTCACAACTGCCTACTGGGCTTTCAGAAGTCCTGAAGCCTGGCCCTGCCTACAGAGGCTGTTGTAATTGGCCGGGGGTGTGGCTTCAATTTCAGAAATTTTTACAAAACTCTGCATGTGATTCCAATGTGCTGCTAACTTTAATAGTAGCCTGTGGTGAGGTAGGGTAGGATTCTGTTAGGTGCAGGCTGGGGAAGGGACAACACGGGCTCTGCTCAGGCCACAGCATGCACTGAGGCCAGGCTAAAGTGGATGGTTTGTGTGGAAAGCGTACAAACGAGTGAGTTTGGGGGTGTTGATGATCAATCCACACAGAGCGAAGCAGAACAGAAAGGAATGGGAGGGTCTGGCTTTCGGCTCCCCAGGAGTAGCCATGTGCATGGGGTTGATTCACACAAATGACTGGCCTTCCAGGCTGAATTGATCACTCTCAGGAGGATCAGATTTGAAGGCTGGTAGTAACTAGGTTGGGTAGCTGAGAGAAACAATCTGCAGTACACAAGTCCCCACACCAAGGGAGAGAGGTTGTGTGGGGACAACAGGCAGATAGTGATAGGGTAGGACCCTCAGCATCCTCCACACAGCCGATCACAGGCACAGACATATATGCATACATTACACACACACACACACACACACACACACACACACACACACACCCCAATCAGGTGACATCAATGTGAAGCAAAGCCCGAGAGCCACTGGATCCTTTGGCATAGGTGAGAAGTCACTACTGACAGAACCAAAACTTTAAGACAGGCAGGGATCTGTGAATGTGCAGTCATAGGCTAGGTCCCACAGCAGTCCGTACAGTCAGCAATTTCCTCGGGTCTCAAGCAGCAATCCATTCCAGACAGATGGAATACATAGGCATAAAGGGCAAAATAACAAAACTGACATATAGAAAAATATTTTCATAATTATGGAGTGGAAGCAGGACTTTGTTAGAATCCACAAAGGAAATGATAGGCAGATCGCCTGCCTCTCAAATCTAAGATACTGTTCAGTAAATCAAAAACAAAAGCAAAAGACACATGAAATGTAAGAAGAAAACACCTATAACTCTCATAGACCAGGGGTTCAAAACCAGGTATTAACTTACAAATAAGTAAGGGAAGGACAAAAACCTCAGTAAAAATAAGCTAATGAGGGCTGGTGAGAAGGCTCAGTGGGGAAAAGTGCTTGCTGCCAAGTCTGATGACCTCAGTTCAAGCCCTGAGACCTATGTGGTAGAAAGAGAGAAATTATTCCAAAAAACTAAGCTATTCTCTGACCTCCACACATGTGCTGAGACGCATGTTTCACACACAGGCACACGCACATGTAATTAAAATAGACTCGTGATATGGAGCAATAATTCCCAGAAGGTGAAGTAAAGGAAAATATTGATATATATGCTAATAAACACATCTGTCAGAGGATGCTCGACCTTGTAAACAATTGAATAAGCAGAAGGAAACAATGGGAATTTGTTCCTACTCAGTAACAATGAAAACTTATGTTTCAGTTTTAGGACAGATAAAGAGAAAAGATAGGTCCCCACTGTTGCTGGAGTTGTTGTTTATGCTGGAGCATAAACAAGTCTTTGTGGGGGCCAATTTGAAGAAATCATGAAAATGTAAAACTCTCCAGTTGAAGCCGGGCATGGTGGCGCACGCCTTTAATCCCAGCACTCGGGACGCAGAGGCAGGCGGATTTCTGAGTTCGAGGCCAGCCTGGTCTACAGAGTGAGTTCCAGGACAGCCAGGGCTACACAGAGAAACCCTGTCTCGAAAAACCAAAAAAAAAAAAAAAAAAAAAAAAAAAAACCCAAACCTCTCCAGTTGGTCTGATAATCCCCCAGGAGAATCTATCCCACTGTGGTTATTTGAATGAAGCGCCTCACACATTCTAGGGCATTTGAATACAGTGGGTAACATTGTTTCAGTAGCTTTCGGACCTGTAGCCTTGTTGGACGGAGTATTTCACTGGAGGATCTGAGGTTCCAAAAGCCTTGTACCATTTCCAACTGCTCTCTCTGTTTGCTGTTTGCCATCTGAATGTGACCTCTCAGCGGCCACTCCAGATGCTACCCTGCTACCAGCCATCCTGGTCGCTCACCCGTCTAGAACCGTAAGCTAAACACATGCTTTCTTCTATAAGTTGTGTTGGTCCTGCGGTTTATCACAGTAACAGGAAACTAACTAACTGAAAAACAACTAACTAATGGAAATGCCAACACCAGTAGAAGGATTCTGTGTCAGGTTTATATTAATTAATTCGGTGATAATTAATTAATTGTGTGGGTGAGCACATGTTCTGTGTGGTTCACGTGCAAAGATCAGAGGACAGCATGTGGGTGTTGGTTCTTTCCTGCCTCCATGTGGGACCTGGGGATTAAACTCAGAGTCAGGCTTGCAAGGCAAACACGTATTCACAAAGTCATCTCAGCTCCCACAGCCTTTTGTTTCTCAATCATGGAAAACTGGAGGGACCCAGAGCCTCTAACACAGTGGCCCTCAATTTTCCTAATGCTGTGACACTTTAACACAGTTCCTCATGTTGTGGTGATTCCCCCCATCCCAACCATAAAATTATTCCATTGCTACTTTGTAATTATGATTTTGCTACTTTTATGAATTGTAATATAAATATCTGATAGCAGGAAGTCCTATGTGTGACTGGTTGAGAACCTCTGATCCAACAATAGACCCAAAATGGCTCCCTAGTGAGTAAAATGAATCACGGGAAGAGCCGTATGCATTGAGGTCCAGACATATTCCTGACTTAAAGCACACAGGGCTCCGGGACAGTGGCAGCTTAGAGGGAAGGACAAGGTAGTTCTGGCTCACGGTGTCTGCCGTGACCCCCTTTTGGCAGCATATTAATTTGAGTTTCCAGAATAACCTAGGACCCTTGCTGGAGGCTTGGATGAGATCATGCTGTAGACATGGTAAAGAAGTCTATTTGGGCCTTAGAAGCCCAATGATAACAGAGTAAGAAGAGTTCACACCATGAAAAGAGTCATGACTTCATGCTCCTGTGTCTGGCTTTCTCCCAATTCCATCTCTATTTGGTTTTAGGGGACAAAGGGCAGAGGTGAATATTTTACACACCAAGGCAGACCTGGCCTCCAGGTTCTCCCACACGCATACACCCTTCAGTCCCTACTGGGCATACCTTACACCAAATTTTCCAGCCCATGGGCTGGGCTTCCTCTCCCCCAAAGGCTCATCCCTATTTAATCCAGACAGATCAGTCCCCCTTCTTCTCCTTTTTTTCTTCCTCTGTTAGAGATCTTTCTTTCTTTTCCTTCCTTCTTTCTCTCCCTCCCCATGGCGATTTCCCTGGCCTCCTTTCTTGGGGTTAGTGAACTCACTTGCCTTAGAGCAGCTTCCCAATAAACCTGCGTATAGATATATTATTTTAATCTGGCTTGAATTGGCTCATTTCTCTGGTGGAGAAATAGCTTATCACTTTCATGCATGCTTCAGGCAGAGTTAAGTTCAAATCCTACGTTACCACTCCCTGCTGTCTGTCCCCGGAGAGATTACTGCTTTCACACAGTTGGTAAGTAAGGCAGCAGGGAAGGATGGAGATTTAAATGATTTAAATGATGTGACCCCTCTGTGCTCCCCCCATGCACACAATTCACTGGCTGCTCAAAGTTCACTCCCTCTGACAGACCCTCAGAGTAGGACACTGCTTAACCCAGCCTATTACCGGCTTCCTTCCTGTAAGGCTCGGCTATCAACTTTCTGGAGATTTATTCATGGTTTCATTTCAAATTTTCTATTCGTGAACTCTCGGGGCAAGTCTCCAATCTTGAAGCCATTCAGTGTCAATTTTATTACTTCCTAGGATGGGTTGCCCAGACCTTGGTGACCTATGGAGGCCTCTGGTTGCATGTGACATTTTAAACACTAACTACGGGGTGCTTGTCTTAAAGAGAGGGAGAATTAAGTTCAAACTGTGACTCTTTAGAAATCCATAAAAAAAAAAAACCCGTGAGTGAGCTTTTTAATGGAAAGCACCTCCCAAGCTCTGCTAGGCAAGGCCAGGCAGGGAGAATTCCATCCCCTCCCCTTTTCAAAATTGAGGGGGAATATTTGTTTCCTCTTAACTGAGATGACTTCAGGCCCATTTTTTTAAAAAAAATTTTTTTTAACATAAAATGGCAGCAGTCACTCAAAGGCAAAATGGAGCCACAGGCAAGCCTGCAAATTGTGTGTGTGTGTGTGTGTGTGTGTGTGTGTATGTGTGTGTGTGTGTGTGTGACTTCTTCTGTACAGTCAGTTATTTAAAAATGAACACTCCACTTAAAGTCACCCATTCAGGGCCTGGGGAGACGGCTTAGAAGGTAAAATGACGGTCCTGCAACCTGCAAGCGGGAGGAGCTGAGTTCGAACTCCGGGACCAACGTGAAGAAGCACAGGCTTGCAGTCCCAGCACTAGAGTGACTGAGACAAGCAGATCCCAGGGCCAGCTCTCCTAACCAACCTACTTGCTAAGCCCAGGCCAGGGAGAAAGCACGCTTGAAACAGAAAAGGAACGAAGGTCACGGCTGTCCTCTGACCTCCACGAGCGCCTCCACACACATAAACACACACCCACGGAATAAAAATAAACACACTAAGTGACCTTTTCACAGGAAGATCCTTCACCTGTGGAGGAAGGCCCAGGCGCTGGGGAAGTGCAGGTACCCTGGGGCTCTGGAAGGCAAGTGTTTAGCTCTGAGCAGATCACACAGGCACAGGAAGGACAGAATACCTTCAGATGGACTTACAGTGAACACACAGGTTACTGAGCAACTCTTCAGAAACCGGTGTTAGAAATCTGTTTGATAAAACCAAGTGGTATGGTAGCTGGCTTGGTCATAGACCACAGGCCCTGAGACTAGGCTGCCCGGCTTTTAGGCTGGCCTCTGCTAATAACCAATGGTATAAACTTGACCCATCTTTAGAAAACAAACAAACCAAACCTCTGTGTATCTTAAGCTGAAATAAAAGGAAAGAAAACCAATAGAAATAAAGATGCCTGACCATGCTGTTATGAGTAAGTGAGTTTGCTTGAAAGATAGTTGACATCTTTACGTTTTGACTTTATTTTTAAAAGTAAAGTCAAGGGTCAGTAAAACCGATGTTTGGGACCTTTCCCTGAGGTGACTTAGTCTTGCTTTCAGTGACCTTTAACAGACAGGGTCACACCACACTTGATCTTAACCAAAAGGCCGAGAAGCGATGACAGGGTCACACCAAGTCAAATTCTTCTGCTGGTGATGAATGTTAATTTTACAGGGAATCAGGACTACTTCTCTGACATGCATGGGCTGGACCTGGGATACTGATAACCTTGAATGTCACTCCATCATCTGAGGGCTGAGGGAATGTTCACCAGCCTTGCTGGCTGCCCTTCCACCTCCCACAGCTCTGGAAAAGGCCCTTAGAGTCTCATTCCTTCCTCTATGAGAGTAGTGACAACATTTCTGTCCCATAGAAGAGATGCTTTCAGGGCTCATTCTCACAGAGCCTCATTTTGCTCCTCTCCTGAACTTCATCACTGGTACCTACTTCAGCCTCAGTCTTCCCTGCTGGGCTCATGGTCTGTGACAACTTGACTAGGCTATGAGGTGCCTGCGTCTCAAGTCAAACATTACTGTGTACACTCAAGACAGTTTCTAGAGAGAATGCAATCTGAATGAATGAGTAAGGAGGTTGCTCTCTCTCAGAGTGGAAGGCCCACTTAGGGCAATCGGGCTGACCTGTCCAGAGGTGCCGGGGATCTCCTTCAGCCTAGCCACATGGAACTGGGATGTTGGTCCTTTTTTTTTTTTTTTTTTTTTTGTCTTCATTGTCCAACTGAAGTACTCAGTTCTTACTGAGGCTTGGGGCTGAGGCTTTCAGATGGGAGCTCTCCACCATCAACTCTGTGCCTCAGGCCTTTGGACTTGCTCTGTAGGTCGGCTTGCTGGCAGCTCTTTGGGTCTGAGTGCAGATCCTGGGTTGTCATGCCAGCCAATTCGTTATTACAAATCTGTCTAGTCACTCATTCATCTATGTGTCTATCTGTCTCTGTGCCACCTTGCTATCATGTGCCTATGGTATATCTATGTCATCTGTATCTATATCTCTATCTGTATCTATATCATCTATCTATCTATCTATCTATCTATCTATCTATCTATCTATCTAATTGTGTGTGTGTGTGCAGGTCAGAGGACAACTTTGAGAATTAGCACTATCCTGATGCTTTGTGGAGTCTGGAAACTGATAAGACTTAGGCTGTCAGGCCTGTGCTCAAGCACACATCCATCTAACGAGTCATCTCACCACACACACACACACACACACACACACACACACACACACACACATATGGCCTAGAAATCTACATATTTTTATATACCACATGATACATATATGTCAGCTCTTGGTTTTCTTTCTCTGTAAAATCCTACCTAACGCAGGCTATTGTAAGTTCAGTAGCGGCAGGGAGCCTCTCTGCACAGCCTCCTGATCCTTTGAGCCTAGGACAGCCAGGAGATCTGTCAGATACACTGATAGCAGATGATGATGGGGTAAGGTGGGATCCCTGGACCAAGGCAGCCACCCTGGGCCCCAGCTCATGCAAACCCTTAAATAAGGAAGCATTCTGAGGACCTGTGAGGTGAGCGACTGTCTCAGACAGACTTTTGCCTCTCACACTTTTCTAGTCTTTGGCTGGGATAAGCCTCACTCCCCAGTCTCCACAGATGTGGAGTGATGGGATTCTCCTGCAGTTCATACAGAGCTCATGGTGGAAGCATGGCCTTTTCCCTGGTGCTTGACACAGGGTAGGAACTCAATCAATACTATTTGTTACTTCTGTGTCATCATGTTAGGTTATTTGTGATTATTGAGTGGCATAGAAACCCCAAAAGGGAAATACTGGTCCTGTTTTATACAAGTGGTATGAGAACTAAGAGACCCCACCCAAGGGCACACAGTCCATTAACGGCAGGCCTGGGATTCAAACTATTCTCTGTGGTACCCTAAGCTCCATACTTCCTGAAAGACCACTCACAGTGGACAGGGTCATCATGCCCAGATCTCTGCTTCCTTTTCAAATAGAAATGTATGACTTTATTCTTCATGGATTGGGGCACTTATCCTTCCATTGACTTTGGGTAAGGCCAGGTGACTTTAGATATGTGTGTGTGGAGGAGGACTTAGATGCATGGCCAAGATCTGAATGAGCTCCTTGAGCCTCTGATCTATCATTAAAACGCCCAGTCTTGGGCTGAACTTGAGCCGACCCAAACCCTGTAGCCAATGCAGACCAACCTGTACTCAGAACACAGCCAAGGCAGATAATAGACTCCCGAGGCAGGAAAAAAAAAGAAAGCTGACTATCATAAAGTACTGAGTTTTAGAGTGGTTACTGACTAACATAGTTCCCTAGATGAATGGCTTTTAAATGTCATAAGTGGAGGAGCATGAAATGAGCCGGTGTTGAGATCGCCGGCAAGAGTGCAGGAGACATTACTATCACCCAGGTCTCCTCTTTCTCTAGGCATAGGAGAAAATTTCCTACCTTCTTATGTTAGTCTGGGACAGATAACCATTTCTGCCACAGCCCCACCCCTCCAGACAGTAGCAATAATATTCAGGGCACTACCACCTGCTTCTCCCTCCCTGCTACAGAAGTCACAGAAGGGACCCGTGCTGAGGGAGGAGTCACAGGAAGACTTAGCTGCACATGGCAGAGACTCTTCACTGGGACCACAGTGGAGACCCGTGAACAAGAAATCAGGTTTTTTGAGTATCATAACATCCAGAGAGAATTTGCTTCTGCAGAAACAGGGCCACCCTGGCCAACACTCAGGGCAAGTGAAGGACATGGGGTGGTATTTCTGAGCCCCAACATTCCAGATTGCATAGGGAGGAGAGAAATTCTGCCATAAACTTATCCAAGACTCAAGGATTTCTGTCCCCTTCTCCCTCAGCCTCATCCAAGGTCACATGAGCACCCATAAGTCTTTAGAGCGAGCGCCATGTGGATGTATTCCGTGAGGTCACAGTCAGGCCGGGACACAGGAGCAGCAGGCAAAGGGCTCTGGGCTGGAGGAAGAGGTGGGACTTACTGGCTTTCATGAGGCTTCTGTATGCAGGAACTGGGGGTCTGGGGGCTTCTTTCTACACTCGACAAACCTGTAAATATGTACTGCTCGGTGTGATGGCTACCTGCATGGCCAAGTCACAGCTGATCAGGCCAGAGGGCAGCACTGCCACTTCTGAGATGAAGCAGTCCTCTCTGCTGTGTGACAGTCAGTGCCCATGCAGGACAGGAAGGAAGAGTGAACGAGAAAGAGCACAAAAATTCACAAGCGGGAGTGTACCTGAGTGCCTTGTACGTCCAGTGAGGAACACAGAGGCTCAGATCACTCAAATGTAAACAGATAATAATAAATGTGAAACAGTCTTCACCGCGTAAGATCTTTCTAAACACATGTGAGGAGGAAAACCATGAAAGGAAACAAAAACAAGATTGCTGAAACTCAAGAAGAATGAAGACCAAAGTGTGGACACTTCGCCCCTTCTTAGAATTAGGAACAAAGCACACATTGAAGGAGTTACAGAGATCAAGTGGGGAGCTGAAACAAAAGGATGGACCATCCAGTGACTGCTGCAGCCGGGGAGCCATCCCATAATCAGCCACCAAAAGCAGACACTATTGCATATGCCAGCAAGATATTGCTGAAAGGGCCCTGATATAGCTGTCTTATGTGAGGCTATGCCAGTGCCTGGCAAACACAGAAGTGGATGCTCACAGACAGCTATTAGATGGAACACAGGGTTCCCAAGGGAGGAGCTAGAGAAAGTACCCAAGGAGCTAAAGGGGTCTCCAACCCTACAGGTAGAAGAATATGAACTAACTAGTACCCCCAGAGCTCATGTCTCTAGCTGCATATGTAGCAGAAGATGGCCTAGTTGGCCATCATTGGGAAGAGAGGCCCCTTGGTTATGCAAACTTTATATGTCCCAGTACAGGGGAATGCCAGGGCCAAGAAGTGGGAGTGGCCAGCTGCATATGTAGCAGAGGATGGCCTATTCGGTCATCATTGGGAGGAGAGGCTCTAGGTCCTGTGAAGGTTCTATGCCCCAGTATAGGGGAATGCCAGAGCCAGGAACGGGAGTGGGTGGGTTGGGGAGCAGGGAGAGGGGGAGGGGATAGGGGATTTTCGTAGGGAAAATTAGGAAAGGGGATAACATTTGAAATGTAAATAAAGAAAATATCTAATAAAAAAATAAAATAAAAATAAAATAAAAAAAGAAGTGGGAGTGGGTGGGTAGGGGAGCAGGGCGGGGAATGGGGGAGGGTATAGGGGACTTTTGGGATAACATTTGAAATGTAAATGATGAAAATATCTAATAAAAATTGAAAAAAAACAAGATTGCTGTATTAGATGCAATATATTTTTGCAAATCTTATAAGGAAAAGAGTAAAGAAGTTAGAAATTTAATAGTACCATGGTTAAAATAGTGGTAATGTATATGGAAAAGAGAAAAGAGTCTCATAGGTTAATAAGAATAAAGATGAAAAGGTAAAGACAGAAAAAAAAACAGTCCAAAAATGCTAAGTACACAAGACTTTCAGCTTAGCCAACAATGCTAAGGATGTAACACATTCGTAAATGCTTCGTCACTCACCAGTTGCCCACTGATGAAAACAGTCAAGGTAGATCAGTGATAGAATCATAAAACTCCCTCGTCTACCTGTAATACAGTTAATGGTAGAATTTAAAAAAAATTATTCCTTTCCTTCTAAAACATCTCCTTGCCTTTTAAAATACATTTATTTTCTTATATATTTATATAACAATAATAACTAAAGAAAAAGAGGGATTGGTTAGGAGGGGAATGATGGGAGAGACTGAAGGGAACAGAGGGAGGAGGAAATGATGTAAATATATTTTAATTAAGTAGAGGACTAAGCAGTGTGAATTTTGGGATGCAGACATAATCGTATTCACCGCGATGGTCACAACTTTAGACAATGTTATTTATCACTGAAAAGAGAAAAGTAGGCAACTTTAGCAAGTATAGAAAAGGAGCAAAAGCAACCCAAGAGGAAAGGGAAGAAGGTTATTATACTACAGATAAAGCTGAAATGAATATATTAGAGATGACCTCCACCACCACCACAGCAAAACGGAAGAAGCAAACATCACCCAGTGGAACTGACAAATAAGTCCAAGGTTCTGCTCTTCAGCGGGATTATGTGGTGGTTTGAATACGCTTGGCCCGCAGGAAGTGGCACTATTAGGAGGTGTGGCCTTGCTGGAGAAAATGTGTCACTGTGGGGGTGGGCTCTGAGGTCCTATGCTTAAGCTCCACCCAGGGCAGAAGAGAACCTTCTCCTGGCTGCCTCCTGTCTTTTTTTGGATCAAGATATAGAGCTTTTGGCTCTTCCACCACTAAGTCTGCCTGCATGCTGCCATGCTTCCCACCATGACGATAATGGACTGAACCTCTGAACCTGCAAGCCAGTCCCAATCAAATGTTTATCTTTGTCAGAGTTGCCTTGGTCATGGTGCCTCTTCACAGCATTTGAAATCCTAACTAAGAGAGAGTAGTGAATATACCAACCTCTGGCAAATTCAGTCCGGGGGAGGGGGGGAAAGAATATGGAATCAAAATGAGGAAGGAGGGATTTGTACACGCGGGATTCATACAGCAAAGAATCTTTTCAGCTCAAAAGAAACATCTGCATTAAAATGGGCAATTTTATCAAAAATCTCTAATTATCACAGGCCCCTAAAATATGTCCCTTGTTCTTGTGACAAAAATCAGCCTCAATGATACCCAGGCAGCCTCAACTCCTTCCTGTCATTGTGTTCCTTTCTGGCAAATTACAAATGAGTTAAATAGCCACACAGTGACAATATCTGCGCCACTTGTCAAACTCTAACCAAGACGTGCCAAGGCTGCTAGCAGAGATGATGTCATCTGACCGAGGCTCCGATTTCCTCTGGGTCTGCGTGCCATCTTGGCCATCGCTGGCCTTCCAAGTCACCTGTGGCCTCTTCTGCTTGGCTAGGCCTGAGATCTCAGCGTGTGTTTCTCTGAGATGTCTGTCTATCAAACACTCTTAAGTTCCTGTGCAGTTCCAGCCTCTCAAACTGAGCTTTCTTCCTGGAGTTCTAGTTCTGAGACTCTCCATACAGTGGGCTCCTCAGCTACACCATGGAAGAAGCATCAGTTTGTGCCCCGAGTGCCGCTTCTGCTGAGATGTCAAAACAGAGGGGTCAGGACCTCCCTTGTACGTTCTTTGCACTGACAGTTCCTTCCTCAGTTTGAGTCCCCTGTAAACACAAACAGACATTCTGGACGGTAACTGTGGCTTACGTCTCCAACCGTCTTTTTCTACATCTGCGTCAGGAAACTATGCAGACACCCAAAGCCAACACTCAGATGCCAGCTAGCTGTGTGACTATTGTCTACCATACGTACAGGAGAGAAGTAGTAGTTTGTCACATACCACTTTTATTTAGCAATAATTTATTTCAAAACATGGCACTAGAAAGGAAACCAAAGAGGGAAGAGATTTTGGGGGTTCAGGCTTTACATCTTACTCGAAAGCTTTTCTAAAAACGGGGCATCTGAGTTAAGAATCTTGGTCCTTTTTCTGTCTCCACGTTTCAGTCTTCCTGAAAGAGGAGACTATGAAGACAGAATCTGTGAGTGGCCATCTTTGCTACATGGAAGAGATGATAGAAAGGTCCGCACCCACTCTCTGGGGGAGATCCTGCCATGGAGAGTTTCAGATCTTGGTTTGGTATATTAGTCTAGATTCTGGCATTATGACAAAATACCAGAAGTTGGATACTTTATAAAGAAAACAGGCTTAATTTGCAGGATGAAGTTCCAAGATGTGGTAGCCCCATTCGTTCCGTTCTCTGGCGAGGTCCTATGTTGACAGCAGTAGCAGGTGTAGATGCACAGATGCAAAGGCACAGTGAAACGAAGCAGTCAAAACCGAGAAGCTGGAGTCTTTCTATGACACAGGCTCTCTTGGGGACTGTATCGGTTACTTGTGGCAGTGACAGAATTCCCAACCAAAATGACTTAGTGAAGAAAGTGTTTATCTCAGCTCACAGTTGGAGGGCACAGCCCATCATAGCAGGAAGCCATAGTGGTAGGAATATGGGGGGACTGGTTACATTGCATCCGCAACCAGGAAGCCGAGGGCCAGGAATCCTGGTGCTTAGCTCGCTTCCTCCATTGTATTCAGTCTGGGACCCCAACCCAAGGAATGGTGGGGCCATGCTCAAGGAAGGTCTTCCTACTTCAATTAACCTAATCTAGAAAATCCTTCAAAAATAGGCTCCAAAGTCTGTCTCCCAGGTGAGTCTAGATCCTGCTAAGATGAGTCATGTTAATCCTCACGGAATGAACCAGGGTCTCATTGTAACATCAGCCGCCTTGAAGGCAATGTTTCCACTCGACAGCCCCACTTTTCCATACATCCCATCACTTCTTAAAATGCCCATGATGAAGACCAAGCTTTGAGCTCCTGAAGTGTTGGGGACTCACTCTAACCATAGTAGTTGGGGTTCTGAGAGGATGAGTTGCAGTTCTCCAGAGAAACAGAATAATGGTGTGTGTGTGTGTGTGTGTGTGTGTGTGTGTGTGTGTGTGTGTGTATTGACTCTGCAGAGATACCACATACTCTATCAACTGTTTGTCAAGTGACCTTTATGAGAAACTGAAAGAAGAATCTGAAGTTTATGACACATGCCAGCTGCTCGGGAAGTTTGTAGACAGGCCGGAACAAAGAATGTGGGATTCACTCTAGGAATAACTAAGTCGTAAAGATAGAGGGGGGCTGTCAGGCAATTACCTTTAAAGAGTTATGAGCAATCTGGCTTTGCGAGCCAATTGTCCTGGTATTTCCTTGACCCCTNTCCCTAACTCTATTTACTATATAAACCCCTAGCATTTGAGTTCCGGGGTCGACTCCTATACCTCTCACGGGGGCAGGTGTCGACCCGAAGCTTCGAGAATAAACTACCTTGTGTATTTGCATCAAGACGAGTCTTGTGTGCTTCCTTGTGTGCACGAACTCCCGAGATTTGGGAAGACCCCCCAGTTAGGGGTCTTACAAAACAATACAAAAGACGACAGAAAACTACCCACTAGAAGGGCCAGTCCCATGCCCATTAACTTTCCTCACATATCTGAGTGCACACATATTTGCAGAACACAGGCATTTGCAGTGCACACACATCTGCAGTGCATACACATTAAAAAAAGATTTTATTTATTTATGTATATGATGACTACACTGTAGCTATCTTGAGACACACAGAAGAGGGCATCGGATCCTGTTACAGATGGTTGTGAGCCACCATGTGGTTGCTGGGAATTGAACTCAAGACCTTTGGAAGATCAGTCAGTGCTCCTAAGCTCTGAGCCATCTCTCCAGCCCCGTTGCACACACATTTGCATTTCACACGCATCTGTGGTGCACACAGTTGCCTCTGAAGAATCAAGAAGACACTCCAGAAGAAAGCCCAGAAAATGTGGGCTCAGGTTCTTACAGTTGTCAATCTCTGACACAACACTTCACAGGGATTGAGACTGGAGCAAACACTAGCTAACACACATGTAAGGAAACTGAGGCACAGAGGTTCAGCAACTTGTCTGGGTTTAAGATCAGACACAGAACCTAATCTAGCAGACTCTGGAGTCTAGGTGTGGAGGCTCTGCTGTCTGCCTGTGACAGGGATGGCAGGTTCTCAGTGGAGAGAGTTTGGGAGGGGCCAGAAGATGCAGGGATGGCTTCCAGCTGGAGGTGGTGCTTAGAAAAAGTGCCAGTAAGGAGGGAGGAGCAGAGGTGGGACACTGGGGAGAATGTTGCTGGCAGATGAGAGAGGACATAACAGACAGCTTCAGGGGCCTGAAGACGCAGCACCAGGACACCATGGGGGAGAGCAAGCCAGCAGCTGCAGACCCCCCCCCCCCCCCCCCCCCCCCCCCCCCCCCCGCAGCTATGCATAGCACCGCATGCTGCTGGCTCCTCAGCTCTGGGAGCCTGCAGAGTGCTCCTTCCTGCCTGGTTCCTTCCCGGGCTTTGGCATCTGACACACTGACCCACTTCACAAGCAGCTGCAAGCTCTGCCTACCTCCCTGGCAGAGGCTGTCCCCAAAGGCTTACTCCTGAGCAGTCAGACAGGAAACCATCCGGCCAGGGATCTCCGTGTGCTTCCACTGACTGGAAGTGACTGACTGGACCTGTCATCTGAGGTCCCTGCAAGGCCTTCTCCCCTCTGGAAAGCAGTAATGAGGCGTCTGCTTGCTCCCATCTCGGTGGGCCGGGAAACCACCCTGGCATTTCACTTTCTTCCTTCTCTCTCTTCCATTCTGTCTGGAACCCCAGCCCATGGGGTGTATCTGCCGCATAAACAGAAGGAGTCTTCTCTCTTAGGTGAACTGTCTCTGAAAATGACCTCACAGATACACCCATGAGTGTACACCCATCCTCACTGATGCCCCAGGCTTTAATTTTTTTTATTAAGTTAACAATCAAAATAGACCATGACATCCATCAGTCCCATCGACTCTTGTGTCCATTTGTTCAGCAGCCTCTTGGATACACATACCAATCACACTTTGCCATTTTTCTAGCCCGAATCCAGGCAAAGGGAAACCAAACGTTAGCCATCACAGCAAGATATCCGTGTGGACCAACAGTCACTCACTCAGTCAACAAGCTTTGTTTGAGGACCTACTGTGGTGCTCAGGAAAGGCATACTTGACTAACACTGGTGGAGCATGTTGGGGACTTCTCTTCCTTAGGACATCCCCCCTCCTCCACATGACCAGACTGACCTCATCAAAGTTATCTTCTCCTTTTGGATTCTCTGTCCCCATTAGTGATACCACAAAAAACCCAAGAGTTCAGCCAGAAAGTGTTCCTGGCCTCTCGCTTCCTTTTGGCTTACACTGAGTCAGTCGAGCTGCCTTTCAAAGCCTCTTCCTGCCCTGGTTTCCTGTCTCCCTGCAATGAGAACCCACTGTGTGGGCCTGAACTCTGCTTCCTCCCAGCAGAGTCTGTGCTTTGGCCCTAACCACCCTCTTGTCCTCTATTGTTGCTACTTCCAGACTTAAGATCCCTTTCTGGTTTTCCTTCTGCCCCCAGGGCAACAGGACCAAAGCCCGGTGGTGATTGTGTGCGGTGGTGATTGTGTGTCTCTGAAACCTCTACTGAATCTCTCACCTGTGACAGGACCATGGGAAAACAAGCCTTGCAGAGCTCATGGAGATGACACCTTGGGAGTGGAAGACTAACCCAATGGGACCGGTGTCGCCATAACAGGACACACTGGTGAGTTCTCTGCCGCAAGAATGCTCGTTGTGTAGCTTTTCCTACGGTGACATTGAGGCTATGGGCCCTGAGATAGCAGATGGGGACGAAATATTCTCAGCTGGAGGGTTTTTGTTTTTTTAAGATGGCTTTTCACCCCCAACAATAGACAGTTTCAATTTCACTGTGGCTTTTTTCTTTAGCAGTAAGTTTTTTAATTTCTCTGAAATGCAGCTCGTTTTCCCTCACATGCAACCAGTCTCTCTGTGTCTGTCATACCACAGAGAGCCAGGGAGGTTGGGTAGTCTGTTCTCACGCAGTCAATCAACAATCACAGAGACGTAGACTCAGCCCCTGCTATAGAAGGGACACAGAGACACCATTAAACCAGTACACAAAAGGAAGGAGAGGGACCACGTGGTAAGGCATCCTACACCCCTTAGAGTGATTGCTCCCCCAAATCTGGGGCCCTTCTCCACCCAAGAAGCCTGAAACACTTGCCAATAAACACATTCATTTTATAGCCCACCATTTCTGTTTTTTTTTTTAAATCTAATGGGCAAAGAAAAAAGAACCCACCCACTAGCCACTATCAATGCGAGCAATTCACCCTAGATGAGGCACTGACAACAGGCCAAAGGAACGAGCCCACCTAAGTTCGACTTGGCAAACCAGCGACTTTAGTAGGTTCCTTACAGAAGGATGGGCTACTCGAAGGCATCATGGAGAAGCTCACCCCAGAGTGGAGCCTGTGGGTCGCAACTCGGAAAAGCTGTGCCACGGGAGTTTCCTGCATGCCAGTTTGGAGAATCCCCTCTCCTCAGCAGTAATTACTGCTTTTGAAACTGTGAGGAAGGGACTTGTGAAGTTTATTTCTGGAGTCCCATGAGTCTCCGGTACTCCCTCCAGGAAGGGTTGTTTCAATTCGGAAGCTGCGGTGCAACAACGCTCGGCACCTACCCCTAACTCCCAGCAGGAGGCGCTCTCAGAGTCCGCCTGAGCATTGACTGACTCCAAATAAATTTCCTGCTCTGAGCCCTTGCCTCCGGCTCTGCTTTCAGGACACCCAAACCAAGACACGTCCTTTTGATTCCACAGAAGAGGTTCTTTTATTCTTTCTCACTAAGTCATTCACCATTTGATGTCGTGAAGGTCTGCCTAGGTGCCTGTCCTAGTTAGCTTTAATTGTTAGCGACCCAGCCTAGAATTATATGAGAGAATAAATTCAATTGAGGAATCGCCTAGAGTAGATTGATCTGGGGCATGACTATGGGGGATTATCTTAATTAATAATTGATGTAGGAGAGCCCAGCCAACCCACTGTGGGTAACAACATTCCCTAGAAAGGTGGTTCTGGGCAGTAAAAGAAAGCTGAGTAAGCATGAGTCTATGAGCAAGGCAGAGAGCACATCAGCAAGCGTCACTTCTCCATGGCTTCTCTTTCAAGTACCCGCCTTGAGTTCCTTCAAGGATAAACTGCGATCTGGAGATGTAAACCCTTTCGTCTCCTAAGCTGCTTGTGGTAAGTGTTTTATTATAGAAATAGGAAGCAATCTGGGACAGTGCCCAGGTCCTCCATGTCACTCTGATCTAGAAAATAGGGAGCTGTCCTTTGTCTGAGAACATGCTTCACTTGGCATATGCAGCAGGTCCTCCATCAGCGCTGCAGACTAAATGAACAGAAGCAAGGTGCTTGTCATAAATACACCCAGCCAATGGGTAGAGGGAATGTTCTCAACCTTATAAAGGGCATTTATAAAAGCAGCAACAGAAAAACTATAGTCCCATAGAGCAGCCAGGGGCTTCCCCCATGGTCAGGAACATGCCCAGAATGCTTCCTCTTGCTGTTTCTTTTCAACACGAAACCAAGAGTTATAGCCAGAGAATCAGAACAATTTCCATTCTCATGTGAAAAGGATCAATTATTTATTTTTGAATTGACAAAAATTATATATACTTGTGGTATGCAACATGCTATTTTGAAATATGCATACATGCTGGAATGCCCGAATCAAATCTGTGAATACCTTACCCCCACCTCTTTAGCATTTATTTGTGGAAGGAATGCTTGAAATCTATTCTTAGCACAATTCAAATATACAATGCTCTGCGTCTTTAGATATTAAGTGTAGCCCTCACCTCTCACCAAAGAAATCCCCCTTTTGCTGCAGGTGAGGATTGTGCAGGAAACCACAACAGGACAAAATGCAAACAATAGACCATGATATTCATGGGGGTGACCAGCACCAATAAACACATCTGCAACCTAACTCCTGTGCCCAAGGCTTAGGGGAACATCATGGATTAGGGACAGGAAGATCGGAAGAGTCAGGGGACAAGGACTTCTGCGGTGACAAAGTGTTTTCTATATGTGACAGAGATGTTGCACCCATGGAATTCTAACAATATGATTTCACAAACAAGACACGGGCAATGACATCACCGAGTGTCATGTCAATGTGGGTGAGGAAGAGTCCCACAAAGCCCTGCCCTTAGAAGAAGAGCTACAGGGAACCAGTGTGTGCAGAGAGAGGGAGAATCAGTCTTCTGATGAGCTCCCGAGAGGTCATCCAATCAAGTCATCCCCAAACAAATGCGCACACGAGAAACACCAGGCAGACTCAGCAGGTTGTGTTTATTTGTATAATAGTGATTGAAGAAGGCATGGATAATTTGAGAGGGAGCAGAGGCAATGGGAAGGGTTGGAGGCAGAAGAAGGAGGGGTGAAAATGATGGAAATACAGAGTCTGTCTTAGTTAGTTAGCAACACTGTTGCTATAATGACAAACTGTGACCAAGTAGTTAGCAACACTGTTGCTATAATGACAAACTGTGACCAAGCAACTTGGAGGAGGAAAGGGTTTATTTGGCCTAGGCTTACACATCGTAGTCCATCACTGAAGGAAGCCAGGATAGGAATTCAAGCAGGGCAGGAACCTGGACCTGGGAGCGGATGCAGAGGCCAAGGAAGGGTGCTGTTTACCAGTTTTCTGCTCACGACTTGCTCAGTCTGTTTCCTTATAGACCCCAGAACCACCATCCTAGGGATGGGTACCACCCACAGTGGGCTGGCTCTCCACCGTCAGTAACTAAGAAAACGCTCCACAGGCTGCCTGCAGCCCAAGCTTATGGAGGCATCTTCTCAGATGAGGGTCCCATCCTCTCAAGTGACTTTAGCTTGTGTCAAGTTGACATAAAACTATCCAGTGCAGTACTCATGCGTACAATTATTTAAAAACTTAAATGAAAACTACTCAGCAATTTTCAAGTACACAATACATTGTTATTAGTCACAGTTACTATGCTGTATGATAGATTTCTTGGAAGAGTAAATTCTTTTTTTGTCCCCAAAATTTTTTATTAGATATTTTCTTCATTTACATTTCAAATGCTATCCCAAAAGTTCCCTTTACCCTCCCTCCCACCCTGCTCCCCTACCCACCCACTCCCACTTCTTGGCCCTGGTGTTCCCCTATATTGGGGCATATAAAATTTGCAATACCAAGGGGCCTCTGGAAGAGTAAATTCTTAAAAATTAAATTATAAGCACTCAGATTAGGAAGAAGATACTTTTTTTTAATATTCAACTGACATGATGGCATATCTTGGTTCTTAAGAGTTGACAAAAGCTACAAAAACTAATAAATGAATTGCTCAAAGTTACAGGGCAAAAAAGTAAGTTCCAAAAATCAGTTGATTTTCCACATACTAGCAACAAACAATCCCAAATGGAAAGTAAGAAAACAATGCCAAGGAGAATATGAAGAAGGAATAAGATACTGAGAAACAAGTGTAACCAGGGAGGCAGGAGAGTGAAAGCTACAAAATGTCACCACAGTGGAAGGGTTTGAAACTAAGGGAAAGACAATGTTAATGAGCTGGAGAATGGAGTATAGGCAAGATGCCAGCTCTCGGGAGAAGACGACAGATTCAGTGCAACCCCATCAAAACCCGAGTGGACTTCTTTATAGGTTTCTTCAGAAATGGAAAAAAAAACCCCGATTCTCAGATGTATTTGAAATTGCAAAGGATTTTGAATATTCAATACAATTTTGAAAAAAATAAGGAGTAATTTCAAGACTTGCCACAAATGTACAGTAATAAAATGATGCTATCAAAATGTGTGTACAGGTAACATCATATAGAATGGTTATATTTAGGGATATATCTGTATATACGAGACATACATCCATGCAGTAACAATTAATGTAAAAAAGAAGCCATGAATTTGAAGGAGAGCAGGGAGGAGTACATGGGAGATTTTGGAGGGGGGGGGAAGAGAAGGGAGAAGTGAAATTATATCATAATCTCAACAATCAAAAAAGGACAGATACTCAGATCATGGAATAGAATTAAAGAGTAGAAATAAGCTCAAAAGTTTTGGCAGTTGGTGTGTGTGTGTCTGTGTGTCTCTGTGTTTCTCTCTCTCTCTCTCTCTGTGTGTGTCTGCATGTGTGTGTGCGCTTGTATACACACATGTGCTTGTACACACACACACACATGTGCATGCATCAGGTCTCGAGCATGACAGGCAAGCATCCTGCCACTGAGTTGTATCCCCAGTCCTTATTCAACCAACTTTTAGTGAGGAGAGAAAGAAGTCTCTTCAACAGTGCAGTTCTGCTGGAATGTCTGTTTCAAGATGTAAAAAGAGGAAGACCTATGAAGTAGAGCCCTGTCTTACACTGCGTACATAATCTCCCAAGACAGCGCTCCTAGCTGAGGATCATGGGTAACATTTCAGATGCAAACCAAACCAGCACATCTGGCCATGCCCATCTCCTCATCTCCCTTGGTACAGCGCATGAGTCCTTTGTAGATGGATTCTTACTGCACTAGTCCTTCATGCTTCCCACAAGGCAGTCACCTGAGCCTGCCACACTCCACTTGTGAAGACCACCGAAGCTGTCTCACATTCTGAAGTTTCTTGGCTGGGAAACCATCAGAATCTGGCCAGAACAACAGCTCGGGGTCACACTGACTGCCGTCATAAGTGTAGGACTAGTCATGATGGGTTTTGTGCTGCAAGTTGGCTTGTCCAGTGGTTAGTGCCTCTGTTTGCATTCTTGCTGATAATTAAAACTCAATTTCCTACCTCTAGAGGCACTGCAGGTATGACTGCTCTGTTGACATGTGCATCAATTGGTGGCAGAGAGGAGAGAGGCTATGTCTATGCTCAGTGTTCTGACCTATGACCATCTGAATTATTAGTAGACCAACATTCTCTGAAAAGAGCAAACCTGAGATGACCACCAGTCCAGTGCCAGGCAAACTTTGATGGGCTCTGAGGGAGGGGAGGAAGCCAGAATAGAAGAACCCCGCCTGAGACCTCTATCCCTGGGCAGGAGTGAGTCTGAGACAGATGACCTTCACATGGGGCCACTTAGTTGGACTGGGTGAGGAGTGAGCCAGAGATGACCAACAGACCAGTGTCCTGGGGTCTGAACAGGAAGCTAACCTGAGATGACCCCCGTCTGGTGTGATAATGCAGGGGCAGAGCATAGCACTCCTGAGACCACTCCTGGGACAACCAACCCCCAGGCACCACTAAGAGGAGCAAGCAAATGGTTGAAAAGTGAAAGAGAAAGAGAAACAGAAGGATGTGGGCACAATGAAGAGAGACAGAACTGGAGACTCAAGGGTAGTGAGGAACAATCCAATGTGAGTAGCCAGCGATGCAGCCTGGATCCATGGTGGAGTCCCAGCTTGTGCTAGCAGGATATCCAAGAGGAGTCCCAGTAGGGTTCCAGTGGTGATAGAGTAGCAGAAGCTGGAGGCCTCATACCAGAACAGGAGTCATTGCAAAGAACGTTTGCAAGCAAAGACATGTGGACAAAAGGGTATACTGTGGGACACACTATGACACACTACAGTGTCCACAACGAGATTCTCTGTTGGGTGGCGGGAGATGCAAGGTTGGAGGGTAAGTATGGGGGAGGAGGAGGAGATGGGATGGGGTTCACAGTGTGAAATTCACAGGCACACAAACAAAAAAAATGGTTTTTGAAAACTCAACTTATGTCTCCATCAGATCTTTCCCTTCAGGGCTCCGGAAACCCTGTGGAAGAGGAGGCAGAAAGAGTCTAAGAGCCAGTGGGGACTGAGGACACCAAGAAAACCAGGTCCCCCTAAGTCAACATGTGCCACCCACAAACAAGCCCACAGAAACTGAGGCAGCATGCACAGGGCCTGCCGGGATCTGCACAGGTGAGGGCCTGGAGCCGAAACAAGTGACTCATTGTAGCATTAGCCTTTGTTTATAAAGACCCTTCCTTACAAGTCAGTTGTTGACTGAGTAAGACACTGGCGAAGAGCTAAAAACAAAGTAAACCGAAGCAACAAACTGCCTTCCAACCAATGAACAGGCTTTCATCCCTAACCCAGAAGTCATGGAAAATGGCTGACTATCTGCCAATGAAAATTTACATTTTTCCAATGGAGTCTTACTGGAAAAATTACTTTTTTTTTAAAACAATTGTTTTATTATGTACACTCCAAATGTTGTTCCCTTCCTGGTCCCCCCTCCGAGAATTCTTCACCCCCTACCCCCTCCTCTTTGCCTCTGAGAGGGTGTTCCCCCACCCCAGCTCCCTCACCCCCTCAACCTTCTCCCCGTATCCTCCCTTTTTTGGAGCATCAAGTCTCTACAGGATTAGGCACATTCTCTACCAAAAGAGGGGAAGGATGGAAGGGAAATTACTCGGGATGGCACTGGAGATGTGTGTGTGTGTGTGTGTGTGTGTGTGTGTGTGTTTGTGTGTGTGTGTGTTTCTGTTTCTTTTTACCCAATAAGTCCTTTGAGCATATATTAAGGTTTCCAGCTTAGTGCTATATGGAGTTCTTGGGTGTGTGAATGAGCAGCTCTGGCGTCTCTATCTTATTTCATGTGCCTTCCTTTTCTGAGGGGGATCTTTTCCTTCTCTTTGTTGTTTTTCCTACTTAGACATATTATTTTTTGTTTTATCTTATTTATATTTTGTAATTAAAAACCCTTAATTCACAATAAAAGCAAACATTCCATCGCAGGTCTGGGCTTTTAGAAGCCCACAATGGTTTTGCAGAGATTTACTTTAGCTTAGTAAACGTTCACCCCAGCCCGAGGCTTCAGAACTTCCTAACAGTTCCTCTTAAAGGTCTGGTTAAGGGATATATCTTCTATAGGCTCTTAATTTAATGGGAAAGAGTGATGGATAGAATAGGCTCAGAGAGCAGTGGATTCCTGATACCTGGGATGGCTCGCTATCCTAAAGGATCTCACAGCCTGTAACCATGAGGTCCTGGAAGATGGGAGAGCCAGGTCTTAGGCTATGCAGAAGCTGGATGCCTCAGGTAATTCCCTCCTCCTTCATTAGGTCTCAATGTTCTCCTTTTTAGAAATGTCAAAATTAAGTTTGACATAATAAGAACTTGTGACTCCAGCATCCCATACTTCAGATTTCTTTTTTTCTTTCTGGAAAAAGAAATCACTAAGGCAGAAAGTTATATGTTCAAAACTATTTAAGTACCAGTGAGATGGGTGCAGTGGGTGAAGGGGCTTGCCACTAAGTTTGACAACCCCAGTTCAATTCCTAGGACCCACATGGTGGAAGGCAAGAGCCAACTCCTCAGTTCTGTCATTTGACCCCTACATTGGTGCACACAAGCACTTAAATAAATGCAGTGCAGTTTTAAAAATCTGTTTTGTTTTTGTTTTTGCAGTGCTATCCAATTAAAACAAAAGGCAAATCAATAAAAAGATTCTGAGTACTGAACAGAATTATGGCACCATGTATAAACCATCAGTTAGCCTTTCACCTCGGCCTTCGTGCTGCCCAGATTTTGGGGGGGGGACTCTTGTTAAGATGAAGCCAGAGTGGCCTCCAAGTGATGGGATTACAGTTGAGCTCTGTTTTTTTCTCTCTGGTCTTACAGGTTTTTTTGATTTTTCTATAATGAACACATATTGCTTTAATAATCAGGGGAAAAAACCCAAAATGTCACTGAAACAGCAATTAATTCTATAAGGAATGTGCAACAAATTAGAAAAAGCTTAAATCATACGTGAGATGAGAAGCAAGTCCAACAGGAAATGAATATTCAGACTGTGGCTGTGTTGAAATGCAGCCACTTTGCCTAATTGCCAATTCATCTAATAACCAACTCTCTATAAATCCACACATACACAGCCTTTAGGTTTTTTACGTTTTTGTCTATTCAGTCAGTGGCTTCTTTCTCACTTTGCCATCTTATGACATGTTAAACATCTTTGTCCCACTGTCTGAAGTTACTTCTTAATATTCTATTCCTAGGAGTTAAAATGGCTCTATTCCTCAGTCCCAAGAAAGTGTTTTTTTTTTAAAAATCCCTGAATATATAATTGTTTCTAATCTACTTTTGAATAACTTAAGGACTTATCGGGCTGTTTGTTAGAAATTCTTCAGGATTTAATATTTCAAACACGCTTTTCTAGGTGTCCAGACACCATGAAGACCATTCATTGTAGCATTAGCTTTTGTTAATTAAGACTTTTCCTTACAGGTCAGTTGTGGACCAAGTAAGACATGGGTAATGTGCTAAAAACAAAGTAAAACGAAGCAACAACCGCCATCCAACCAGTGAATAACAACAACAACAAAAACATGTTCATGAAATCCTAATGACTTGATCAGTACACAGTGCCAAAAAGATGTAAGAAAGAATGAGAAAGGGAGTAGATTCTGCCTAGGGTTGAATTTTAGGTGACTATACTTATTTGATGGTATGAAGACAAATATTTAAATCGTTGTTAGGGATTATGTTGGCTTCGTAGATTAACGGTTACAGATTCTCCTTCGATAACCATGACTTTACTAGCACTGAGTGGTTGGCTAGGTTTGCCATACCAGGTATGTCTTCCTTCTTGTCCTACAGGTCTTAAGCACAATGAGATGTTGGTTACCACCAAGGTATGCATAGAACCATGGCACCCTTAGGGTTGTCGTGCCCTGCCAGTCATGGTCGTGGTTCACAGGCATCGTAGCTGGGTAGAACCATTGGTTGCTTCTCTCCTTTGGACAGCCCAGCCAACCATTCAACTGTGCCTGGTGTTGGTTCTTGGAAAGGGCATTGTTAGGTCTGATGAAAAGAGTTCACTAAAACTATATACGTGTATGTATATCCAGAATTATGTGCATTACAGTGGTTTTAGGTAGGAAGTCGACAGTGTACTTCCTTAGGGCTTTTCCAGACACCCTACTTTCCTCATCCCCTCTCTGTATTTGCCTCCATCTCTGCTCCCTAAAGAGGCTCCTTTTACCCAGTTCCTCTATCAGATCATGTGAACTCCGATATCCCCTCCTTATTGCTTTCAGACACCCCATATCCTGGCAATGGTCGCTTTATACTGTCCTGGTTTCAGCCGTTCCTCCAGGCTAGGTACTTACATCTGAAGATTTGGAGCCAGGAGCCTCCAGTGAGAGAGAACGTGGGCCATTTGTCTTTCTTTCTGGGTCTGAGCAATCTCAATACAAGCTTTCCCAGTTCCATCCATTTACCCACCGAGCTCAGCATTTCATCCTTCTTCACAGCTGAATAGTATTCTGTTATATGTATGGACCGCATTTTCTTTGTCCACCCATCAGCCGAAAGACGTTTATATTGTTTCCATTTCCTAGCTATTATGAATCAATCGGTAATTAATAGGGCTGATCAGGTATCTGTGAAGTAAGATGTTGAGTCATTTGGGCATACACCAAGGAATCGTATAGCTAGTAAGTAGGGTTCTTTTTAGCCTTTTGAGAATTCCTCACACTGATTTCCCTACTGGCTTCACCAACTTGACATCTTTCTGGAGTCCGTTCTCTCCTACTATTAAGGGCCTCCCAGGTATCAGATTCGGGGTCAGGCTTGGCAGCAAGCGCCATTGTGTACGGATCCACCCTGTGGGCCCTGTGCAGGCACGTGTTCTTTCTTCTTCCTTGAAAGCTATATGGTTAAGTTCCTTGACTAAAGTCTTTATTTCAGGATTGATGTTCTTATGAGACAGGATATCAATCATGACATCTGAAAAATAATTTCTATATTTTATTGAAAGTGGTATATGCTAATATAATTTTCATAAGTGTAAATTGATACTTACCTGGTAAGACGTCATTCCTATACATTGCTTTGTCTCTTTGATAAGGTTTCCTTTAGCCCACTGGGCATTCTTACAGTAATTATGTAAATAACTATCCTGAAGGCCTTCTCAGGGAGGGTCTGGAGAATGCTTCTTATGGTATATAGACCATACTTTTTTTTTTTTATATTCAGGAATCCTAATATTTTTTAAGTACTTGAAACTTAAAATAATATAATTCGGTAACTGTGGAGATCACAGTTACCCTTCCAAGCTCTGCCATTACAGTCTGGTTTTGTTCTTTTCTTTTGTGACTTTCAGCTTGTTTTGTTTTGTTTTTTAACTTCTCCTTTAAGTTCTGTGCTCCCCTTGGTGTGTGGTCTTTAAAGTCTCTGCTCAGTTACCTTAGTAAGTTCAGTCTTTTCTGGGATGCAGCTGTGTGTGCTGGCCTGTGTTCTCCCAACTCAGACAAGGCTGGCAACCCTCCCTTAGCCTTCATTTCTTACGTGAGTGGAGTCTGAGCAATGCCCCAGTCTCAGGCATGTGGGCAGCCCTGCACGTGTGCCTGGGTCTCTACATTCCCAAGCTGATGGCAGACCTTTAAAAGCTTCTGTGAAGCCGGGCGTGGTGGCGCACGCCTTTAATCCCAGCACTCGGGAGGCAGAGGCAGGTGGATCTCTGAGTTCGAGACCAGCCTGGTCTACAAAGTGAGTTCCAGGACAGCCAGGGCTATACAGAGAAACCCTGTCTCAAAAAAAACAAAAACAAAACAAACAAACAAACAAACATCCCCTAAAACTAAAAGCTTCTGTGGCCTTGGGTCCCTTGTATCCATCTTTTCTTTCCAAGTTTTTGTTTAGCTTGTTGTTTGTTCCAGGGACCAACCACCCGAGGTCACACCACAGGTTTATGTGGCTTCTTAATGTCTTCAACAAACATCTAGGATAGAGGTTCTCACCCTTCCTAACACAGTGGTCCTTTAATACAGTTCCTCATATTGTAGTGACCCCTAACCATAAAATTATTTTTGTTGTTGCTTCATAACTGTAATTTTGCTACTGTTACAAATCATAATGTAAACATATAACATGCAGGAGATCTGATTTGGGACTCTATGAAAGGCTGGTTCAGCCCTCACACTGATCTAGGGGATCCAGAGGGAAATCTTCTGGCACTTGGAGACAAGTCAGCTATGATGCCCTTTGCAAGGTCTTCTGGGGAGGGATTAGATGACACAGTGATGGTAGTTTCCTGGGAGTGAGGCTCTAGAGGAATTCAATGCTGTCTGGTGTCACCCACGGCTGTCAGCTGATGGGGTTTGCTATGAGTTTGTGCTGTTGATTTTCAAGGCCACCATAGACTGAAGAACAGGAGATAGGGATGGGACAGGTGACATAACACTTGCGCTTACCGGATGTAGCTCTTTCTCCTGAATTTAAGCTCCTAGATTGCAGCAGGGCTTCTTAGAACTGAATTCTGTGACTTCCAAGCCACGGTGGACTGTACCCTCAAACCGCAAGCCTAAATAACCTTTCTTGGCATAGACAGCAACAAGAAAACAAAACGTGTGGATTAATTAGTTAATTAATTAATATTATTTTATTTATTATTAATATATTTGGATAAAGAAGAATGGGGTTTTAGAGGTAAGGAAACATGAAGAATCAGTGGCTTCTTGCCTGTACACTGGGTAAGATCTGATATCATTGAGATTGAAACTAAAGTAGAGATGTAAGATTTGTGGTAGCTCAAAATGACCACGGTTGTAAAAAGTTAAGTAAATGTGTTCTTTTCCCAAAATTTGTCTTACTGCAAGGTGTGCCAAGAGATAGTTCTCTGATTGTAGAAAAGCCCACACAATGTCTCCTGTCCTTAAGTCTGTCCCTTAATGTCTCTACAGATTAACTAATGATAAACTGCCCTCCCCCAAATATATGTGTGTGTGTGTGTGTGTGTGTGTGTGTGTATGTGTGTGCTTTAGCTATTCAGGGTCGCTTCTATCCCGATTTCAGAACGACCCCAGCATACTGGATTAATAAACCTCTTGCTTTTTTGCATTGATCTTTGTCTCTGCGACTCTGTGAGTGGAACATCCTGGACATAAGGCTTTTCGCATCTTTTTTTTTTTTTGTGGTTTTTCAAGACAGGATTTCTCTGTGTACCCCTAGCTGTCCTGGAACTCCCTCTGTAGATCATGCTGGCCTCGAACTCAGAAATCTGCCTGCCTCTGCCTCCCAAGTGCTGGGATTAAAGGCGTGGGCTCGGCTATTCGGGTCTTACAGAGACAGCATCTATGGATGCTCTGTCCTGATAGACTGGGGCGGGGGTTACCTTGGATGATTAAAAATGACAGTCCATATCTGTGGCTCCCGGGCTGCATATCTGTGACTTGTGGGTGCTCTGGGGGTTTTACTCCTGAGTGTATTTGTCTGATGAGACATTTCTGCTATTGTCAAACTTATAAAGGCACACCAAGCATTTATCTTGATTTGGCTTCCCTGGAAAACACAGATATAAGGCACCAATCACTGTAACAAGGAACTCCCTTTTTCTTTTGTCAAGCATGTTTTATGAGGGAGAAGTGGCTCTGTGGAGGATAGAAACAATTCCCAGAAAACCCACAATTCCATTGAATTACAATACTTGAATGCCTATTATGGACTGGGATGAAAAGCTGCAATCCCCAGCTGAGTGAGATTCTATGAATGGAGAAGTTTATGGAATAAAGTAGCGTGATCTAGTTCGACTAGGATTCACTGAACCTTTAGAAGGCACAACTTTTTTGTTTGTTTGTTTGTTTGTTTTGTTTTGTTTTCGAGACAGGGCTAGGCATCTAGGGGATAGCAAATATCTGTCACTTCTGTCTCCAAGGCTGACAGGGGAATTAGCATAGCTTGGATCATAGCAAGTAGTCTGCATGGGCTCTACATCTTCCAGTGAAGTTGTTCTGAGCACAGGCCCGAAGATCACAGCACCTGGATGACTAGGCACAAACTTCACCACGCTGTTGAAGATCCAATGATCATCAATAATTAGTGTCTGCATCTGAAAAGTTTTCTTTGGATCTTGACGATTAGCTCAGTCATCTAGAAGCAGAAATGCTATTGGCCAGTCTGCTGAGGTTAGGGTTCTGAACCTTTTAGAAAGTTTAAGTGTTGAGATATAGATTTGGAGATTGGGGGCAGGATGACGACAAACCATAGTTTGTCTTTACTCTTTACTTTTTAAACTGCATTTCCTGTTTCGTTTTGGATACAGGCTCTCACATAGCTCAATCCAGTACCAGGGCCAGACAGTGTCATGGGGAGCCCATCAGAGATGAACACTCAGACACAGCTGGAAGGCTTTACTTCAAACAGCTGGGACCACACTCAGGTATCTGGGGACCCAAGTGCATTGAGTGTCCAGAGCAAAGGGTTCTTGAAGGCAAAAACATCCTGGTGTCTTGCTATGCAGCTGCAGGGGAGTCGAGGGAACTTCATGCAAGCAAGCAGTTTAACAGAAGCAAAGACAAGTGGTTAGCTACAGAGAGAGGTTGTACAAGCAGGTAACTTAACAGAAGTTAAGTTTGCTGGTGCATCTTGATCCGGGGTTCCTAGAGTAGAGTTGGGTAAGATAATTTCCCATGGGATTCTCCACCATGGAGATCAAATTCTAGTCAAACTGAAAATGGCCTTAGCAAGAATACAAGATAGAGGAACCTCTGTACTTTCTTTCTCTGTCACATCAGGTCAGACCCACAAACAAGGTGGGACTGAAGCCTCTTTCCTAATGATGAGAGAGAGGGACGAATGTGGAGAACGTGGATGTAGACACAGCTGGGACCACAGAGAGAGCAGTCTAGACAAATGAAGGTAAAGACTTAAATACTTGACAGACAAAATGACATCAAAGATGGATACATGGCAAGGCATGCTTAGAAGGCATGGAACAGGAATTGGAGCACAAGTAACTAGGAGCACCCTCACATCTCTTTCCTCATCTCAACTTTTCTTTTGAGACACTATCTAGCCCTGGCTTGGAACTCACCATTTGGATCAGGCTCACTTGGAACTCACAGAGACCCACCTGCCTCCACCTCCTGAATGCTACAATAGTATTTTGTTTTTGTTTGTTTTTTTAGAAACAGAGTATCATGAAGCCCAGGCTAGACTGGAACTCACCATGTAGCCAAGGATGGTCCTGACCCCTGATCCTTCTGCCTCCATTTCCCCAAGGCTGGACTTACAGATGTGTACCACCAGTACCACATCCAGTTTTGACACTTATTATGAAACAGCCAGTTAATAAGTATACAGGACTCCCTCCCTATCTGGGAGTTTTGCATCTGAGGATTCAACCAATCAAGGATTGAAATTCTTCTAAAAAGAAAATTACCCCTGTGCTGAGTGTGAATAGACTTCCTGTCATTAATCCCTGAGCAATACAGTAGGAAAACGATTTGCATAGCATTTACATTGTATTAGGGATAATAAATAACCTGGAGATGATTTAAAGCTTACTGGAGGATGTGTGTAGGATATATGCAAATGACACGTCCTTTTGTATAAGGGACTTGAGCATCTACAGATTTTGGTACCCCTGAAGGGACAACAAATTTCTTCCAAATAGGCCCTCGTTAAGAGTTTTAGGGATTTGACAAACGCCTGTCTTTCATCCATCAAAAATGAGGACCAGATGAGAGATAAGAGCCAGGAAATTAGTGAGCAGAGACAGTTATTTGCCTTTTATTCATAAAACAGTCAGACAGGTCTATATTTGTGGTCAAACACCTAACCAACAACCATTTCCACTCTTCCCGAGTGAAGAGCCCGGTCAACCCACCAGGAGGAGTCTCTGCTTCTGAGCCACACATCTGCCTGGGCTCCTGCCCAGAACCTGAGCGGAGCAGAGGGGGCAGGGCAGGGCATCCCATGCCCCACGGACTTTAAAGGAATCATCAATTAAACAGTTCCTCTTACTGGGGACCAAGGTTAGTGAGCTAAGGTCAGGTAACTCCCCTCCCTCCAGGCTTAGGCAGAAGAGGAAGTGATAAGGCTAGGGTACAGGGGCCTTGGTTACTCTTTCAAGTTCCAGCTCTGTGGGAACAAAACACAAGAAGACCTAAATTCTTGTCCAACAAGCCCTGATGAAGGGGAGTGTTTTGGCTTCGTGGCAGCAGAGGGCGCCAACCCTGGAGAACTCCCTAGAGAGGTCCCTGGGATAAAGGGTGGCAGGGAATTCCAAGGCTAAATCTATCTAGCTCTCAACACTTGCCTCTAGTCACTAGCTCTAGAAGGAAGCGTTGCAGGTGAGCTGTGCCTGTTCCCAGCTGTGGTTAGCAGGAGTCTATGCAGAAGATGGCAGTGCCGAGCCACCAGGCACTGGGATTTACCTTACTTCCCTGCCATTGTTTCCTGTTCAGTTTCCCACCCTCCCTCCCTCCCCATCCCTGAGACTGCCCCCCCCCATAGCTTTCATCTTCATCTTCATCCCCAATTCTATCACTTTTTTGTTTGAGACAAGGTCTCACTAGGTAACCAAAATGACTTTCAACTTGTGATTCTCCTGCCTCAGCTTCCCAACTGCTTGGGCTCTAGGCATACACCATCACACTCATCTTCTTATTAGGACAGTGTGCCCAAGAGCAGAAACTACAGATGCTGTCAGAGACTTCCACAATACTGCAGAACATGATTCCATTCTTGGGTTTACAGTGCGAGACCTTCTGTGTGCTTTCTTTCCTTCTGCCTTTCTCTCTCTCTCTCTCTTTCTTTCTTTCTTTCTTTCTTTCTTTCTTTCTTTCTTTCTTTCTTTCTGACTTTCTTTCCCTTCTTTCTTTTTCTTTCTTCCTTACTTATTCTATTTATTATTATTATTATTATTATTATTATTATTATTATTATTATTATTATTTCTGTAATTCTCCCATGTCCCATATGTGATGAAAGAAGAACTAGGTGGTGAAGAGTTCCAGCTAGGGGTATTAAGAACCATAGATGGTCCCGCATGCTGGTTTAATTAATGACCTTTCAAATGATTGTCCTTTAATCACGCATTTCAAGAGAGTAGAGAGCGACTGGGTCAATAGAAATTGTGCAGAAAAGGAATCCAAGTGTGTACTTTTCAGCCTCCACTGGGGGGCGCTGTGTACTTTGATGGAAGTGCAACCATGGTCCCGCAACAACTCAGCTTCCCACGTGAACTTGTGCCCTAGGCAGTTGACTCGCTGTCTCTTCCCCACCTGGCTCTCCACAAAGTCTCACGATTTTATTTGCACCAAGACCCTGGTCAGTCTAATTTCTACTGGGCTAAATCCACACTTTTAGAGCGTTATCGTTGTCCTTCATTATTTATTTATTTTTATTTCTGGCACCAAGTCTACTTAGCTTTGCCTTGTGTGTGTCTCCTACACTCCTCATACTGTCTGTGGCAACATTTCCACCACTGCATGATTTGCTGTTGATAAAAGATAAGCCAGGTATCTCTCCCACCAGCTGGGCAGGCTTCCCGAGTCCTCGTTTTATGTTTGGATCCATTACTGCACCATCTCCCACACCATCGGCATGTACCTTTAGCACAAAGGACCGTGGGAGCGTCTTGTGACAATACAGATAGGTACACGTATAGGTGTGCACATGGTGCACACATGTGAGACTCGGGTGGAGGTCAGAGGACAATCTTAGAGAGTCCACCCTTAAGTACAATCCGACCTCTTTTGTTTCAGACGGGATCTCTCACGGGCAGGGAGCTTCTTCAATGAAGTTCAGGCTAGCTGACCTGTGAGCTGGCAGAGATTCCCGTCTCCCCTCTCATCTCAGAGCACTGGAATTATGGGTATGTAATGTCACCTGGCTTTTTTGTACAGGTTTCTAGGATCTGAACTCAGACCCATACATTTTCCAGGCATATGTTTTACCCACTGAACCATCTCTTCATCAACTTACCCCTATTTTAAAGGTGTAGAACCCAAGATCCCAGGAGAGGCCCCATTAGGATGGCACTGTGGAGAGGACCAGCAGCGACCCTAGCTAGCTTCAGTGTTTGCACTACACGTGGGGTTTTATTGCCCCTGCCCCGAGTGTGACTGCCTTCCAGCACCCCGCTGCTGGTCTTTTGTTCTCTGTTCCCTCCTGTGGCAAGCTTCCAGCAGGGCTGATTCATGGATCTGGGACCGCATGGCTCCCATTAACTTCAAGAAAAGGCATAAGGCAAAACCCACATCAATCAAGACTCTAAATTACTCATCCATCTTTGCAGGTGACACGTGGATTAAGATGAACTTGGAGAGAAGAATAACTATAGGAAAGCTATTTAGATTTATGAAAATTGCTTAAGAGTTTATATCAAGTCCCCAAATGGAGGCTGACTCTGTATTCTCAGCCCAGATGACATAGAACAGCTGTGGTATGAAGCAGGTTGTTACCATACAACAGCCTTGAGTTTGAAGTCAAAGGGGCTGGGGACACCCCCACCCCCTTCATTTGCCTGTATAGCTTTTTACCTGTGGGATTAGTTTTCTCATTTAAAAATTAAACATGTATTTTCAATTTTGCATGGGGGGGGGCGTCACATGTGTGAGTACAGTTGTCCACAGAATTCAGAAGAGGGCATCAGATCCCCTGCAGCTAGACTTATAGGTGACTGTAAAACCCCAACATGGTTTTGGAGAAATGAACTCAAGTCCTCTGAAAGAACAATGCATGCTCTTAACCATGGATTCATCTCTTCACCTTCATTCTGTTTCCTAATTTCATTTTCCATTCTCACAATGAACTGAAGAGGCAAGTTTTGTCCCCATTTTACAGATATGGAAACTGAGGCATAGAAAGGCTAAGGTACTTGCCCAGGGTGGTATTGCTACTAACGGACAAGACAGAGCATCTATGCCTTTGTGTCATTTTACTTTCTAAATGCGACTTGAGTCTGACACATCAGGCACAGAGTAGGTAGGTTCTCTGCGAGGCTTTCTGAAGCCAAGTCTCTTTCAGAGACAGAAAGAGCCCAGTTTCAGCCCTCTGGGACCTAGTAGGCGCTCAATTAGTCAGAGTTGTATGGCACAGTTCTGTGGGAACAGCTCTGCTTTTATTTAATGACTTGCTTAGATGCATTTTAATATGCAGACCACAATGCCGGCGCACTGTCTTCTGGACGGCGAGGTGTAGGCATTCATTATTTTATGAGCTGCATATGTCATGCAGAGCACAAGCCCCTTTCTTAAACCAACACAACATGCAAATAGAAATTTCATGTAAAATCACATTCAGACAGATTCAAAGTAGAAACAGATGTCTGAAAAATATGAACGCCGGGCTTATTAAATATTTTATCATCAAATATTTCATACATTTCAAAAATGTCATCTGTGAAAACACAGAAATACCGCCTCAGGAGAACCAAAATATTTAATCACTTTCAAGAAATTCTTAAAAATAAGTCCTCACCCCAGAACTATTCCAGGCAGAGAACAAATTTCCAGGTGCAGCAAGCTATATTTATTATATTTTCATCAAAATCAGTAACCTAGTTGAAGGAGATACAGTAATCAGTAAGGTCATTATTAGGTAAGATAATGACTTCTGAATGAATTCTCTCATTAATCTCATTACAAAATGGTAATGGTACCTGACTAATCATGCCAGAGGGGAGAGCTGTGTTGAATCAGAGCAAAATTAAGGTTGTAATCATTGAGCTGCTCTCGTTGTTTCTCAGGAAAACCTTGCTCTGGGCTCGGAGGCTGACTTTAGACTCTTCTGATCCAGTGGACTGCAGATCTGAAGGCTGGAGCACTCGCTACACTGAGGGCAGGGCAGGAAGCCCTGGGTGGCAGCAGGCAGGAGAACTGGGCTCTTTCTGTCTCTGTCCCCTATTTCCTGGGTGCCTTTGGCTGGGTAATATCTATTTCTGGGCTCCATTTGTTAGACTTGGTCCCTGCTTCCATCCTTGATCCATTTATAAAGTCTGTTCTCTATCCGTCAGACAACACGGTGAAGAACGGAGGTGGATCACCTCACTACCAGTAATGGCTGCCCATCTCACCCAGAGTAGTACCCAGGCCCTTCACGGTGCCACACACTCTGCCTCCTTCGTCCTCAATACTGTTCTACCTCCGCACCATGAAACTCTTCACTGCTGCGTCAACATACACATACATGCCTGCTGTCAGCACTGTCTGAATTGTCCCTGCGCCCCACTCAGCATTCTCTCTCTTACTTCCCCCTCACCTTCTCTTCATCTTTGCTCAACTGTCACCACCTCAGTCATGCCTTGTCCCAGACCATCGTGCTGAACACTGCAACCTCTCTGTCATCACTCCTGGGCATTCTTTCTTTCTCCCCATTCTTATTACTCACCCCATGATTTATTGAATGTCTTGTCTGTCCTCCTCCTCCATTTCCCCCTCTGGAATGTAAGCTCCCCCGAGGTGAGGGTTCATCTACATGCCAGGCACGCAGCAGATGCATAACATTTGAGGAACAGAGAACTGGCATGAAGGGGGTAGGGGCATGGATGACCAGGAATGACCAAGGATGGCCAGGGATGACCAGGGATGACTAGGGATGACTGGGGATGATCATAGATGACTAGGGATAACCAGGGATGGCCAGAGATGATCAAGGATGATCAGGGATGGCCAGGGATGACCAGGGATGGCCAAGGATGACCAAGGATGACCAGGGATGACCAGGGATGACCAGGGATGACCAGGGATGACCAGGGATGACCAGGGATGGAGTGTACTTAGTCAAGTGCATTTACAGGCAGGAGTGTGGGTGGGATGGTCCATGCTTTCCATTCTGTTTCAGAGTGAAGCTACACCAAGGTCCTTTATTTCCATTGAGAGTGGACAGTGCCAGGGCCAAAGGAAACCTCCACAGGCAAGAGAGTAGCACCCATCCAGCTAAGTTGCCTTACTCCAAGTTCCAATGTCAGTGTAAGTAGCAATCAGGAATGTTTTATTAGGCTCCTCTTGGCAAAAATAAGGCAGGTGACAAACTCATGCCATGCTGCAGAAATAGCCTTTCACTCCTGGTTTATAATGGTGGCAATGGGATGTCAGAACGCTGTGGATGTTCATTAAATACTCAGTGAATTCAGCCTTCAGCGAACACTTGGATTCACTTTTATAGAGCCCAGTAATAGATTGCTCACTGCTAACTCAGACTGTCGAAAGCACACCTCTCAAGGGACAATGGGAAAATAAGGGAATACTTACCTCAAGTCACGGAAGGCAGGAATAAAGTCAGTGTAGTCTTTGGTATTGACGGGACCAGTATGCAACAGCTGGATGGCTTTTATGGTTCTGTGGCTTTAGAGCTGGGATCACATCACACACCCCGACCCCAGGTCAGTACTATCACTAACTGGACATTATCCCACCATGTCAGACCAAACCTCAGAATCCTAGTCAACACAACCCAGCACACCAGACTCTCCAGTCCAGCCAGCTAACTGAAAGCTCACCTAAGAAACAGAAGTGCTTTCTCTAAAATACAGGGATAGATTATGGATTGAAAACCATGAGCACTAAGAAACAATACTTATACCCAAGTGTGGCGGGAGGCATAACTGTGACCCCAGCACCCTGGTAGGTGACAAGATGGAGGCCAGCCTGGGCTACATAGAGAGACTTTGTGTCAAAACTACACAACACAATGTTTATTGGAAGTAAGGATTTCTGGCTGGGGTGGCAGCTGTTCAAGAGGCTGCTGCTGTCTGCTGTCTCCTCCTCACTGGTGATGTCCAGGAACATGGAAAGAACCTGAGTCTGCACCGGTATGTGGTTAGTTTGACAGTTCAGATGCCTAGCTGTATCTGACCAGGCACTTTAACAGTTAGGGATGGTGTGTGAGGCTCAGGAAGAGGAGGGAGAAGGCACACTGACTGCTTAACCCAATGCTCAACCCTTCAAGGGGTCGGGAAGTTTGGTCATTTTCTTCTTCCTGGTTCCTGAGGTGTCATTGGCATTATGTCCTTTGCTTTTTTGACTCAAACCCTGTTTAATTTTTTGTTCAGCATTCCATCTTGCAGCTTTCGAGTCAGAGGGACTCACTCTGGGCCTTGTGGTGAATATATACTCAATACCCACCTGTATTGGCTAGCTGAGAAAGCCAACGGAAGCAAGCCATAAGCAGCTCCTGTCTCCAGATTCCTGTCCTGTTTGAGTTTCTGCCTTTATTCAGTGGACTGTGATTTAGGATATGTAAGTCAAATAAAGTCTTTCCTCCCCAAGTTACTTTTTGATTATAGTTTTTCAACACAGGAATAAAACCCCCAACTAAGACAATAGCCTCACCCATGTTCCTGGTCCCTGTAGAGCATGTACCGACACACAGATGGTCTCTCTATCTCCCTCCTTGCATCTCAGTTTCCCATCTTGATGAAGGGCACTAGGCCGGCATCTGACCTTGGCTTGGAAGGAGCCCGTTACCCACAATTCTTTGTGTTGATGGTTCCTTCCCAGCACCCTGACCAGGACACTGGAGTATGCCTTCTGTATAATTCATCTCTCCCTTTCCTCTCTCTCTTCCTTTTCCTCTGATAGGAACATACCTTATTGGTACCCATTATGTGACCAACAGGACATTATGAAAAATGAAAAATTTCCCAGTCCAAGGAAAGAAGGGGTTAAGCATCTGAAGACCTTTGAGTCTTTCCCCAACACAGCCTCTCTTGTCAAGCCTGTCATTTTGCTACTGTCTTTCTCTCACAATTCTTGCTCGAGGAGAGCTGGGATGATGATTTTGTTTTTAAAGCCAGATTCTAAGTGGCTCTCAAGAGAAAAAAAAATAAGACCATTGATTTTGTAGATGGGAAGCCACAAGACAGTATGGTTCTCAGGTAAGAAAAAAATTTTTTTACATATACATATATACACATGTACATACACATACATATACACATATACATATATTAACCAGAATATGCAAAACTGTTTACTATAGTTGTATTTATAATTGAGATACACTCAAGAGCAAATGGAATATCTAGTGAAAAGAGATCAAAGTTTGACCTTAAATGCATATTGTTCATTTATACAGGCAGAACCTTATATATCACTACGCAAGGAAAGTCCAGTACAAAACACAGTATGAAATATTGTATATAACTCCCTCCATGTGGTAAAATGACAAGTGATTTTTAAAGAGGCTGTTTTCCCTGTTCTTTGTAATATTTTCCAAAATCTAGTGGACATGGTTCGATGTGGTAGCTTTTTTTTTTTTTTTGTCAGAAATAAAGAAGTAACAAAAATTCTCTCTTCTCTCTTCTCTCTTCTCTCTCTCTCTCTCTCTCTCTCTCTCTCTCTCTCTCTGTGTGTGTGTGTGTGTAAGACATGTGCCCTTTGGGGAGCAGGACACAGGTACGAGGGTGCAGAGGACACAGAAGACCACTCCTGCATGTTTGAGAGTTTCTGGTCCTGTGTCCCTCTTGACTCTGGCATCTTGCCCAGCAATGTGATGGAAGAGGGAGCCCACTTTGGTGATCCCCAGGCTGTTGGGCAGCAGCCAGTGCCCCCACCAGCACAGAAAGTGCCTGCTCCCCACGAGGCCTTCCCACCACAGACACACTCCAGTGTATTGAATAGTCTTAGTGCCCAGAAAGCCTGCTGTCTGGTCTCCAAGCCCGAGAACCCTGGAGCTTCAATCTTTTATGAAATAGCTTTTCATTTTCCCTTCTCAAGTAAGGGCTTTTACAAGCCACCGAGTGGTTCTTTGTACATCAATTTTTAATCTTGTTAAGGTTTTATTTTTCCACTTGACCAATGCTCAGTTCATAAATAACACATCAAAAATTTGCTCCAATTCTTTCTGTAGGTTTTTGTTTGTTTGCGTTTATTTTTAAATGGCCTCCTATTGGGAAGGAAGAACGTGGCGACCACCCCACTGCCTGCTCATGTCCTTCCCTTGTATACAAAGTTTAATGGCGGCCTGCAGCCAGGCAGAGCACAGCCCCTGTTCTCAGCATAGCACCTGAAGCTGCCATGCCTGTCCTCTCTTTCTCTCCTCAATCATCTCTCTTCCTTCCAGTACTCCCAGGAAGGCAGAAGGAACCCCTGCTTCAGCACAGACTTTACTCCCGGTCTTACCATCTTGGCTTACCTGTGATTTCTATTTTGGGAACTTAGGAAAGGTACAAGACTGTGATCCAAAAATAAACCTTTTGTCTTTATAAGTTGATTATCTCCAGCATTTTGTTCTAATACCTGGAAGCTGACTATGAATGTAGCCATCTAATATCTATCCTTTATTAACCCCCTCAAGCAAGATCCAATCAAGGATGAGGTATTTTTCTCTCTGCTGCCCATTTTTTTTCTTTTTAAATCTAGAACATCTCATCCACTTATTTTTACTGATTTTGAAATTTCTAGGCTTATGGATTGGTTCCCATTTTGAAGTTTCTGATTATTTCATTGTATTATCATTTATACTTTATTCCTTGCATTTTCTATCAAATACATAGCATAGACTATGTCCTACCTCAATAGTAAGTAAGGCTTAGTTCTCTGCCTTTCATTCCCAAGCTTTAGAGAAAGGAGTTGAAGTCATGACTCACTCAGTGTTGGCATCTGACTTGATTCTCCTTATCCCTCCATCATGAATCACGTTTTTTAAGGTCTGCAGAGATGACTCTGGGGTAAAGGGCGGATACTGCTTTTGCACAGAACCTGAGTTTAGTTCCCAGCACCTCTGTCTAGTGGCTCACAGCTACCTGTAACTCTAGCTTTTGGGGACCCAACACCCTCTTTTGGCCTCCTCTGGCAACTGCACTCACGTGAACATGCACACACACACACACACACACACACACACACACACTTACACTTAAAAATAAAAATCTCGAGTGAAGCATGCTTTGATGTCATAAGTCATGAATTTATCAGAGGGTGATGTAATGATCCAACGATTTCACCCTGAATAGACTATCTAACTGTCACATATTATTTATCTTAAAGTCCACATTTCTTCCAAGAATTTGCAGTTCTCACTTTAATAAGCCCCACATTTCCATGTATAGCAAACCTGTTTCTGATCTCTTACTCCATTCTATTGATGTATCTGTCAAGTTATGTGATATCACTGTCTCTTATATCCAAGAGAACTAGCTTTCTTGGCATTCATCTAAGTTTTTCTCTGCCTTTTTTTCTGAATGTTCCTTAATGTTCTCATCTGAGAATTGAGTTGTCTAGATCCAGGTAAAAAGAAGCATTGACATTTTTACTGTTACTAGGCTAAATTTATTATTATTATTTATTTTTTTTAAAAAAAATGATAAAACTTGTAAATTTCACATACAGAGAAATGTATGATGAGCCTATGATTATAACCACTGTACTGGCTGGTTTTATGTGTCAACTTGACAAAACTGGGTTATTACAGAGAAAGGAGCTTCATTTGGGGAAGTGCCTCCATGAGATCCAGCTGTGGGGTATTTTCTCAATTAGTGATCAAGGGTGGAGGTTCCCTTGTGAGTGGTGCCATCTCTGGGCTGGTAGTCTTGGGTTCTATAAGACAGCAGGCTGAGCAAGTTAGGGGAAGCAAGCCAGTAAAGAACATCCCTCCATGGCTTCTGCATCAGCTCCTGCTTTCTGACCTGCTTGAGTTCCAATCCTGACTTCCTTTGGTGATGATCAGCAGTATGGAAGTATAAGCTGAATAAACCCTTTTCTCCCCAACTTACTTCTTAGTCATGATGTTTGTGCAAGAATAGAAACCCTGACTAAGACAACCACTAAGTGATTTGAATCAGTGACTGATACTCTCTAAAACAGCATTGCGTTTAAATGATTTCATTGATAGATTCTACAACTGCTTTAGGAATGAATGATACTATCTTTTACAAAGTCAAAGTAGAGTGACTACTTCATAAGTCCTTCTGTGAGGTGAGCATCAACTCAACACCAAAACTAGACCGAGAAATTACCACAAAGTACACACCAACATTTCTCGTACACAGAGGCACAAACATCTTCAACAAAATTAAGAAAATGAGACTAACAATATATAAGCAGTATATAAGCAGGCTGCAACATGGCTAAGTGAATTTATTGGAGGCTTACAGGGATATGTTCGCATTTGAAAAAAAATATAATAAATCACCAGATAAGTAGGTAAAAGAAAGAAAACCATGTAACCAGGACGATTAATGCATGACAAACTTTTCAAAATGCCATTTATGACAAGCCACTCGGAATACTAGGAATAGAACAAGCATCCTTCACATGGTCATCCTTCACATGGTCATCCTTCACATGGTCATCCTTCACATGGTCATCCTTCACATGGTCATCCTTCACATGGTCAGAGGTCGCTTCAAAGCAGCTGCAGCCGACATCTCAGTTACTAAAGTCAGGTGTGGTGCTTACCTCCTCAGAGGGGAAACAAGGCAAGACTGCGCCACCACTGCTCTTCAGCTCCAACACAGAAGTTTCAAGCAGTGGACAAGACAAAGACAGAGAAAAATGGGGGTGGGGGTGAGGGTGATGATGATGGGGGGTGGTTGAAGAAAAGAAAAAAATGAAAGTAAATCAAGGTATACAGACCAAGAAGGAAGAGACGAAATTATATTTGTTTAAAAATGATGCATTGTCTACGAAGAAAACTCTAAAGAACACCTCTCCTAAAAGAAACTTTTCTGGAAATACTAAATGATTACAGCCAGGTTGAGGGACACCCAGGACAAGGCATCAGTATGGAAAGTTAGTTGCTTTCTTATACACTGATGATGAATACTTGGCTATGTTTTTAATTTATGCAAGCTACACAATTAGTATAAAATAAATTTTTTATCGGATATTTTCTTTATTTACATTTCAAATGTTATCCCCTTTCCTGGTTTCTCCTCTGAAAACTCCCTATCCCCTTGTCCCTCCCCCTGCTCACCCACCCACCCACTCCCCCTTCCTGGCCCTGGCATTCCCCTATACTGGGGCATAGAACCTTCACAGGACCAAGGGCCTCTCTTCCCATTGATGACCAACTAGGCCATCCTCTGCTACATATGCAGCTAGAGCCATGAGTCCCACCATGTGTTTTCTTTGGTTGGTGGTTTAGTCCCAGGGAGCTCTGGGGGATACTGGTTAGTTCATATTGTGTTCCTCCTATGAGGCTGCAAACCCCTTCAGCTTTTTGGGTACTTTCTCTAGCTCCTTCATTGGGGACTCTGTGCTCAGTCCAATGGATGGCTGTGAGCATACACTTCTGTATTTGTCAGGTACTGGCATAGACTCTCAGGAGACACCTATATCAGGCTCCTGTCAGCAAGCACTTGTTGGCATCCACAATAGTGTCTGGGTTTGGTGACTGTATATGGGATGGATCCCCAGGTGGGGCAGTCTCTGGATGGCCTTTCCTTCAATCTTTGCTCCACCCTTTGTCTCTGTATCTCCTCCCATGGGTATTTTGTACCCACTTCTAAGAAGGACCATGTATCCACACTTCGGCCTTCCTTCTTCTTGAGCTTCATGTTATCCGTGAATTGTATCTTGGGTATTCCGAGCTTCTGGGCTAATATCCACTTATCAGTGAAAGTGTACGACGTGTGTTCTTTTTGTGTCTGGGTTACCTCACTCAGGATGATATTTTCTAGTTCCATCCATTTGCCTAAGAATTTCAGGAAGTCATTGTTTTTAATAGCTGAGCAGTACTCCATTGTGTAAATGTAACACATTGTCTGTATCCATTCCTCTATTGAGGGACATCTGGGTTCTTTCCAGCTTCTGGCCATTATAAATAAGACTGGTATGAACATAGTGGAGTATGTATCCTTATTACACGTTGGAGCATTTTCTGGGTATATGCCCAGGAGTGGTATAGCTGGCTCCTCAGGTAGTACTATTCCAGTTTTCTGAGGAACCTCCAAATTGTTTTCCAGAGTGGTTTTACCAGCTTGCAATCCCACCAGCAATGCAAGAGTATTCCTTTTTCTCCACATCTATTTGAGAACTATCTAGAGAAAGGTCATATAAAAGAGCATCTATGGAGAGGATCACATAATTTTTATTATTAATTACTTATAAATTTTAATTAATATTCAGAGGTGTATAAATCCTGTAATATTGAACTATCTTTATTTTTATGTTATTTTAAATGTGTTATTAGATTTCTTAATAAGATTTCATTAAGTTTTTTTGTGCAATGACTGAGACATGAGATTGGTCAGGAGCCTTAGTTTTTATACAATGTTGGTCAGGTTTCCCTACCAATGTTATTTTGACTTTACCTCCCAAACTGTAAGTTTTGATTGCTTTCTGTTTCTTTGAACACCTTCAGCAGCATTGAAATTGCCTGCTCTTTGCCCTTTCAGAGTAACTTGGTTCTGACATTGTTTGGGTGGATTGCGGCTTCTGTAGCTTCCTCTGTTGTGGAGCTGGATCTATCCAGGCTGCCTCCACTGTGCCAGTTCTGATCAGCTATATTCTTTTCCTTGAACGTTACCTACTCTGTCTAAGTTTCAAATTTTATGTGTTCACAATTAAGGAAAGACTTACATTTCTTCAGTTTCACGGAATACTTTCTCCTATCATTTCTTATCTTATTATTTTCCTTATTATTTTTGTTTTATTTTTTTAAACTTACATTAAGACTGTTACTTTTTTTTTTTTTTTTTTTTTTGGTGGGATGTGAATATGTAAGGAGCACATGCCACCCCGAATGTGTATTATTGACAAGGACAGCAATGCCTCAGACCCATGAAACAGGGAGGAAATCTTCCTCAGGTCTGCATGCAACACCTAGCAGCTGCAGCTTCCTCCTGCAGGATTGCAGCCTTAGCCTCCTCCCACTGAAACTCATTAAGAGGTACAAAGTTCTGGGCGGCTGTGTAGTGTTAGCTGCATCTCCATCAGAACCGGCCTGGCTCTCTGCCCAGCTTGCAGAGCTGTGTGTGTGCCTGTGTTTCCTCCTTCCCTCACAGCCCTGGCATGGGTCCAGGACCAAGGCATGCAGGATGCAACCTGCATCGGGTGGGAGATACTCATGCACAGGTCAGAGGGCAACGTGCAGGAGTCAGGTCTCTTCTTCCACACTGGGGTTTCAAGCTTGAGCAAGTTGTCAGGATTATCAGCTCCAGCCTTTGCCCCTAAGCCATCTTACTGGCATCTTTATTATTTTTTTTAGATGTAATTTCATGTAGTCTAGGCTAAACTTGAACTCCAAATGCTCCAAAGGTAGTTAAGGCTGGCTTTGAATCCCTGTTACTCCTTATTCTCATATTATTCTAACTAATTGCATGTTTTGTTTATACTTTTTCAGTAACCTATTAATGTTTCTGACCTAACGTGTTGTTGACTTTTGTGAATGTTTCAATTCACAACTCACAATTGAAGAAGTCCTGTATTCTCAACTGTCAGGGCATATATTTAGATGGTTACATAGATTTATCCCATTTATTATTGTTGTCCTTAATTATTATTAATATTGTTGAGATAATCTCAATCCATAGCATGGCCCAGAACGTGAAACGATCCCTCTGCCACAGCTTTCCAAGACTCTCTTATTTTTATTGGAGTGAGGGTATTATTTAAAGTATATCAGCTTTGACTGAAGGCTTGAATACATTTGCTTTTGTATATCTTACTGTTCCTGCTTCATGAAACATGTAGTGTACATACATGTGTGTGTGTGCACATTTGAGTGCATGTGTGTGTGCATGTGATACATGTATGGTGTGTACATTGTAGAATGTACATGAGTACACTCACATATGTGTACCCTGGATCTCATGTGGAAATCAGAGGACAGGTATCTGTCTTTGACTTCCACCTTGTTTGAGACAGGCATGATCATCATGGCAGGAAACATGGCAGCCTGCAGGCAGACATGGTGCTGAAGAAGGAGCTGAGAGTTCTACATCTTGATCCACAGGCAGCAAAAGGAAACGGGGAGCCACACTGGGTGTAGCTTGAGCATCTGAAACCTCAAAACTTGCCCCCACAGTCTCTGCTGTGTCTGCCAGGCTAGTTCACCTTCCAGGGCTCCTCTTGTCTCTGCCTCCTATATCTTTGTTGGAGCCCTAGAGTTGCACATACATCCTACTGCACACAGCTTTTCTTGAGATGGGAGGATTCTAACACAGGCCCTCAGTGAGCACACCACTGAGTCATCTTTCCACCCCAAGTGGCATTCACCTGTGTTGTAGTTTGGGTTTTATTGCTGTGTAGAGACACTAGGACCATGGAAACTCTTATAAAGGAAAACATTTAATTGGGAATGGCTTACAGTTTCAGAGGTTCAGCCCATTATCATCATGCCAGGCAGCATGGCAGAGTCCAAGCAGACATAGAACTGGAGAAGGAACTGAGAGTTCTATGTTTTGATCCATGGGCAGCAAAAGGAAACTGTGAGACACACAGGGCATAGCTTGAGCATCTGAGACCTCAAAGCCCACCCACACTTCTTCCAACAAGGTCACACCCACTCAAGGCCACTCCTCCTAACAGTGCCACTCACTATGGGCCTATGGGGGGGAATTTTCTTTCAAACCATCACAACTTCTGTTTTATCTTTAAGATGGATTGTAACCTGTGATAATCAAGTGATTCATTCTGTTTCAGGTCCTTTGGCCCAAATTTCACCTTGTTATAGGTTAAGCTGTCAGTTTTCTTCTGACTGTGTCCGTCTTTTATGTATAGATGCCCTGGATCACTTAGTTTTCAATATGTGTCTTTAAAACACAATGGAGTTGAATTTCTTTGAATACGTTGATCAGGAAATCTTTCTCGAGAAGATAAGCCTATTTAAATTTATTGGTCTAATTTAAGCTTGGCCTTGGCTCCGCTATTTGTCATTAACACTTGCTAACATTTGTTATCCAGTCAGCTTAACCTTTTTCTTGGGTTTCATTTTCTTGACTCTTTAATTTTTACATTCTTGATTGTTCAATTGGCTTCTGAATCCACAGGGTTTACATTTTAGATTTAAGCAGCTATGGACAGTATTTGGGAAAGAATTAGAACTGTGTAAACATGTGCAGCGCCTTCTGTGCCATTGTTTCTCTGTTTGGATAGGATCTCACGTAGCCCAGGCTGGCCTCAAACTTAAATATGTAGCCAAAGATCACTTTGAACTTCTGATCTTCCTGCTCTCTGCCTTGAGATTTTACAGGCTTGTGTCACCATACATGACTTGTGTGGTGCTGGGGACCAAATCTAAAGCATGCTAGGCAACTGTTCTAACTCACATACATGTGCTGCTCCATCTAGCCTCTTACATGTCATTTACAGTGTGTTGGATATTATAAGTAACCTAGAAATAAAGTATACAGGAGGATATGTGTAAGTATTGCACCATTTTATGTAAGAAACTTGGGCATTGAAGTGTTTGTTATTTCATGGTCTTCTGAAATTGGTCCCCTGGAAAGAAGGACAGGAGTTGAATAAATGAAGGTCAAGAGGGGTCAGGTAAAGGGTCAAGGAAGTCCTCATGCAGAAGAAACCGAGTGTATTAATATGCTCACAGTGGAATCTGAAAGCAGGCAGTATGCTGGAGTGGCATAAGAGATGGCAGAGACCAGGCCAAAGAGGCTGGGCCAGGAATGGAGTCATAACGCCTGAAGCCATGGGGAATCCCAAAGGAGCACTTCATCAAAGAATGACATGGGCAAGCACTGAATCACAGAACCCGGATACAAATGGGGTCTCATCAGTGGCCTGGTCCAGTTTCCTACTCTGCACAAGAAGCCTACTGCAGGTGAGAGAAACTCACTCTCCTCACAGCCTTTGCAGCCAGGTCGCTCTGGTTAGCATGTGATCTCCTGGACTTCCCACACGAAGCAGCTCTGCCCTTCCTTCTCACACCTCTGCCTCCGGAGCAGCACTCTCAATTTGATTACTACCTCCAAGCTATTCTGGCCTGGGCCGTGGTATGGTGACCCCAGCTTCCCCTCTGTGCATCTTGAGCCTCAGCCTGACCCCATCTGAATCCTGCCCAGGTCCTTCCTTCATCCCACAGGTCTCTCTTCTTCAGAGCACTACAGCATGCTGACTCATTAAACAAATCCCATCCAACAGTTCTGCTGCTGAGCACATCTGACCAGGGAGTGGGGAATACTCCTCCCTCAGAAATGCCTTTATTTCAAGGGGGCCTGTCACTCAACTGAGATTCACTGGAGAAAGAGAATCCCAAGAAAATCAAGGGCATTTGCATTACAATCCACCTCAGCGCCCAAAAATATCCTGCTGAACATGCAGAATTTCTAAGGATAGAGTGTGTTTTGCTTATTTGCAGGAAATAAATGAGTGTTTGTGTGTGTGTGTGTCTGTGTGTGTGTGTGTGTGTGTGACTTAAACTCTCAGACATGCAAAGTCAAACATCTGGTAAATGTCGATCAAAAAGTTACTTTTGACCCTGCAGATTTGGGATAGAGGAGAAGGAGGGGAAGCAGGGGAAGGGGAGGGAGGGGGAGGGGGAGGGAAGGGGAGGGGGAGTTGGGGAGGGGAGGTATCTTCCCTCTCTTCTGCCTGATCATTTTTTCTTCCTGGTGGGGACTGGGGATGCTTGGTGCTCTGTTGGCATATGGAGTCTGTAACGAGTCAGTCCTTTACCACCTTGGAGAAGAAGGAGCCCAGTCTCTCTCCAAAGTATTTATTTCCATTATTTTCTCTCTTGCCTTTCAAATCTGCTCAGCTGGGCTGAGGCAAAGATCTGACCAATTCCCTCTGACTTGTCCCTGGTCCTTAGAACCCAGCATGCGTAACACCAACTTGCCACCGGTTTCAGGCCCTGCCACACTCCACATCTGTTACATGTGCTCCTCAGAGATACTGTGCATTCAGGCCAAGACCATTGCACCAGAGTGAGTGTCATAGTAAAGAGAATCAATGAGTCTTTGGCTTCTCAGTGCAGATAAAAGTTGTATTTATGCTCAACTGGACTTTACTAAGCATGAAGCAATGTATATTAAAAACTGTATCCCTTAAACATACTCCACTGCTTAAAAATTCTAAGTCATCTAAGGTATTAGAAAACCACAAGGTTGATAGACTTAATTGACATTGGGATATCACAGGACTTTAAAAAAAAACCTGAGAATCAGGCCTGGAGATATGGCTCAGAGGTTGTTCTTTTGAAGGTCCTGAGTTCAAATCCCAGCAACCACATAGTGGCTTACAACCATCTGTACAGCTATAGTGTACTCATATTCATAAAATAAATCCTTAAAAAAAACCCCTGAGAATCTTCTTGGTACGGTAAAGCAAAGCATGATGAGGCAAGGCATGTGCCCCACTGTGTAGTCAGAGAGGCTCATCTCTTGAGATACCATTCATCATTTAGAAGATGAGTGACAGACACTCACCCTTTCCAGCCTCCCTTGCAGCTAGGGTTTAGGTAGTTTATTTGATTTCTGGATACACCAACTCACTTTGAAATAGAAACCAGTGACAAAAAAAAAAACTGAGGACTTTGTGGACATCCAGCATGGCTGCAGGCAGCAGCAGCCACAGTCCAGGGCACAGAGATGGGGACCAGGGTCACAGGAACCAGTTACAGGGTTGTTGATTATGGCTACATTGTTAACGTTTCTGTGGGTTCCTTCTGGAACACTGGGCACTGCATTAGACAGAATACAGGTTTCCTGGCACTCTGTGGACTTATCCAATGTCCTATGAGCATACTCAGCTTCTGCAATCAGTCCTCTTTCTCTACTGTAGCGAAACCAAATGTGTATTAGTGGAGTTAAAAGGACTTTTGAAGTTACTGCCTGTTTCATTGCATCTTTTTTCTTAAATGATGATGAATCAAAATGTGCTATTTTGGGCAAAAGCTGCCTTTTTCTAATGCCACAATGACACAGTGGGGAAAAAAAACCCTAAATGAAAACCACTTCTAGGCAGGATGCCCTCGTGAATGATGCAGTGGTCCCGAGGCCCTCATCTTCTTCAGTGGCTCGAGGAAGAGCTCTCTTGCTGATGTTCAACCATGGCACCATGGATGCCACCGTCACTCACAGTCTTGAGGTTTTCAAGCTGACAGTATGCTAAGTGAAAAAGTGACTCACTCAGTCCTGAAAACTCCTCAGTCTCATCTGGAAACTTTATTAGTACCAATATGAAAAAATAAGCAACTAACAAGATATAAAATGCCCTAGATTATAACACCTACACCTTATCTAATATACAGAAAATAAGTACTGAGCATTAAGGGGATGGCTTAGTTGGTAAAGTGCTTGACATATAAGTATACACACACACACAAACATACACATACACACACAAACACACATGTGCACACACACATACACATACATGCACACACACACACACACACACACACACACACACACACACACACACATATACCCCGGGCTTGCAGTATATAACTATGAATCCCAGCACAGAAGAGGTAGAAGCAAGAGGATATCTGGGGCTCACTGGACAGCTGGTCTTGCTAAATCTGTGAGCTCAAGGTTCAACAAGAGACTTTGTCTCAAAAAACAAGGTGGAGAGCGATTGAGGAAGACACCGAATGTCTACTCTGGCCAGCATCTTCTGCGGCATGGAGTGTCTTTAATGCTAAGAACTAACACCAGAGCTGGGGACTGTAGCTCAATGGTAGAGTGTTCACTTAGCTTGTGTGAGGCCCCAGGGTCGAATCCCTAGTGCTGCAAAAAAATTAAAATAAAAATTAAATTAAAACAATTCTTATAATAATGGGAGCAGCAGGGTCAAAAGCACATAGAAGCCAACTGAAAGAGCTCCCACAGGGCAAAGATGGAATAATCTGGGCAACAAAATAAAGTGATATTGCATTATAACTCAAAGTATCCAATAACTCTGCTACTCCGTTCTGGTATTAATGATTAATGAATAGGTAAGTAACTCAACGGGAACAGAGAAATCTCTTGTGTAGAAGAATTCTCAACACTGTGTATAGATGGTTCATTCTCGTGGTTGTGAAACGCATCCCATCCAGAAGTGTGGCTGTGCATGAGGACCTCACAAAGAGTAAAGTGTGGGGTGGGGGAAGAACCTGACACATATTCCTGGGACAGGGGTTCAAGGTCAGCCACAGTAGCAGCACGTAACGCTGATCATGGGCCCCTTACCATGATGTGATATAATGACTATCTATATTGTGTCCCTCCATCCACAGCCCCTATCTAATGGAAAAACAGAGTAGTTCTAGCAGAAGGACATTATACAAAATACCTGACTGGAGCTTTCTAAAATATCAGTGTCTTGCAGATCAAGGGAAGTCTGAGAAGATGCCATAGTCCAGTGGAGGCAGTATTCTGGGTGAACAGTTGAGACAAAAACAAAGGGAATCCGAGAAAGGACAGGCTTTAGTCTCAAATACCCTGTCACTGCGGGTGGATCAGATGAAGATGCACACTGAATATCCAAGGCTGATAATGGTGGACACTGGCTGCCCTTTATGACACAAGGTTTCTGGAGATCTGTAGAGCTATAAAACCATTGGACAGAGGGCTGCCAAGGGGTTACAGGCTACTTGCCACAATCCCAATCTTTGGGAGCCACATGGTAGAAGAAAACAGCCTCTTACAAATTGTTCTCCAATGTTCACACATGCACACACAATAAGTCAAATTTGATAAAAGTTGCTCTAAAATAAGCCTAGGGGACTATATATGATAATATAACATATATGTAGTCAGACTCTTACATGGTATAGAGAATTGGGTTGACATAATTGAAGAAATGATGGTTGACTTTTTTTTTTTCTATCACAAATTTTGGGAAAGAAGTAAATGTACAAATTTAAATGGTCGGTTCTTGAGATGGCTCAGTAGTTAAAAGTACTAGCCACACAGTCATGAGGACCAGTGTTCAGATCCCAGTTCCCATGTCACAGGCATGGGCATTCCGCAAATACCTGTAATTCCATCTTCAGGTGATCCGACTTCCTCCCCTGGCCTCCAAACGAATACATGCATATAGACTCACAAAGATACACAGACACAAATGAATAAATAACACATTTTTTAACAAGGTCTAGAGAGATGTCTCTTGATGCTCTTGCAGAGGACTGGAATTCAGTTCCCAGCACACACAGTAGGCTCTTCACAGCTGCCTGTAACCGCCTTCTTGGTCTTCTTGATACACACACACACACACACACACACACACACACACACACTAAATAAAAAGGATTCACCATAAATTCTCACTAGTGTGAGTAGAAAGAAAAGATGACTCAATATATCAGTGGACCTGCTGAAAATTTGTGTGTGGAAGCAAAATATTTGTAGCTTTCAACGATCACACAGAAATGAAAAAAAAAAGAAAGAAAGAAAGAAAGAAAGACAGAAAGAAAGAAAGAAAAGGAAAGAAAGAAAGAGAAAAAAGCATAAAGAAAATCAAGAAAAGGAAAGGGAAGAGAGGGGATAATAGCAGAAATGAATAAAACTGGAAATAATTATGCAACAAAAAGATTGAAGATACTAATTGTACAGAAAAACCTCTGGCCAGATTGATACAATTAAAAGAGAAAATACAAATGTAGAATGTTAGAAATGAAAAGGGGGACAGCCACAGATGGAAAGAAACTATGAACAGATGTATGGAAAGAAATCCAGTGTGAAAACAAACTAGACCAAGTCTACTGCTATGCTGTTGATGACTGAATCAAGAAGTAGGAAACCTTAACAATGTATCACATGGTTTTGTTTTTCTGGTTTTCATAGTACTGGGGAATGGACTTAGGGCCTTATGCATGCCAAGCAAATTCTCTGCCACTGAGCTATACCCCTAGATTTCTTTTTATGTTTTACTTTGAGATAGAGTCTCACTAGTTTACCTAGGCTAGCACTGAACTCCCTTAGAAGCCCAAGTAAGTTTAATCTATACTCCTCTTGCCTCAGTCCCGCTTAGTAGCTGAGATTTGTGCTCCCAGGCCCTTATAATTCATTGTTTTTTGACGAAAACAAATAGGCCCGAAAACTTTAAAAATGAGTTCTAAGAAACTGACGAGAAACAACCTCAGTCTTCTACAAATTCTTCCAGAAAGCCGCCAATGAAGGAAGATGCTGTGTGAGACTACAAGCAACTTGAAGGAGAGTGGACCTGCATATCGCAAATGTCATTCCTTACTATCCTAACTGGGAAGCTAAGACGCAAAAACCTGGCTGGCTACACTTACTAATTGAATGTACAGAAATGCAAATTTTATAACTCCAATGGTTATGACTCAGGAATGCAAAGATGGTTGGAGTGAAAGAGAAAAAAAAAGCAGTGGATACATTCAGCACTCTTTGCTGTGAGGGTGTGTGAACCAGTGGATACATTCAGGACTCTTTGTTGTGAGGGTGTGTGAACCAGTGGATACATTCCACATTCTTTGATGAGAGGGTGTCTGGGAAAGAAGGGCCAAGAAGGACTGTCCTAACCCTAGGAAGGGAACAGCCATGCTACAAGCATTTGGTTGCATGTCAGAAGTGAATCATTTCAGCTGTGGAAAGGGTTGAGGGTCCACTAGCATGGCTTCTGTACTGAAGACACCAGCTAATGCATTAAAAAAAATAAAAACAAACAAATAAGTAAACAAACGAAGAAGCAAATAGTAAATGAAATGGGGTAGAGAGATGGCTCAGCAGGTGAGGGCAATGGCCACCAAGCCTGAGGGATCTGAGTTCTACCTCCAGGACTCACATGGTAGAAGGAGAGAACCAATTCCCAAGGGATGTCCTTTGATCTGAGAGTGTGTGTGTGAGCTTGTATGTGCACACACACACACACACACACACACACACACACACACACACACGAGAGAGAGAGAGAGAGAGAGAGAGAGAGAGAGAGAGAGAGAGAGAGAGAGGAGTAACTAACAAACTAAATTTTAAAAGAAGTTAAAGTGTTTGGAAAAGTTCAACAACAACAAAAAGCACCCATATTTACAAAGTAAATAATCATCAATCCAGAAATCAAGGGAACCTTTGAATAAGTTATAGTGAACAGGCTTTGCAGGGTTTTGGGTACAAAGATGAATACTGAAGTTATTCTTCCCTTATACATGGGCATTAGAGAAGGGGCAATCTCATCTATATGTAGTTTAGAGGACATACAAAGCACAGGGATGCATTAACTCAAACATGAGCATCATATTTGTGGACTCTGGTCCTTTAGTGAAGACATAGAGACAATCCCAAGTAAAGCAAACACTATACTGAGAGTGCCCATGAATGACAAGACTTAATAGCAGGATATTTGTAAATTCCCCACCAACGTTAAATTTACAAATTTAATGTACTCCTAATCAAAATCCCTGTAATATGCTTTGTGAAGCTCAAAAATCTTATTCCAAAATGCATAAGGAAGAGGGAAGGGCCATCCTAATTAAGATGAGTTTAAAACCACTTTGATGTGCATGCTGTATTACATTACAGTTAGTTATTCTAATATGAGCCTGGCAATCTGTCCTCTCTGTTAGGAACATATAAGAATAACCTTCTTGGCCATGTTGTGATAATGAAAAATTAGGAACATGACCATCTACCAATAGGAAAGGGTAAATGAATAGTGGGATGTTAACATAATACAATGACATTGGGAATATTAGTGAGCCTGGGGTTATAATTATGGCTACTGATAGATGTCACAAATACATATTTGAAAAGAACATACGTTGGGCTGGCAAGACGGTTTAATAGTTACAGTGCTTGCTGCTAAGTCCAGCATCCTGAGTTTGATGCCTGGGACCAGACCAACTCCCATAAATTGTCTTTGACCTCTACATGCACATTGTCGCATGGGTACACCTCCACTGTGTGTGTGTGTGCATGGGTGTGTGCGACATAGAGAGACACAAAGTAAATAAGATTTACAGAAAAGAGAAGTCACATTTTCTGTGACAAAAGATAGTAGAACACATACATAGAATGATTTCTTGGAGACAGAACACACTTAACAGCTGTACCTTGCAATCTTTGGAAATAGTTGATCCAGTCCAGAGAGAGGTTGCCCGTGGGAGGGGGAGGGGTGATGTGGGAGGAGCATCTACCAAGGGAGTTAGATGTGTCGACAATGTTTCATTTCCTAAGCAAGGTGGCAGGTGTATGAATATACATGATATTATTTTTAAACTGATTTACAGGTCTTGGTTATTGCATATACATTAAAAAATTTAAATAATAAAAGAGAAAGAAAAAACCCATAGTTTTGCATTAAGGAAAAGCTAGTCTATTTGTCTGAGGTTGCATGGATAAAGGAAAATACACTCAGAATAAGCCTTAGAACTGTGTATATGCTAGGCCTTCATTTGCATATGGTTGCCCTTCTGTACATCAGTTTTGGAAAGATATACATGAACTTTCTAGCAGTGGATTCTCTGGCTTTGGACAGTGACAGGCATGGCTTTTAGGTACAAACTGCAAAGTTCATATTATGTGCCTCTATTAATAAATAGAGCTGCCTGAACAGGTTCCTTGTAAGGCTCTGTTGACTTGCTGAGGAAGCACACCATGTGGCCACTCTGTGCCAGCAGGCCTGCACTCCTTAAAAGAGGAGAGAGTGCTGTGTTGAGGACTTCATGGCCCCAAAGCCTACATGTACTCTCTAGGGCTTTGGGGAAAAAGCTTGCCAACCCTGATTCAAGAGGACAGGGGAGGGGAGGGAGAGACTTGGAAGGTGTCTAAGCTCTTGAGTTTGAGCAAATAGCTGGATGGAGGAATTCACTGAGTTACAGCTTTAGAGCTCTAATGGAGAAGGATGAGGTGGACCAGGGAGGCTGTTCTAGAAGAGTTCATGGAGACCTGGCACTGTAGAGACAGGTCAGGGCTGGCAAAACAGAGCTAGGGTTACTGTCAGAGAGAAGTGACACAAGGCATGTGATAGAGCTATAGGAGAGGCAAGACCCTGGCTGAGTGATGAAATGAGCCAGGAGGAAAACCATCATGGTACTGACTCCCAGCCAAGGGTCCGGCCTATCCCTTGTGAAATTTTTGTTGTTGTTGTTGTTGTTTGTTTGTTTGTTTTCTGAGACAGGGTTTCTCTGTGTAGCCCTGGCTGTTCTGGAACTTGGACTGTAGACCAGGCTGGCCTTGAACTCAGAAATCTGCCTCCCTCTGCCTACCAAGTGCTGGGATTAAAGGTGTGTGCACCACTGCCCTGCTCCTTGTGAAATTTCAGCTACAGGAAGCTGGATAGCATCTGCACAATTTAGGAACCCAAGGCAGGTGTGCAACCCAGGAGTGCAATTAAGAGAAGAGACCTACTTCTCTAAGAGAAGTTTGCGTTCACAGCTCTCTCTGGGAATGCCAGGACTTAGCAGGTTCCTCTGGAGGTTGAGATCCAACACTTCAAAGGACTTCATCAGACCTTGCTAAGGTCCAGCAGGTATGGAATGCATCTCATACAATCACACAGAACTGAGCTGTTTCCTGGAGCTCTGACACGAAAGAGCTGGGAGGTGGGTAGTGGGGGATCTGGATACCAGTAAGTCTGATGAGGATTTAATTAAGAACTCAATTTCCCCAGACTTCCAGTTCTCAGCTGCCTGATGTTTCTTTAATAGGAACTGTTGATAGGGTCTAATTATGGCAGGTTATTTATGGGATCAAGTCTCCTCTCTTTGCTCAATTATGTTTTGTTTGGGAGATTTGCATTCTTTGAGGACTCAGTTTTTAATAGGGTCTATTGTGTTCCCCAAGGATGCACTTATTCTAGGGATTTTTCATGTGGGGCTTTGTCTCTACCCGGGATTCCACTGCCCCATCTTCCTCTTTCTTTCATTGATAACCTCCAAAGGCACGAGGAAGTGACTCCTCACTCTCCCATTCATAGTACTACCAAGTTGAATGATTTACTTTAAATTCGTAAATTCTTCAAAATCTTGCTTGGATATTAGCTATCTCTGACAACCCATGCTGTTTAGATGGCTCAGTGTTTAAAGTGCTTGCCGCATAAGCCTCATGACCAGAGTTTCTGGATTCCTAGTAAACATGTAGACTGGATAGGCCTGGCAGTAATTATAGCCTTAGGAGGCAGAGATGAGGGTCCCAGAGCAAGCCGACTAGTGAGACTAGTCACACTGGTGAGCCCTGGGTTTAAGAGACTTTACCTCAGTGAATAGGGTGATTCCTAACATCAACCTCAGAGCTCCACATACATGCTCACCCCACATAGACCCGTACACTGCACACTCACACCATATAGACCCGCACATAGGACACTCTCCATGTCTACAAATACTCACACACATGCATACTCGTACCATATATACCCACATACATGCATATATGCAGATACGCTCACATATAAAAATAGAAAATAAAAATTTCAAGGAAGACAGAGACCACTCTGCATGGCGTCAGAACAAGAATCCCATGTTGGCCAGGTCAGATGACTTGGGTGACCTCAGATAACCTGAGGCATCGGGGGTCATGGGGAAGTTCTGAGTGAGGTTGCAGTGTAATGGAAACCACAATTCAAACCTGAATTAAAAAATAAAGGAAAAGGAGGGACATGCTTTCTCCTGAGTATGGTGGAGAAAGTTCATTGTACATAAAAGGAATACATAGCCAGAGGCAGAGACATCCGGGAGAGTCCAGAGTAAACACAGCAGGCTGAGCGGGCCGTGTGAGAAGGTGGCGGCTGATGGGGGGAAGGGGTGGAAAGGAAAGGGAACCATGTACAGCAGCCATGAGGGGGAAAGGTAAGAAAAAAAGTGGCAGGGGTGAGGGTACCCAAAATGGCTGGATTGAATATGGAAGAGCCTCTGGGGGAAAGCAGCCAGACCTTAGGCTGGAGAATTCTGGGTAGAGGGCAGGGCATGCCACCCATACTTGTAACAAGTAGGGACTGAGGGATGCTGGGAGAAGCTAGCAGTCAGGACTGCTTTGATATGCTAACCAGGCACCTCAGCCATTTGTCCCAGGGTTGAAACTTAATAAAAGCCTTCTATAAATGTACATGACCTGTGGGGATGACATCAAGAGACAGAGGTAATATCAAGAAAACAGCTGGCTGTCACTCCAAGTGTGGTGGTTTGAATAGAAATGGCCCCATAGATTCATGTGTTTGAATGTTTGGCCTTCAGGAAAGTGTGGCCTTATTGCCTTGTTGGCAGAAGTGTTTCACTGTGGGATGGGCTTTAAGGTCTCCTATGCTTAAGTTCCACCCAGTGTGGAAGAGAATCTTCTCTTGGCTGCCTGTGGATCAAGATCTAAAACTCTTAATTCCTTCTCTGGCCCCAACTATGTCTGCAGGCTACCATGCTTCTTGAATGGTGACAATGGACCAAACCTTTGGATCTGTAAGCCAGCACCAATTGAGGTGCCTCTGAGAGGTTTGGTGAGAAATGTGCCCCATAGATTCATACATTTGAACACCTGGTCCCCAGCTTGTGGCGCTGTGTGGAAGGTTATGGAACCTTTAGGAGATGCAGCCTTGTTGGAGGAAGCGTGTCACTGGGGGTGGGCTTTGACGGTTGAAAGCCTCACTCCACCCTGGGTGTTGTTGAGTAGCAGTCAGGATAGCAAACTGTATGCTGTGGTAACAAAAGGACCCTCACCCCATCTAAATGTGCGCCAGACACAGATGCTTCCCGCTCATGTTGTACATTCCTCATGGGGTCTTCTCAGATGTCATCAAGCTATTGCTACTCAGAGATTCCTGCTGATGGAGTAACGATTTCTGGAATGCTGCCAGCCAAAAAGAATGAGGGAGAAAGACCTGGAAGCACATGTTAGAGTCTAAAACCTACTCATGCAGAGAAGAAATGCTTTTGTGTGTTGTTCTGGGGGCTCCCTGTGTCCATTTCATAATGATGTACTTGATGGTAATGTTTCAATTCATGGTGTCCCAGGGGCTCTCCCCTGGGTCCTTCTACATGAAGAGGTCCTGGTGGGAGTGTAGCTCTTGCTCAGATCACACCCTACTTCTAAATAACATAGGTTGTAGATTTCCCAGCATCTTTGATATTCCGACCTAAGCCTTGGGCACAGCCATTAGTGCTTTGAAATCATGACTCAGCTGCTTGGTGACCACATGACCTAGGCCAAAGGACGTCACCTTGCTGAGATGCTGTTCTGCTTTAGTAAACGGGAATAACAGGAGCTATGTACTCACAGGTGTTCAGATCATTGACAGGGTGCTTATAAAATGCTAAGCCTGGGTCCCAATACTCAGTATACCACAGCCATTATTGTTCAAAAATGTTGCTCAGTGTGGTGGTTTGGTGAGAAATGTGCCCCACAGACTCATACATTTGAGCACCTGGTTTCCAGCTGGTGGCGCTGTGTGGAAGGTTATGGAACCTTTAGGAGATGCAGCCTTGTTGGAGGAAGCATGTCACTGGGGGTGGGCTTTGATGGTTGAAAGCCTCATGCCACCTTCTATTCTTTCTCTCTGCTTCCTGGGTGTGAATGAATGTGATCAGCTGCTTCACGCTCTGACCATCTGCTGCCAGGCTATCCACACTGTTATAGACTCCAGCCCTCTGAAGCTATAAGCCTAAATAAACGTCCTTTACCCCATAAGTGGGTATTAGTCATGATATTTTAATCACATGAACAGAAAAGTAATCGATATACTCCATAATGTGGGTTCTACCTATGTTTAATTAGAATCCTCTGGTCTAGTTTGACATGTGTTCACTTCTGTGGGAGAAGGGACCCACTGTGAAAAACGGCCACACAACCTTTCACACACGATATCTCGTATGTGGTTAAAACTGAGTGTATTTAAGCTTTAAATGCTAAAGTTGTCATTTACTAGTGAAGAATTAGACACACTTTTCTTTTCTGTTTCTCTTATTTCTCTTATCTCTTATTTCCTTTGGACTGACTTCCATGGTTAATGTTGACTGCCAACATGACAGAGTCTGTAAGTGCCTTGGAGATGAACTTCTAGGCGTGCCTTATGGGGTTATTATATTACATTAATTGAAGGTGGGAAGACCCAATCTTTGTGAGTGGTTCCATCTCTTGGCTGGGATCCTGAACTGTGTAAGAGGAGGAAAGGGAACTGAGCAGCAACATGCCCTCATCTCTGTCTGCTTCCTGATTCTGTAGGCGATGTGACCAGCTGCTTCTGGCTCCTTCTGTGTCCGTGTCTCTGCCGTGAACTGTGAGCTGTAACTGCCTTCAGCTATGAGCTGAAATAAACACTTTTTCCCTTAGGCTGCCTTTGTTAGGATATTTTATCACAGAAACATGACAAACAAACACACCTCTATCAACCCTAATGTTTCATTGTTTTGGTGAATGTTGGGTCCTGTACCTTCTTTGCTCATAGCCTGTCCACTAAATGTAGGAAAACTATCTATATATATCACAGACCCTTGGTTAATTTGATTATGAAAAGACAAAAAGAAAAACAAGGTCATATCCTTCTTTTTAAATCTCCTGGGCTAGACCATTTTCACATCTCAGCCATAGGCACTGTGATATAGTCAGCTTCAGTGGGCTACAGGAACAGGTAATTCTAGCTATTTCTCTGATTCCTCCCAGATGTCAGTGGACTCTCTAATAACAAGCATAGATCTGTGCTGTTCTGCAGGATTACTGAGCCAGTCAGGCTGTGGCTACATGGTCATCTCTGTAACTAGTGTTCTCTTGGTGGCTTTGGTCATGGAGCATTGGTTGGATACATCCATAGTTATTTCTAAGGGACCAATTTCTGGAAGGCAAGCTGCAGATCCCACAGGCAGGTATTATGTTAGGACTGGATGTCCAAGACTGGAGTTCATCAGTCTCTAGTAGGTCAGATTGTAGCAAAGGCATGAGACCCAGGAAGGCCTGCTAGAGGGCTGGAGAGTCTCAAGGGATGTGTGACTCCTCAGAGACAGGGCGAGTGTCAGTGATGCTGTCTGATTTAATTACGATTAGACAGCACTTGCTGGTCATGACAAGATTCAGTTGGGAACCAAGGAAAACACCCAGCCCCATGAAGGTTTTCCTCTTTTCTTCTCCTTCTCCTTCTCCTTCTCCTTCTCCTTCTCCTTCTCCTTCTCCTTCTCTTCTCTTCTCCTTCTCCTCCTCTTCTTCCTCTTCCTCTTCCTCTTCTTCCTCTTCCTCCTCCTCTTCTTCTCCTCCTCCTTCCTCTTTCTATCTTGTTTTTTCTTTTTCTTTCCTTTTTTTGTTTTTGTTTTATTTCAAGACAGGGCTTCCCTATATAGCCCTGGCTGTTCTGGAACTCACTCTGTTGATCAGGATAGCCTGAAACCCTGAAACTCAGAGCTCTGCCTCCAAATCCTGGGATTTAGGCACACATCACTACCACCAACTAACTAACAGATGTTTTCAAAGTGTTCATATCTCCTCTCCCCCGCCCCTCACTGAGTAGAAGGCATGCAGGGGCCATGCCAAAGACGTAATTCTTCATTGAGTCAACAGAGAAGTCCAATATGCATTGCTCTCCGAGATGTTTAATCTTCATTATCAACTTGACTGGATATAGAACTGACTAGAAGACAGTGAGGCAGGCCTCTGGGTATGTCTGAGAAGGGGTTTCCAGTGGGCTGCAGGACAAGATGAAATGAAATGAGGGGAGGGGATTATGCCACCTGAATGAATGCTTCCTCCTGGTCTACCTCACTGGGGCTGACACATAACCTGTCATTATAATACTCTATGTGCATGGAGCCAGCCGACTTTGGATTGACCATGAGGCAAAATAAAAGACTCTTTCATTGAACTATGGTCCCCACAATGCAGAAGTGACTTACAGTGACCTCAGCACCTTCACAGCCTAGGTTTGGGGGACATAAAGGCTACCAAATAGCTACTAGAAGTGTGAATGGCATAGGGCCATTGCGTACCCGGAGACTGTGTAGGGCAATCGAGCAGCTGGCAGGGAAGAAGAATTTCATCCTGTAAACATCTCTTTCTCTGGCCATTTACATTACCAATTTGAATTTTGTAGCCTTTCAGATGTGAAGAAAAATGCAAGGGAGAGAATGAGAGTTAGCCTGATGATCATTCGTCATTTCTATTGAAGAGAGATATTGATTCTCTAGAGGGTTCATGAACCCTCGAACACTTCTGGAATGCTAAAGCTGTTTTTACATCAGCAGGGGTCCTCTCTGCTTATCAGGGTCACTTTAAACCTCAAATGTTCTTGGCAGTAGGATGTAGCCTCATGGACAGTCTGAAAAGTCATCTCCATCTACCTAGAGGGAGTCTTCCATCTCCAAATCTGATTCTAAAATGTTACCCTCCATTAAACTGTGCTCACGATTGTCTTTCTGGACGTACAACATAGAACCCTCCAGGGCGTCTACCCCCACAATCTTCAGTTAGCTCTAAACCATGGCGGGAAGTCTTGAGTTCTTTTTGTTGTGGCTATAACCACATGCTGGCAGCTGTCTCGCAGGTCTGTGGGTATAGCAGTTAACTGGATCCCTGGTCATGTTTTCTGTGATGTGAGCTCTCTGAGCCATATCTGGAGGTGCCAAGGATGACACTGCTCTTAAACCTGTTCAGGTCAAAGGACAGATCAAGCTCCTCTGGGACATAAGATCAAGGCTCCGTTTCCTCACTGGCTCTCATTGCCTGAGGCTGCATGCCATGCATTGTGCTGCGCTCTGGGTGGATCTTCCAGCTGTTGTCAGCCTGCTGCATGCTTCTGGTGTCTCTTGCCTCTTCCCTGCAGTTGTCCAACTTCAGACAGAAAACGTTTCCTCTTTTAAACCATGCATCGGTACAATGGACAACCTCTTACTTTGCCTTATACTTTAGCTTATACCTGCAATACCGTCTGCCATGCAACTGCTCCTATCTGCATACATCCCTATCCCCAGGTTCCAGAGATGACAGTGCAACCACTCAGCCCAACCCAAGAGCAATGTCATCAGGAACCAGACTTGGTTGCCATCTCTCTAGCAAGATTTAGCAGGGCCCAATGTCTGGTCTACCTCTTGCCCACCTCTTCACTCTGTGCTGAACTCTGTGAGGTCTCCATCCCCAGCACGTCTGAATTCAGCCATCTCTTCTTTCTCTGCACAGCAAAGCAAGGCTGAGGAGGAAGTGATGCTCCCGACAGACGAGTCACATAGACACTGGAGCTTTGATGGGGCATGAGGTCATGTGGGAGCAGACCTCAGGTCTCCAGACAGCCAGGCCATCTGTTACCTTCTCAGTCTGGGAAAGTTCTGGTCACTGGAAGCCACCAGCTCCGGAAGCTTTCCCAGAGGACTCCAACTGGACTCAGGAAAGCCCGTGAGGAGACCCGCAGCTGTTGTTGGCTCCAGCTACTGAGGCTGTTGGTAGCAAAAGTTCCTCTGTGACTGCAAGCCTCCAGTCGCTGTCACCACCCAATGGCTTGGGCAGGACTTCCTTGCCTTTCTAGTAGTCAGACGGCTCAGACTTGGCTGTGAGTGTCTCAGAGAGATGGCTTGCAGAAAGAAAGTGGGGCTGGATTTGAAATGTCTCAGTTCTTAAGAACATTTGCTGCTCTTCCAGAGAACCTGAATTTGTTTCCAAACATCCATGTCAGGCAGCTCATAACTGTCTGTAATTGCGGCTCCAGGGGACTGAATGCCTTTAGCCTTCTTGTACATTTGCACTTATGTGCACATACCTGCATGCTAACACATATACCTAGCTAAAAATAATTTAAAAAAATATATATATATATATATATATATATATATATATATATATATATATATAGAGAGAGAGAGAGAGAGAGAGAGAGAGAGAGAGAGAGAGAAAGAGAGAGGCAGAGACAAAGGCAAAGAGAGACAGAACATGAGGACTGCGTAACAGCTTGCAGGTCACGTAGTCCACACTAAACTAAACTCTGAGTTTAGCTCTGGGAACTGAAGTCCACAGGGATGGAGAATTTGCTCTCGGGTATGGAGAGTCACCTGGTCATTCTGTTTTCCAGACCAGGGCTCAGTCATCAACCTCATAATACCTCAGTCCTTTCTCTCCAGCCCCGTGTGAGCCTACCGTCAACAGCCACAACAGTATGCCTGCATCAACAGACACAACAATATGCGTGCACCTGGGATGTGGCTGGCAGTCACTTCCAGAAGGTCAGCGCCAGGCCTTCTTGTGTTCTCTTGGTTAGGAAAGGATGCTCTTAATACAAGTAATTACTCAAGTAGTTACACTCATAACACAAAATGCCTGGAGGGGTCAGAACAGAAGTGTGTCAATGGTAAGGAAGCTTGCATGATCCTAGCCCCAGTTTTCACCGCTACAGGAGAACAACCATGCCAGCATAGAAGAGAATGGAGACTGTATTTGCCTCAAGCTCTTGAGACAATCGGGGATGGTGGGGTCTGAGGTACATCAGGGTGTGCATACCCCATCCAAAGGCTTCATTTAGCTTTTTGTTGCCATGTGACAATGTAGATCTGGGCCTGTCAGTCTTCCTGTTTTGTTTTTTTTTTTCAAGACAAGCCAGAAATCGGCACTTTTAAAATTTAAAATGTCCCAATTATTAAACGTTGGCTCAATTCTTTGAAAACATTGGCTGAGCCAAACCAAACATCTGTGGACCAGACTCAGTGCAGCCGTCAGCCCTGAGTCCTCTTCCTGCGCCAGTCAGGATTCCCTTGCACTCCCGCAATATCCCCAGGAGTGACTTCAGGCTGTCAGCGATGGCCCCTTCTGGAATAACAGACAAAACCAGCCCTCACGGGTTGCAGCTCATCGCAGGTTAACTTTGCCAGGTATAGAGAAAAATCTGGTGGCGCTGGCTAGCTTCACGCTGTGAAGATCTGAATTCAGACTCCAGCACCCACATAACCAGCCAGGGAAGTGCATCTATCCACTGGTAGCACACTGCTTGGGTGGCAGAAATTGGAGGCAGAGACAGGGGGTTTCCAGGAAGCAGGGTAACTAGAGCAGCAGTGAGCTCTAGGCTCAGCAATAGACCCTTCCTTAGTAAGTAAAGCAGAGTTACTGTAGCAGACGTCAGACCTCAACCTCTACCATCCATACTAACAGCACACACAGGCACTTGCACAGGCATACATGAGTTCACACACACGTGAATGCAGACACACAAACACACACACACACACACACGAGAGAGAGAGAGAGAGAGAGAGAGAGAGAGAGAGAGAGAGAGAGAGAGAGAGAATCTGAGATTATAAGCCAGATTCTCCAAAGATTTTTATGTTTCTAACCTAGGCAAAAATCTGCCCTACAGCCATGGGGAAGATTATGACACTATGAGCATCTAACCAACTGTAAAGTTTTGTGGAAGTCATGCCACAGGCTCTTATCATAGTAGTTCTTTTTAAAGGCATGTACTTTAAACCCTCCTCTTTCAAAAGAATACTAGTGGATTGTAGAGTTGTTTTTAATGTAGGGCAAACCCAGCCAAAACTGGAAAGGATTTCAATAGATAAGGAACAGATAGCAGAGTATATAAGTATTGTGTGAAATGTTATATGGCACTTAAAAAAGACAAAATGCCCGTGCTTGTAAGAAACCACATGGGCTGGTCCTGCAGAAGGGTGGTGGTTTGAATACATATGGCCCCCACAGGCTTGTATATCTGAATGCTTAGTCACCAGGGAGTGACACAATTTGAGAAGGATTAGAAGGTATGGAGTAGGTGTGGCCTTTCTGGAGGAAGTATGTCACTCGGAGGCTTTTGTAACCTAAAAGCCCATTCTGTTCCAATCTCTCTTTCTCTATTTCTCTGCCTACAGATCAGGGTGTAGCTCTCCAGTGCCTGCCTGGATGCTACCATGCTCCCCACCATAAGAATAATGTACTAAGCCTCTGAAATTGTAAGCAAGCCTCCAGTTAAATTCTCCCTTGCCTCTGTCATGGTGTCTCTTCACAGCAATAGAACAGTGACTAAGACAGTGAGGAACAGGAATCGTTTTCATCAGAATATACAGTGTTAAGACATTTGCATGAAATTTTAAATCGCACCTGAACTTCTGTCTATTGTTTACTGATACCTGGTGTTGTATTAAAACATGAAGAAGGATGGGAAGGGAGTGTGCTACATGTATGACAATGGCTGCTTGTGAGTGTGTAAGAAAAGGTGCAAAGGAGCTTCAGCAAGCATAGCATCATTTTAAAAAGAAATTATGCAGGAGCCAGAGAGATGGCTCAGGTGTAGCTTTTCCAGAAGACCTGAGTTCAGATCCCAGCACCCAGGTCAGGCAACTCATAACTACCTGTAACTCCAGGTCCAGAGGATCTGCTGCCCTCTTCTGGACTCTGTGAGCACTGCATTCATGTATGCATACACAGATACACAGATACACACATACATAGCACTTAAATAAATAGAAATTATAAAGCAAAACAAAAGTTTAGTGTCTGTTCATTCAAGATGGTGAGCACATGGGTCTCTGTCATTTTCTGAGATTTATTTATTTGTTTTGTAATTAGAAGGGAGAAAGGTGGGAGGCCAGGTTGCCCTACCCAAAGCCCTACTTGGCTTTTGTTGGTGATGCAGCTGACTTTGATGGAGCGCTTACCCGGCACACACCAAGTCCTGGCTTTGATCTCCAGAGCCAGATAAACTAGGCATCATGGTACCTGCATGTAATGTCAGTGTTTATGAGACAGAGGAAAGAGGAGCAGTTATAAATGCTCCACGGCTCTATAGTAAGTGTGAAGTCAGCCTGGGCTACATAAGAGCTTGTCTCAAGAAACAGACAAAACCAAAATTTTTGTGGTTCAACTTGGTGTGAGCATGTTTTTTGTTTTGTTTTCTTTCTTTCTTTTTTTTTTTAAAGCAGGGTTTCACCATGTAACTTCAGCTTGGTGTGCAGTCTAGGCTAGCCTCAAGCTTACAGAGATCTGTCTGCCCGTCTTCTGAGCGCTGGAATTAAAGGTGTATGTGCCATTATGTGTGCCTCTTGGTTCAACTTTAGAAGACATGGAAAATAAATGAACAATGGACCACAAAGAAAGTTTATTTTTTATATAGGTGTATTTTATTGGCCACAGCTTTTCCCACTTCCATAATGTTGGTTTACAAAGGAGACTCCTCATTCTAGAGTTGGCAAATGGTTAGGCTCCAGGGCCTGTGTTTAGATGACACTGACTGCAGACACGGTGAGTCGCTGCTTTGACAGCTACCGGCTCAAACCAGGAAGACAGGAGAACAAACGTGATCTCCCGTTGACTTTAAAATGCAAAGGGATCCACTCTGAGGGGCATGGCACCGTGAGAGCACTTGATGCCCACACCAAGTAAGGAGGAAGGGACCTGGCGGTTTAGATCACCCAAGAAGAGTTTCTCCTCATTTGAGACTGTGGTTTTCCTGATGTACATAATATGGCATTAAGATCAACAATGAAGAGGCAAGTCATAGTGATGTGTACCTGTAATCCCAGCACTGGGAAAGCAGAGGCAGGGTGATCAGGAGTTCAAGGCCAGCCTGGGATACTTAAATAATTGTATCCAAAGCTAGGATACAGGAGACCCTGTCTCTAAAACAAAAGTACCAATGAAGATGGCAAGGGAGAGAGAGGAAACCTCCCCCAGGGTTTACTGGGCACTGACACCTCTGGAAGCTGGAAGCTGCCCCTTACTAAACACTTACTGCCCATCAAGGCCAGGCTACGTGCCTTTCATGGGGTGGCATCTGTTGTTTGGGATCTTTGCTTCCTTCTACTTGCAGAACGTCCCTCCTCTCCGTGTGTTTCTGGCAGGGTTGTCGATTATGGTACACAGTTAAACCTCAGGCATGGAATATGTAACTTAAGCCGGGATGACCGTATTTCACCATCTTCCTCGAAATGGTGATGAATTTCTTTAAGATGGGTGACTCCTGCAGGGTCCAGAGAGATCGTCTTTGAAGTCATAGGAAGAAAGAAAGAAGCATCTTGAGGTTGCCAAGCTGGGTGACAGTGACTCTGTCCCAACCATAAAGGGGCAACAGGAGATAAAGAAGCCAATCATGAAGAAGAATGGCGGCAGCGGAAACGGACGGATTCAGAGGATCAGAGGATGCAGGGCAGGGTGTTGTCTTGGTTGCCGATGTAGATGACCCAAGGCCCGTGGCTTTTCCTCAGCTCCCACATACTTGTTATGCACCAAACTGTGGGAACCCGTCAGTGTCTTGACTCCCCTTCTGCAATCTGGCTTTTTATTGCTTGCTATCAAACATTTCAAACGTTGACCTTAGAATCTTCTAGCACCTACACAAGCAGAGCTCTGTTGGTCCTGCTTGATACTGTGTTCCCAGGAAGAGCCCCTGATTCATAAGTTGTGAAAAGAATTATTAAGTTAATAGATAATTCATGAGAATCACCTCCCAGGATCCTTACACAGAATTGACAGGACACATTAGGAGCTGCCAACCATGAAGCTAGAGTCCCAGTTTACCTATCTAGAAGGTAGGAGAGGCCAGTTTCAGGCATGAGTGGTAGTGTATTTGTGTTTGTGTGTGTGTGTGTGTGTGTGTGTGTGTGTGTGTGTATTTGAAGAGAGGAGGTAAATGTCAAATGTCTCAGTCACTCTCCACTACATTTTTTTGAGACAGGGTCTCACAGCTAGAGAGCTCCAGGAATCCATTCACCACCACCTCCCAGTGCAGTGGATAAATGCAGCTTTAAATGCAGATGTTGGGGTCCTCACAAGCATCTTTCTAGCTCCGGGACCATGACTTCAAGCCTGGGATTGCATCAGCTTCCGACCTGATGGGTCTCCTCCAACTGGAGCTGCAGCTTAATGGTAGATCATCAGTGAGAACCTGGGTCCTACTTTTATACTTTCAGGGGGATTTTCTGCTAACATAGGGAAGCAGTAAGACCCCTCAAGAGTGGACCTAAGTCAACTGCTCCTGCTTAGTGCCCTTGACTGGCATCTGCCTCTACAAAGGTTCCATGCTAGGGATGGTTTCTTTGGCTTCTCCATCACTGGCCATATCATTACCACTGCTACCCAGGACTGTGGCCTCACCTTCTAGCACCACCAGCTGCCAGATGGTGGTCCTGGCTGGTGTCTCTTCCCTCCCCCACTCCTGTGAATCCAATTCTCTGGTGAGCCTCAGTTTTAAATCTTTTTCATATGCAAGTGGTTTATTCTCATTAAGAGAAATCCTGTCTTCTGCTTGTTTAACTCTGTCAGTTAAATCCGTTTAAGTTTATTTGTGTTTGCCCAGTGGTAATTTTTATTGAGAGGAAAATCTGAAACCCTCCACAGGGAGGAAGCTGGAGAAGCTTGCAGAGCGGCCCAAACTCTGGACATCAATCTCTTGACATCTCTGCCACCCAGAACAGGGCCTGCCAGCCATATGTGACCTCCCAGGTCACACATCCCAGAGTCTACTTTGGAGTTGTGTACTTGTGTAGAAACAGCCTTGAGTTCTGAGACTTTACACATGTGTCTTTGTGTTAGAGGGATTCAGAGAGAAATGACCTCAAGGAGAGGGGCATAGAGATTGCTGCGCCCAGGTGAGCACCAGCGGACAGGTCTGTCTTCCTGTTTTCTGGCTTCCTGAGAATGTAATGACCCAGGACTGATCTCCACTGTCAGAGTAAGCTTACTTCTTCCTCTGAGCCTTCCTGTGCCTACACCCTTAGCACTCACCCCCTACCCAGGATCAGATCCACCTGCTTCTTTCCCTTGCTAAATAAACCCTGAAGCCATGAGCCACGGTCTTGTAGAATTTGTTTTTCTGCCTAGCTTACCCCATAGTGTTTTAGTCTAGGAAAGGCTTTTTGGAGTTTGGTGAATGACGCGGCAAATAAATGGATGGACGGGTGACCCCACGAATGTCATCATCGGCATAGCTCCTGCCTTCACAGAATGGGAGGCAGGCAGAAGTGATGACCCTACCCATGACTGCCCTGCTGCGCACCAAGGAAGTGACTGCCATAGCATTAGTGCCACCACTGTTTTACCAGGCTTTTAAACATTTAGTCCTATATCTTCACTTTTTTAAAGGAGAAGACTGCATGTTCACCTAGTTAATCAAAGGTTTCTTGCGTCTGTTTTCTTTTTTCCAACACAAATGGTAAGTTCCCAAGTGATCTGGGACAAAGATAACTACAATTGTAAAGTCAGGCAGCTCAGACAGATAAACTGTTATTTGTGTGCAGAAAAGAAAAGTCCAACTGCACTTTGCCTGTTAATTCATTGCGTGTCCCCTCGCCCCCTACCTGCTGTTGTTGTTATTGGTGGGTGTGTTTCAGGGTTCCATCTGACTTAAGCTTGCTATAGTTTGAGATGAATCAGGGTGCCATTATAGCTAGAGAGCTTTTCATCAAAGGAGGCAGGAAGTAGAAAGTGGATGGCCACACTGGGAAAGACAGGAGAGAAACTAACTGAATAAAATATGGCACAGAGTCCAACAATGTACACCAGTAAGGCAGAAATGACACATTTACTCTACAGCTGGCAGACAGAAAGGCGTGGTTTAAAGAAATATCCGTGTGTGTGTGTGTGTGTGTGTGTGTGTGTGTGTGTGTGTGTGTGTGTTTGATTTAGACATAGTCCTGAGATTATTTTGCTTTTAGTCTGACCTTGAGGAAGTCGTAAATTTCTCAGATTAAGTGATGTAAAGGACAAGGAACCCACCCCAGTGCCAGACAAATAGAATGTCTAAATAAATTAGCTTTTTGTGTTGGCTAATCTTAGTTGTTAACTTAATACACTTGGAAAGAAGGAGCCCAGCTGAGGCTTGACCTCCGACACCTGTGAGCACGTCCATGGAACATTTTCTTGATTACTGATTGATATGGGAGAGCCCATCCCAACCAGGGCTATATAAGAAAGGTCGGTTAGCATCAGCGGTACTACAGCTGTAAGCAGGAGTCTTCCTGTGTCAAGTTCCTGCTTTGACGGCCCTGTAGGATGGACAGGGACCTATAAGCCATGTAAGCCCTATCCTCCCCCATGCTGGTTTTGGTCAGTGTCTTCTCACATCAACTGAAACCAAATGATAACAGGCTCCTTTCTATTCGAGGCTCGTTTGATGTCCGTTGTTGTTTCTCTGAGAAAAGAAGAAGAACAGATAGCAACTAACCCCACGTTTCCCAGTACTTGAAAGCACGCTCATTTTTGGAAAGGATATTACCTCTTCTCCCATCCATGGCTTTGACCCACAGACTCCCAAGCAATAACAGATGGTTGTTGTCTTAAGCCTTAGGCGTTAGCGTTGTTTGTCTCACAGAAATAAAACCTAACTATTGCATGTAGATTAGAAATAACAGATATCAATGAGCAAGTGGAATCTGCTTCTCAGAAGCTGGCTTGGAAGGTGACATCAAATTTAATAGCAGGCATGGATGAGTAGATGGAATTCATTCTCTCTTCTCTTAAAAGAGTCACATAATGCAGCCATCCCAGTCATCCCCCTGTCCTTGTGTATCCACCTCTGCCCCTGCAACCTCCCTATCAAAAGAAAATTTAAAAAATTAAAAATTAAATAAACAAAGCATAAAAATCCCCCCCAAACATGTCATAGAAGCTGTAGTGTGTCACAATGTGTCACACAGTGTACCCTTTGGTCCATACATCTTTACTTGTAAATGTTCGCTGCAATGAGTGGTTGGTGTGGTTCAAGGCCTCTGGATCCTCACCTGGACCCCTCTCAGATATCCTGTTGTGACCCTGCGTCATGGAGATCCTGCAGTTTTGGATCTGCATAACTGGTCCCTTCACACACTCCAGCAGTTCATAAATGATGTTGGAGTGAGCCAACTCAAAGTCCTGGATCTGGGCCTGGGTGGTAGCTGAGTTGGTCAGCCTGCCAGCTCTCCCACACCTACACCACCAGGGCAAGGTCTCCAGCACTGCCTCTGATAACTCACCCATTGCTGCAACCAGTGAGGAGAGGCAGCTCTCCTGTTCTCCTGCCCTCAGGGGTTGGTTCACCTGCACCCACACCACCCACAGTTCTACTGTGCTGCCCTGGTAAGGTACAAGACATGTTCTCCTGAGTGCAGCCAGTAAGAGGCAGGGCCGGGTCGTCCACTCTCAGGACCTCAGGGCCAGTTCTCCCACCTGCCACAGGTGGCAAAGGACAAGGGGGGAGAGAGGATCTCCCATGCCCATACCACTACAGGGAAGACAGGGGCAGGGGCAGCTATCCCACACTCCTGCCATCAGGGTCAGATCTACTGTGCTGTCTAGGTACAAGGCTTGCTCTCCAGAATGCCACAGCCAGTGAAAGGTGGGGTTGTCCCTATACAGCCCTTGGACATCAACATGCTTACAAGAGGCAGCCCAGACCAGGGATGTCTGCGTGGCCTTTAGTGGTAATATGAGCCACAGACATCCATGCAGATCCTTGCTGCTTCATGGCCATGGATCCAGACATGAACCTCAGTGACAGCACGGGCTAAGACTTCACCATGGTCTCAGGTGTCATGGCAGGCTGCTCCTCTCTATCCTCAAACCCCCAGTTCCATTTCTCTTCATGACGCTCAAGCCATTCCATGACTTTCTCTCCAGCACATTCTTGTGTATCATAGCAGCTCCCACTGCGTGGGCTATGCACTGACAGGCCTCTGGTATCTTCCACATACCTGCCCCACATGGTGTGCCAGTGGGCAGCTGGACTTTAGAAAAATCACACGATAGGTGGTGTTGCCGTAGCTCCTCCATTTATCTGGATGCAAGGACCAGCTGTGTGAACAGACCTGTTGAATCCTGATGGAACCCTTGGTCAGGCTTGGGTCAATTTCATCCACAGAAATGCATGCTATAGCCAAATAAATAAATAAATAAAATAAACTAGAATGTTGGGGCTGCTAATGTAAAAAGAAATTAAAGTTGTGTGTGCTCAAGTGCTGTGCTCTTGCAGCTCCTGTGGTCCCCGGAGCCCCTGGACAGGATGACTGGAGTATCCTGGTCTTTCTGTTGTGGAGAGAAGCCGTTTACTATTGCCTAGACACCCTGCAGGGGCTCTGCTGTCTTGGCTGGGGAGAAGTAACTAATGTTGCCCTCTTTGGAGAGCTACTGATTCCTGAATCCTGTTGCTGCCTCCCTTCTCCTTCTCAGAACCACTCTCCTCCTCTTCCTTCATATTCTGCTCCATCCCTCTTCCCTTATCCCTCCTCCTCTCTTCTTCCTCCTCTCCTTTTCAACATCAACCTCAGATTTTCCATCTTGCCTGAGGATGAAGCAGTTTAAGGGGGCACACCTGGCTGAGTGAGAAGGCTCTTTGATGGTCTTACTACCACAGTCCTCAAAGGCGACTGCCTCTACCCTGCTCTGCCCACTCCGCCTCACATCCCCTGGCCTAAGTGCACCACCTCTCACTTGGTAACTGAATCCATTCTGCCCTCCTGGGTGAGAAGTGGCGCAGGACAGGAGTAATCTTTTGAAGATACTGGTCTCCTGTGACTTACCCACCTCATAAATCTGTGATGACTTCCTATTGCCTGAGCCACCGAGACCCATCCCGTTTACCGTTTGCCTACTATAGTGTTCCCTGGGGGTGCCTAACAAAGTACCACAAGCTAAGTGGTTGGTTTCAACAACAGAAAGTACCGGCTTGTATTCTGGAGGCTGAATCTAGCTGTTAGGTGGGGCTGACTTCCTCCATCCCTCCGCTTACAGGCTGTGCTTTCCCTGTGTCTTCATTTCATGCTCGCCCCGAATGTGTCTCTTTCCACTACTACCACCACCACTTACTAGTTTCGTTTATTGCTTATTTGTGTGTCTGTTTATTTATTTTAAACGGGGGGGGGGGGGTTACACGTGGTGCAGCACACCTGTGAAGGGTTTGAAGACAACTTGTAGAAGTTGACTTTCTCCTTCTACCCTGTAGGTCATGGGGATCACAAGGTTTGAAGGTTAGTGCATTTACCCACTGAACCATCTCACTATCCTTCTCTATCTTAAGACAGACAAACCAACCCCCCTGCAAATCCCAAAACAACAACAACAACAGCAAACCGTGTAGCCACCATCTTGGATTAGGACCCAGCCTAAAGACTGGGGCCATGCTTCTACCGGTAACAGCTAGTTTTCAAGGCCCCTTGCAGGTGGAGCCAAACTTTGTGTCCCTGAAGGTCCTAGTGTGTTCTTGATTCTGGTATTAGCAGTACTGTCAGGTTTCAGGTTTCTGTCCTGCCTCCTGTCAGGCCCTTACTTCCTCTATGTCCCAAATTCTTCATCTTTAAAATGGGGATAAGCCTAGCACATACCTCAGAGGGGGATTGTCCTGTGACCTAAAAGTTTAAGTGCATTTATTCTAATAATGCCATGGTACAGTGCTTGTTTGAAAGGTCTCCAGACCGAGTTAATTACTAATTACTTTTTACATGTTTAGGATCCTACCTTGTTCACTTTTTCACAGTCCCTAGTGAAGGTGGCACCCCAAGGTCAAACATTTCTGGCTCCAGCATGTCACCCATAAGTTTGCTCTGACTCGTCTCTGCTTTGGATCAGTCTGGATCATACCTGTCCTCTTTCTCCTGACTCCTTCCATAGTGGGACCTGGAAACCCTTCACAGTTTTAAAAACTTGGCTTCCAATTTAAGCAACAGCGCCCTAAGTGTTAGCAGCCATTGCTCTGTTCCTGGTTAATTTGTCACTCGGGGATACGAGAGGGACAGAGATGCACCCGAGAGTGGTACCTCCAGGCCTCATCAGCATCCTAATTATTCCACACCTTTTTAATAGAGGAGGCATTAGCATTCCCAACCTGTGTAGGGGTCTGATTGAAATAATGTCTCCTGAATTACCTTTTCATAAGCAGGAGAGAGAGAGAGAGAGAGAGAGAGAGAGAGAGAGAGAGAGAGAGAGAGAAAGAAGAAGAAGAAGAAGAAGGAGGAGGAGGAAGAGGAGGAGGAGGAGGAGGAAAAGAAGAAGAAGGAAGAAGAAGAAGGAAGAAGAAGAAGAAGGAAGAAGAAGAAGAAGAAGAAGAAGAAGAAGAAAGAAGAAAGAAGAAAAGAAAGTGGGAAGCTCATGAGACACAGCCTCCTCCTGGGTTTGCTCCAGGAGTCCTCTGGCACAGTGACTGAATGGGGCTGTGCATGATGTGCTGAGGCATATATGGCAGCTCTCTTTGCCCCTCCTCCTCCATCCTTCCATACTGGGCTCTGGGCCTAATCATGTGACCCTCTCCCAGGAAGCATTCCTGGACTGCTCACACAGGGTAACACCCTAGTTGGTCTAGGAGCTTGGGCTCCTCCTCACTGACTGCTGATGTACAGCCTTGGTCCTCAGCAAGTCTCTCTGTATGGCTGTTAACTGAAGTGGACAAAAGGGAAGAGCTGGAAGTCTCTGGGTCAAGTCCCTCCCACTGACACCCAACTCCAGCTGTCACTCAATGTGATCTGCTCAGCACCCAGTGGGCACATCAGGGAAGAAGCTGCCTCAAAAGATACCACTTTCCAGTGTGAGGAGTGTTCCAGCAGCACATCCACGGCCGGGGCCCTGTGACACTTGGGCTCCAATCCTTGTTTCCTGAACTCTCGTGCAAAGGAAACACTAACTCCTTCTATACCCTGCCAGGCTGCGGGATGAGGAGTCTGTAGCCAATGCTCAGCGCTTTGTTAGAATTGGTGCAAACAGAACGTCTGGAATTTCAGAGCTGTCACTCCACTGAGAGTCATCCACATAAACAACAAGGTCCTCATGGGTCTGATGGGAACACAAACACCACTTGTGACTCAATTAAGGAAGTAGTAATTAAAATGGGGGAGCAGCGTGCTGTAGCCTCCTGCATGGAATTTTCCCACAAGAAGCTTAGAGATATGGGATATGTGGCTTGGGAGCAGAGCTTGCCTAGGGGGAGGAAGATGGTATTGACCCCATTGACCCCAACTGATGGCTTGTCGCTCATACCAGTACAGAGTGATCAATTCATAAAAACTGCTGCCAATCATCAATGCATACCTGAGGAGGCATGAGGTTGATCCCTGGAGATGAGGCCCCATTTCTTGGTTCTCAATGATTCCATATATATATATATATATATATATATATATATATATATATATATACCAAACCACCCCCCCCCAAAAAAAACACCCTGTCTTCCTCACTGTTGTAATGATTTATAGCTATGAAGTCCCAAGTATTCCCAAGGCAGCTACCATGATGAGCTTCATTTTTCCAGATAAGGAAACTGAGCCATGACCTTCAGATTATTTAATTAGGAAGAGGCAAAAACAGGGTCTGGCTCCAGGGTGTGCCTACTTTATGATTACTGTCTAGAATGCTCTTTCAAGGCCCCGTCCCATGTCACACTATTCTGCTTTCCCAAGAACTGTGCCTTATCCCCATGGTCTGCCCTATGAAGGCTAGTCTTTAACTCCATTTTAGAGATGGAGAAGCTGAGGCTCTTAGATGGTAACAACCATCATTTACCAGGCAGAAGGCTAGAGTCTTGAGTCAAGTCCAGATCCCCAGATATCCTATCCAGAGCTATCCCTTCTGCACCCCAATTCTGTTGCCTGACATCAGTGCTTAGAATCTGGAGAACACCCTTTCTTATCTGTAAAATGGGGTATCTGGGGATTCAGGATGGAATAAGGTCAACGTGGCAAAGGAGCAGTCACCACGGGGAGTATCTAATCCCAGTCAGGGGGTAGTCTGCTGGTCAAAGGCTGGGCAGGGGCAGGAAGGACAGCAGTGGGCCTCAGCGGGCTCTTACTTTGAACTATCCATATCAGGAACCCACCCAGACCTCACATGTCCCAAGGGGGATGGTCTGTGGTCACTCAGGTGCAGAAACAGAGGCATGAGCTGTGAGGTAACTTCTCCAGGTCCCATAGCTAAGCATTCAGAACCAGCTTCCGTACTTGTCATCTACCTTGGAGTCTCAGCTCTGTCCCCTTGCTGTGTGTGTGACAACAGAAAGAACCCATGGCCTGTATCCAAACAGGCCCCAAGAAACCAGGTTCCACATACCTTTGTACCCTTTGGTGTACTCAGCCTTGGACTGGGCACAGGAAGGTCAAGATGTTAGGGCAGCCATGATGGTGATGGGAGGGAGAGGAGTGTGAAGAAGAGGAAGTAAAGGAGACACATTTCTTACTCCTTTGTGCCTCTGTTACCGACTTCCTCATTCGTCATGCGTACATTATCTCCCCAGCCCCCAGCCATGTGAAAGAAGGACCTGTCACCTTCAGGCCCAGGCAGGACCTTATCCCCATGACCCTACCTGCTGTGCTCCAAATGCAAGGCACTTCTTCCAAAGCCTCAGGGGACAACAGCTGGGTCCATCATCAATGGGGTTCCCTTGGCCATTTACAGAGGCGGAGGCACAGTCAGCTCTGGATAATGCATCGTGCCAGGGATGACATGGGAGTTGTCATCCCCAGTTAATGAGCAGGAAGACCTGTGTCCCCTCCAAGCTTCAGGGCCAGTGTCACCAAGGGCCTTGCTTTGATCTCTTTCAAGAGATTACTGGGCAAGTGGCAATGTCTGGTGTGTGTGTGTGTGTGTGTGTGTGTGTGTGTGTGTGTGTGTGTGTGTGTGTGTGTGTGTGTGTGTGTGTGAGAGAGAGAGAGAGAGAGAGAGAGAGAGAGAGAGAGAGAGAGAGTCGTGTTTATATGTGTGTTTGTTTGTGTGTTTTTTTCCGGTAGGCCATCAGCATTCCAGCAGCGTCCTAAGAAACTCATCAAATTATTTAACCTTTGCAGGAATAAATAATACATGTGCTTTCTCAGGATTTGTTCTGATTAAGCCATTCTGGAGTGGTGCCAGGCCTGAGCCCGCCCCAGGAGAGGCAGGAAGGAGACTGGGGGGTACACAGGATGGGAAATCAGGAGACCAGAGGAGGGCTGGACGGGAGGGGGCAGATGAGGCCAGAGTCGGACCCTGGCAACCCCTCCAGGCTGGCGAATCACTGAAGAGGAATGTGGCCTCCCTGAATGTCACTCCACCATGAGCTGCTGCCACCATCATCTGGGCCTCTGGCTGTGAGGACAAGGTGCAGTGGAGGGCATGCTGCACTTGGAGTTGGGATGTGGCTCAGAGTGCCAAGTGGGATGTCTGCAGTTCCAGGAGGCTGAGTGCCACGCGGGCCTGCGTTTGAGTTTCTGTTCTGTTCTCTGCCAGCTGCAGGCCGGCCCTTCCTGGCACTCACAGACACAGAGATGTACTCACATCTATGCGTACACACCCAGTTGGCATGCTCAGAGCCAGCATCCGCCCACAGTGAGTGATAGACAAATATGAGGCTGGAATACACTAAATTGCTGAAAATAATGGGTGCTTGTGTAACACAGGACAGCTTCAGCTCCATGTACCTGTGCATGTGACACTACAGTGACCACAAGTCCTAACACAGGGGCTCAGGCTGTCTCTCAATAGATCTTTTCCTCCCTCCTCCCCTCTCTTTCTTCCTTCCTTCTTTCCCTTCCTTCCTCCTTTATTCCTTCCTCCCTTCTGTCTTTCATTTCTTCCTCCTGTCTCTTCTTCCTTCCCTCCCTCCTTCCCTTCCTTTCTTTCTATCTGTTTAAATAGATACAGGGTCTATCTTAGTCATGGTTTCTATTCCTGGACAAACATCATGACCAAGAAGCAGTTGGGGAGGAAAGGGTTTATTTGGCTTACACTTCCACACTGCTGTTCATCACCAAGGAAATCAGGACTGAAACTCAAGCAGGTCTGGAAGCAGGAGCTGATGTAGAGGCCATGGAGGGATGTTCTTTACTGGCTTGCTTCCCCTGGCTTGCTCAGCCTGTTCTCTTATAGAACCCAAGACTGCCAGCCCAGAGATGGTCCCACCCATAAGGGGCCTTTCCCCCTTGATCACTAATTGAGAAAATGCCTTACAGTTGGATCTCATGGAGGCATTTCCTCAACTGAAGCTCCTTTCTCTGTGATAACTCCAGCTGTGTCAAGTTGAAACAAAACTAGCCAGTACAGGGTCTAATGCACCCCAGGCCTTGAACACAAGGATGACCTTGAACTTCTGATCTTGCTTTAACTCCCAAGGGCTGGGATATCAGTGTGTGTTGGTTTATGTGATAATGGAAATGGAGCCTTGAGCTTCATGTGTGCTGGGCAGGCACTTTAACAACTGAGTTACACCTCAGCTTCCAAACCACTTTAATTTTAAACTTCAGGCCTTTGAGGTCTTAATGTTATAATGATCATCCTGATTTAGATGGGAAACTGAGACCTGGGTGACAGAATGGCCACCTGGGTTACAGAGTCCCAGTGTCACAGCTTGTCTTATCAACACAGTAAGATATCACTTGGGACTTGCCTGTCCTGAGAGAATGTGGTCAATAAACAAAGGCTTCCAGAGTGTGTTATGCATGTTGGGGACAAATGGCCGGCTAAGGGTATAAATAGATATTTCCAAGCCTGTCATTGGCATGAACATGATCTCAATAATAAGCTCTCAGCATGCTACAGAGGTACAGAGAGGATGCAGATATGTAATGGGCACTCACAGTGGTATAGGAGGATCCCAGGAAGATTCTAGAAATTACCTGGAAGCTGACTTCAGGAAAGGAGCTCTCATCCCAGCAAAGGAGACCCCTCACTGGCTTGTCTTCACCCAGGCTGGGTTCTGGGTTCAAGCACACGCATGTCAGTCACCATGTAGGATCCTGGATACTCGTGGCTGCATCCAGAAGCGAGGGGCCTGACTCACTTCACTTCGGGAGCCTTCTCCACTGAGGGCCAAGTGGTCTCTCTCCATATCCTTCAAAGTGGAGCCATCCTGTCATCTCTGAGCCGGCACAGCCAAGGAGAGCTCTGAAGCCAGTCAGCCTGGCTCTGAATCCAGTTCTGCCACCCAGCAGATGTGAGACCTCCCGTAGGTGGCTTGCCTCTTTGAAACTCACTTCTTTATCTACCTATAGACTGGTAAGGTTATCAGGATGTAACATTCTAGACCCAACGGCGAACTTTCCCATAACCATGACCAGGAAGGCCTGGAGAGGATTAAGGGAGCAGTAAGGTCAAGTTCAGAGGATTGGCCAGAGAGCAGTGACTATGGCTAGCTTGTCCCACTTCCACCTGGACTCTGAACCCCAAGATCTCACTCGCGATTGGGCTGGGACTGGGAAAGTTTTGTGCTCACCCGGCGATAACCCTAGATAATCCCTCTAGCAACCACCTATCATTTTCCCCTTAAAGAAATAAAATCTCTAATTAGAGTTTTCTCTTTGAAAAAAAAATTAAAAATGCATAAAGCCTCCCGTATCACGTATGTATATTTCATTCCCACATAATTGGGATCTTTGTCAGTAGGCAGGGTGGCGGGCGACAGCCTTTTAATGGGCAACGGGTGCTAATGCAGAGGGTACCCTTTGCTTCTCCATCAACTGCTCAGCCCGAGCCTAGAGTCCTCCCTAATAAGTATTTATGTCAAAACCCTTTTAGGGGGGGCGGGGAAAGAGCAGCTGTAGTACAGTTGAAAGACGGGGCTCTGATTACAGAGTGCCAGCAAAAGGGGGGGGAGGGGAGGTGCTTTTCAAGCGAAACAGTGTTAATCAAGTTAATCACAAAACCCGCGCTGTAATTGCTTCTACTCTCAGACAAAATTTTACTTTTATCTAAATTACTAAAGTGAGGAGAGTGCAATCCACTCTAATTTAGCTTTTGAGCTAAGGAGAGCTCGTGTGTGGAAGACTAGAGAGGTTTTTAAACATGGGGTTGGAGGGGGGGAGCTCTTCTCTCTCTCCCTCTCTCTTTCCTCTTACCCTTCCTGACAGGCACCTCAGCCTCACACTGGAATGCATGGACTCCTGGGTCTGTTGCTCTGGGGGCTCTGCACTCAAGTTGCTGAGACTCTAAGCATCCTCATTCTATCCATCTGTGAAATGGGCATGATTGTGGTACTTACGTCAGGACAGTGAGGGTGGCAATGAGGAAGTGCGACTGTGAACATGGATCAGGTGGGTTCTGGGGAGATGACTCAGTAGGTAAAATGCTTGCTGTCCAAGAGTGGGGACCCAAGCCCAGCACTCATGCAAAAGTCCAGGCATGATGGTGTGTGCCTACAATCCTGGCACTGGGGAGACAGAAGGTGGCTCTCTGGAGCTTGTATACTACTTAACACAACCAGACCCAGGAGCTCCAGGTTCATGAGAGAGACTCTGCCTCAATGTATACAAGTATGCACACATATACTGCACACAAACTTTGTTAGTTGCTATGGTGATCGGTTAGTCTCTCCCCTCCCTCTCTCCCTTCTCTCTTTGCTTTAACTCCCATTCCCCATGTTCTTCCTTTCTGTCTCTCCCTCTTTCCCTGCCTTCTCCCTCCTCGCTCCACTTTTCTCTATGACTTTCACCTCTGAGGACCCCTCTTCATGGCAAGACTTGTCTTTAAGAACTCATAGTTTATCAAGAGGGGAATGAGGAAACCCTAAAACTGGAGAGTCCGGGGGTTGGGCAGAGGGGAGCTCTCCTCCTCCGGGATGCACGAATGGCTAGTTGAGACCAGGAGAGTAAGGAGCAGACTCAGGAACTCCTGTGACAGGAGGGGTGCATACTGTGTGTGTGAAGGCCACAAGGGTGCAATGGGAAGCACTGGGCACCGCCAGTGGGACTCACAATGCATCTGGTCCAGAGGACAACTCCAAGCTGTCATTTCTGCTCTGTGCAGCTCGCAGTTCCCATCTGACTTAGGAGGAGTCTTAGAGTTCTTATCTTCTAGGGGACCCCAGGTTGGATCCACATCTTCAGGTTCACAAGCTGCCATACCCCACCCACCTTTCTTTCATCTACCCTCAGGGGCTCCTCACAGGAAGCCTCTTGGGGGGATATTCCAAATTCACACTTAGTCCAACGAGGAGCTGATGTCATCCAACTTGCCCGGAAACACAGATTAGAGAAAACACACACAGTCAATTTAACTGGCAATTAAACAGGCTCCCCTATGTAATTAGCGTCAAGACAACTCACAATTACTTTGGGGCGCATTTTCGCAGCCGCCGCTCCGAGTTTATATACAACGACAATTCCTGGGCGCTAATAGCTTCACAGGAAGCGAAGGAAGATTCTGAAATCATTTTTAGGAGGCAACCATCCTGTCCCCTTGCACGGTAAATAACTCCCTTGCAAATGCCACTGTGGAATTAAAGAAAGAACCCTTGAAATGAGGCTGAGAGAGAAGCATGTTGACTCCGTTTGGGAGTGATACATTTCAGGAGACCCATTAGTTGATGTAATGGCAATGAACTTCAGAGGCTCAGGGCTCCCCTGGTGCCAGGCTTTCCTGCATCCAGGTCTCTTAGCTGTTTCTCTACAGAGGCGGGAACTTTGGGTTCTGCAGGCAAAGTAACTTACCTGGGGGTCATATAGCTCACCACAGGAAGATAGCAGGACACAAATCTGACTTCAAAACATTTGTACAATCTCTCCATCTCTGTCTCTGTTTCTCTGTCTCTGTGTCTCTCTGTGTCTCTCTGTCTCTCTGTCTCTGTTTCTCTATCTCTCTGTCTCTCTGTCTCTCTCTTTCTCTCTCTCTCTCTCTCTCTCTCTCTCTCTCTCTCTCTCTCACACACACACACACACACACACACACACACACACACACACACACTGCCCCTGTCTGCATCTGGTTAGCTCACAAATCCTCTCATACTGATTTGTAAATGTTCAGACAGGCTCTCAGAGAACAGTAGGTTCAAGGGCCAGGAGGACCTGCAACCCAGGTCCTCACCCCAGCTCTTCCCACTGTATTCTCTGGTATATATGTAAGCATGTGCCCTGGTGTATGTGGAAGCAGGTGACTCCACTTCCCCTAGAACTGACTACCTTGGAGCTTTAGGGCACTGATCCAGGAGAGAGCAAGGTCTGAGGAAGATTGTGGCTCAGCAGACTCTATGCCATGCAGCCCAAACATGAGCAACATCAGACTCCATTTTGGATACGGAATATTTCCTTTTCATCCCCTCTCCCAATCCTTTATTAACAACTCCTTAAAAGGTAGCAGCCATCTCTCAGGTAAGAAATCCAGTCACTAGCAATGCTTAGCCATACTTCATATACAAACTTCATCAAAGGCCAGGAGCTGTCAGAGCCATATTACCAGCTAGCTACTGCTGTGTAACAAGTCACACACACACACACACACACACACACACACACACCTCCGGAGTATAAATACAGTGACTTTTGCTTTCTGCCTCATGCTGGCCAACTGGGGATTGGCTGACCTAGACTAAGTGGAGCTCCCTGGAGGTGTGAGGATTTGGAGGCAGCTCTTTTTCATGGCTGCTGGCTGGGTGAACTAGCATGCCCCTGCAGTGGGAGCTTCTCCTAGAGAGGACAAGGATCAAGAGTTTGAGCAAAAGCAGGTCAGTAGTGGCGCACGCCTTTAATCCCAGCACTTGGGAGGCAGAGGCAGGCGGATTTCTGAGTTCAAGGCCAGCCTGTTCCACAGAGTGAGTTCCAAGACAGCCAGGACTGCACAGAGAAACCTAGTCTCAAAAAACCAGAAAAAAAAGGGGGGAGGGGTTGAGCAGAAACATTCCAGGAGAGCTTAGGGCTGTTCTGTCTCCGTGGCCTTGGCCAACACAAGTCACATGGTTTGATTACACTACCCAAAGCTGTGGTAGTGCCGAGACAGTGGCACATTTTCGAGTGATTAAGATTAGGTCACTAGGAGCATCTCAGAGGACATTCATAAGGTGCTCATAAGACTCTGGTAAGTCTCTCAAGAATGGGTCCTTATAAAGTTTTGTCTATTTTGCACATGACTGCCCTCCTCCCTGCTTTCTCCACCATGCTATGGTGTTACCCAGAAAACTCTCTCTAGAGAATAAACAGATCACCCATCTTGGAATTCCTGGTATCTAAAACTCTGAGTTAAGTGAACATATTTCTTTATAAGAGTAAATTCCTAGCTTCAGGTATTTTGCCACAGCAACAACAACAACAAAAAATCCCTCACTAAGACACTTGGTCAAATCATACAGCGAGAAGAGAAGGCTTGTAGGTAGGTAGGGAATTGCCACAGTGTAGAAAAACTATTAAGTCATTTCTGGCTTAAGAATCAGTATTTGGGGGCTGGGCAGATGTCTCAGTTACTAACGGGACTGCCACGCATGAGGACCTGAGTTTGGATCGCTAGTACTCAGGTGAATGTCTATGAACCTAGAGCAATAGCGGGAAGAAACAGGCAGATTCCCTAGAGCTCTGGCCAGTTGCAAGGGTTCAGTGAGAGATGGTGAGGCTGGGGGATGGCTCAGTAGGTAAAAGCACTTGCGATTGCACCCAAGGGCTTGAGTTCTGCCCCGGGAACCACGTGGTAGAAGAAGAGACTCCTGAAAGCTGGTCTCTGACCTCCACAAGCACACCACAGTACGTGTGTCCATGTGTGGCACACGCATACACACACACACACACACACACACACACACACACACACACATAGAGTTTATGAATGTAAAATACTTAAAAAAGAAAAGGATAAGATAGAGATTGGCTGAGAAAGACTCCTAATGTTGATCTCTGTCCTCCACATATGTGTATGTGCTTGGTCCAGGGAGTGGAACTATTAGGAGGTGTGGCCTTATTGGAGCAGGTGTGGCTTTGTGGGAGAAAGTCTGTCACTGTGGGTGTGAGCTTTGAGACCCTCATTCTAGCTGTCTGGAAATCAGTATTCTGCTAGCAACCTTCAGATGAAGATGTAGAACTCTCAGCTCTGCGTGCACTATGCCTGCCTGGATACTGCCATGCTCTCTCACCTTGATGATAATGGACTAAACCTCTGAACCTGTAAGCCAACCCCAATTAAATGTTGTCCTTATAAGAGTTGCCTTGGTCATAGTGTCTGTTCACAGCAATTAAACCCTAATTACCACAATGTGAGTGTGTGTCTGCACCCACGTGTGTGTGCAGATATGTGCACGTAAGAGCAGCTGCCCAAGGAGGCTAGCAGCTTCACTTCCCCTGGAGTTACAGGCAGTTGTGAGGCTCTCTGAATGAGAGCTCTGAATTGAACTCAAGAACAAGAACAGTGTGAGCTCTTAGCTGCTGAGTCTTCTCTCTGCTCCCTGATTTAAAGCTTTAGCGTATGGCTCTACTATGGGAGTAATTATTACACCTCACGGGCTCCCATGAAGCTTAAGCGAAATAATCCAGAGTTTCTCAGGGCCAGCCACCCTGGCACGTCAGCTACAGCCATTCACCCCAACCATCAGAGGCCACTAAGCCTGTCCTGGCTTACCTAGGCAAGTCCTAGGCAAACAGGGATGACAGTCATCATAGCTTTCCCTATCACCAGGTTCGTTTGTGCTAATCTTCATCTGCCACACATACTACAAGGCACAGGGTGAGAAGTAGATTTTCTCAGTCCTCCCTTAAGACTGCCGCACACTTCAGGGGCCATGTCAGGGGCTCAATCAGCACTAGAGTGGATAAAGATTAAAGTATGAATCATTTAACAGATCCTTCCCTTGAGGGGCTGACAAGTCTAAGTCAGAAGGCCTGAAACCTGAACCTAGGACCTTCCATGACTCAAGTGAGAAACCAACCTCCTCCTGGATGGTAAGTCTAAGAACCTAAACAATTAGCATCTGAGCACAGGGGACAGGCTCCTGGGTTAAGGCGTCTGCTGCCAAGACTGACAGCCTGAGTTCAATTCCCAGCAAGGAGGGAACCAATTGTGACAGGGAAGTTGTCCTCTGACCCTCACATGCACCTGTCTGTTTGTCTGTCTGTCTCTGTCTGTCTCTGTCTCTGTCTCTGTCTCTCTCTCTCTCTCTCTCTGTTATACACACACACACACACACACACACACACAGAGAGAGAGAGAGAGAGAGAGAGAGAGAGAGAGAGAGAGAGAGAGAGAGAGAGAGTGTAAGCTTTTGTTTAAAAAAAAGGAGAATGTTCCCCGATATCTGTTCTATTTTGATGTGAGAAGCTCAAGGGGAAGTGCATGTGACAAGAGTCTCTTTGACTTAGTCCCTCACCAAGGGCTCATCCTCTAACTAAATTTGGCTACAAATCGAGAAACCCTGTAAGTCCCCCAGGGGATGTGTAAGCATCCACAACCTGAGATCTTGGGGATGGGGAGGACTGTGTTCTGCGTGCTCCCTGTAATGCCATCCCTCCTCATCCTCTTGGATACAGACACGAATTCAGGGTGACCAGCCCCACTGCTTCACAGCTGACCTAGCAGCTGGGTTCTTTGGTGCTGTGTTTTCTGAAGCCACAGGCCAAGTGCTTCCCCACCAGCAACAGAGCACATGGAGGTGATGCGACCCAAGAAACACAGGGCTCCATCCTGTGCCCCCTGAAAGAGCAAGTGCTTAATCATTGTGAGGTGCGTTGGGGAGTGTGAGGATTTTTTTCCTTATCTTTCTGATGCTGGGATGGAAGCCTACCTCCCAAACACCAGGCACGCATTCTCTTGCCACAACCTCTTTCTGAACTTTTAAGACAGGATCACCGAGTTACTCTGTAGCTAAGGTAAGCGTTGAACCTCGTTGAACCTGCAGTCCTCCTGCCTCAGCCTCCCCGGGAGTTGGAGTCGCAGGCCCAAGCAGTTGGTCCTTGAGAGACCTACCCTCACCAGGGAAAGCCCAGCTTCCCATGCCCCTCGCTCTGCTTGCTAGCATGGTAAATGCTCTATCTGTGGACTCTCTGGCTAGACCCCAGCCACTCTCCATGTCAGCGAGTTCTCTCAGAAACCACGGAACCTGCCACCAAGGGCACTCCAGGCTGCAGAGAAATTAGAAGTCCTGAGCTGGAAGTATGTCTAGCCAGCAGCAAGGCAATGGCAGCCAATACAAGGTCCCAATGTGTGGTGGGGTAGAGGAGAGAGTCCAGGACGGTTTCTTAGACAAAGTTGTGCTGGGACCAGTTCTGGGAAGGGAAAATTAGCCTTTCGATCCCTGCTTATCCTCACCGATGGCTTTAAAGTGAGATCTCCAAGCTTCCTAGGCCATTTCTTGCTACTATGTGCCTCTCATGAAGTTCTGTGATAATTAAATGTGGACCTGTGTCATCAATGAAGTATCCAGTAAGTTCAGCCAGGCACTGTGGCAAGCAAGGGAGACAGGCCAGCTTAGGTCCCGTGGTGACTAGCGATTGGCAAACCAGGACGGTTGGCTGCTCTAATGCTGCTGTATTGCGTGGGAGGATCGCTTTATGTTGGCCCATGGATTCAGCCTGTTGTGGTGGGAAAGGCATGGCGGAACAGCTTTGGGTCGTTTCTGCATGCGACAGAGGCTGTTTGGATCATAAAGCACTAGGAAGCACAGAAGGCGATGGGAACCAGGGTCTGATTATAACTTTCAGTGTCTGTCCTCCACTATGCCCCATGTATGAAAGTTCCAAAGTGCCCCAAAGTAGCACTCAGCAGCTGATAGTACAAGGGCTTGTAGGTAACACTTCAGACCGTAAGATAAGCCCAGAGCTGAGTGACCCCACTGTAGTGTCTGGAGAGCCATCCCCTCCATATAGTTATGCTGCTATAATTATTAATAGCCACGATTCACTGAAAACAAATGAACCGTGTATCATATGCCTTGTATCCAAGATCACACTGATTCTTATAACAGCCCCAGGAAGTAAGAATCATTAGTCTATACTGTAACGGTAAACTGAGGCACGAAACAATGATTTGTCTGGGTCATGTGGACCTTGGGTAGTCAAGAAAATACTGAATGTCCGGCTTCATCTTAGAGAGTGAGCCTGATGAGGGGCTGGTGTGTGATGGAGCAGGCTGATCCTCAGGCTTTCTAGAGCCAGAGAGCTTGCAGCTAGGATGATACCAGGCAACTATTTAACCTCTAGGGCCTCAGTTTCTCCGGCTGGAAGGTGGAGCTCTCACAGCTGCCAGCTGAACCGATGTTGGGAATTAGCTGAGTTTAAATAACATGGATTTTGTAAGGAGGGCTTACGACGGGAGACTCAGTGAGTATCTGCTGCCACTGCCTCCCTGCAGAGACTAGGATCTCACCTCCAGTGGAGGAGGGCACCAAGCCCCGGATCCAGTCTTTCCAGGGCCTTTGAACACAGAGTGAGGAGCACGCCCCTAGCAACACTCATATTCCCAGTAGTTTCAGATCCTCGACATAAACTCTAGTTTGGGATCTGCACCACACCGTCTCCTCAGCGGCTTCTTTCTCTACTTGTTGGGGAACTGCCACTCTACCAGGTCCGTGGTGGATGCTCTAGGCTAAGGGAGACCACGTCATCTCCATTTTCTTCATTAGAGTCCTTTGTGGGCCATATGTTTTATTCCACCTTGGCACCCTCAGTGAGGTCCCCTCTCATGAGACACAGAGGCCATTAGTAAACATCTCCTTAAGGCTTCCAGGCAATCTGCTGAGCTGTCACATTTCTGGAGTCCAGAGTGGTCCTGTGAGCTGAACTGAATGGGTTCTTTTCTCCTAACTCTGTCCCCATTCCATGGTAACCTCTATAATTAGTTAATTATATATAAATATCAACCTGGTTGGGCTATAATATGCAGAGATTTGGTCACACATCGTTTAGCTGTTTTCGGTGAAGGTATTTTTAGATGAGATTAACATTTACACTAACTGACTAACTAAAGAATATCCCCACTGTGAGAATGGACTACATCCAATCCATTGAAAGTCTCTGCGGGGGTAGGAGGGTTACTCCAAGGAAGAAAAATTTCTGCCAGCAAACTGTTTTGAATTTGAAGTGTTTCCAGGGTCTCCAACTCACTGGTCTCGTCTTCAGATTTTGAATTCCATCTATCCACTAGCAGGTGAGCCAGTTCTTTCAGATCTCTTTATCTGGGAGTCAGAGGATAATAGGTGAGTCTTACCTTGGTGTGATGGTTAATTGTCAACTTGACACAATCCAAAATCACCTAGGAAGAGAGTCTCAATGAGGGATTGTCTACATTAAGTTGGCTTATGGGCATGTCTGTGGGGGATTGCCTTAATTAACATAGTTGATATTGGAAGACCCTGCCCACTATGGGTGGCACCATTCCCTAGGCAGATGGTCCTACACTGTATAAGAGTGGAAAAATCCAGCTAAGCACAGCAAAGAAGCAAAGAATCATGCCTCCATTTATTCCTCTGAGTTTGACTGTAACTGTGATATATGAATAGTCGCTTGAAGCCCTTGCCTTGACTTCCCTACTGTGGTAGACTGTAACCAGGAATTCTAGGCTGAAATTATCCCCTCTCTTCCCTAAGTTGTTTTTGGTCATGATATTTTATCAGCACAACAGAAATGAAACTAGAACACCCTGGCTTCTTCTTAATGGTGTTGGTATATGTGAGATCTGAAACCAGAACTTGAAAGCCCAAGTCAATCAGCGCCATTCCTGGACCTGAGTGCTATGTGATCTGTAATTATGTATGGTATGTTTTTACTCATATATTACTTGTCTCCTATGCACAAGGCCTGTATCAAATACTTGATACAAAGAAGAACAGTCCAGAATAGAATGGTACAAAAACTAGGCACCCAAACAGGGAAAACAAGGAAGTATATAATGGCCATCTGTGCCATGCTGTCATACTTTGTTTTCTGTTGCTATAACAGAACACCTGATGCTGAGTAGTGTATCAAACAAAGAGGTTTGTTTGCCTCGTGTTTCACTAGATGACGTCACGGTCCAGGTAGCACAGAGCCAACATCAGAGAGCCCAGGCTGTGTCATAACATAATAGAGAAAGAAAAGAAACTAGCTCCATGTATAAAAGGTTGAGACAGTCTAGGCAGTTCTTAGTGCTTGGGACAGAAGTGACAAGAGTAGGAGTATCAAGAGGAAGCCAAGCCACAGAAAGTTCCTCCCTGACTGAATTTGAGACTATCTCCCAGGAGAAGCAAGAGACATTGGAAGGCTTCAAATACAAGACGACATGGCCACTCAAGGGCTGCTCATTGCTGGCAGTGTACCCAATGTTTTGGTGGAGAAATGGTCGGTCCACTGGTGCCTTGATACTGAGTTATTTGTCCCAAGCACTGTGATGCGGGAGGAAAATGGCAGACGCCCCCTAGTGGATGGAGGGGCATAGCAGCCAGTGCATGCGCTCTCTCTGATGTTGGCTCTGTGCTGCCTGGACCATGATGTTACCACTAGGGAGAAACCAGGAGTCCCAATCTGTCCCCTGTAGTTCAGACATGCTCACTGGGCTGGGCCAGGGATTGAGCTGCACCATCAGACCATGCAAAAGGAACTGCTGTTAATTAATGGTCCGTCAGTGTTTCCGCTAGAAAGGCAATCATCCCAAGGGCATGTGCGTGGGTTTTGCTTGTTTCCCTCCTTGGGTATAAGGGCCCAGGCAGGGCCTGCTGATTGTGCATGCGAGACAGGTCTCCAGGCTGTTGTGCAAGTGTTAGCGTTCCGTTACAATATCCAGTAATGAATTGGGGCTTTCAGAGTAATAGCCGTCTGTGCTATTGGCCAAAATGAATGTATTCATCTTAATTTTAAACATCTATCGCCTTTGAGAAGCTTTTATAATTAAATGTTTGGATGCGCCCGCAAATACCAAGAAGGAAGTTTCCTCTCATGGAAAGGAAGGTTCTTATGACTCCCAAGCAGCTACAACTCTGGCTCTGGACACAAATGCGGCTTCCATTGCTCTATGCACAGCCAGAATGGAGATTCAATTTTAGCCCCTTACAAAAACAACTTTAGGGTGATCACAGTGTTCTGGAAATAGTCTAAACTCACTCTTTCTTTCTTTCTTTCTTTCTCTCTCTCTCTTTCTCTCTCTCTCTCCCTTCCTTCCTCTTTCTTTCTTTCTTTCTTTCTTCCTTCCTTCCTTCCTTTCTTTCTTTCTTTCTTTCTTTCTCTCTCTCTCTTTCTCTCTCTCTCTCCCTTCCTTCCTCTTTCTTCCTTCCTTTCTTTCTTTCTTTCTTTCTTTCTTTCTTTCTTTCTTTCTCTCTCTCTCTTTCTCTCTCTCTCTCCCTTCCTTCCTCTCTTTCTTTCTTTCTTTCTTTCTTTTTGAGGTGATAGGGTGTCCCCCGCATTGCTGTTGGTATTCAGGCATAGACTATTAGCCAATCATTCCAACATTAGAAAAGGGATTTGTGTTTCCAAGGGACAGGGCTTTTGGATGGACCAACACAGGGGCATCTTTGAGCAGCAATTTCAAGGAGAGTACTTCGGGGAATTTGTTTAGCAGTTTATGGAATTTTAATGAAAACTTCTGGTAGCAAACAGCAGGGTTGGCTGACATGCTCTGTCTGTACTGCTCTTTTCCAGGTAAGGGTTCCTGGAGGATTGGCAGCATAGTGTTTTCTGAGTTCCTGTCAATACTTGTGAACAATAAAATCGGGCTTCCCTTGACCTACTTCCACCTCTGAATTGTCGCTCCTCCAGCTGACCTTCGAAAGTTCAGCAAAGTTTGACGGATATTTCCGCCAGTGTTTTGAAGGGGCGGGCAGCAGCAGCAGCAGCAGTGAGCGGGCAGCAACGCGCCTCGTGCCTCCGTGAGTTACGACGCTGCTGAGGTGAGTCCCTAAAGAACGAGTCCCAAGGGTCTTCCCTGTCGACTCCAGCGAGCCATCTCAGGGCCACACTGGACCCTCATCTCCTCTACACCAATCAGATTCAAGCAGATTCTTCGGGGTCTTCATGGCGGCTTCCAGAACTCCTATTAGAGGTTGAGGATTTGGGAGTTGCTGCTTCATCAGGCAACAGTGGGAGAGAGAAGGGGGGTACTTTCCAGAAACACTCACCCCCATACTGGCCTTTGTACACAGGGTCCCAGACGTATAGCATCCTTTTGACCTCCGTGTCCAAAAAGCATCCCCCAGGAGGGCTACGAGCGTGGGTCCTGCGGGTCCTGCGGGTCCTGCGGGGGGAGAGAGGATGTGTGATGTTGTTCCGCAGGGGCTTATCTGTTCTCTTGTCTTTTTTATCCCCTGCTAGCAGGTGGTCTCATGCTACCCTGCTCAGCATCTAGCTCTTGGTAAGCCATAAATATTTGAAGTATGGACAGACAGACAGCAGACAGACAGACAGACAGACAGACAGATAGATAGACAGACGATGAGGGGATGGACACCATTCCCTCTAGACTACTGGAGTCGGCTTAAGCACATCCTACCTCTCTCCCATGTCCTCATTTAAGAGCATCCTTCTGAACTCAAACCCCAGTACCTGACATGTACCTGGCCCTTCCCAGCAGTATCCATTACCACATCTGACCATTCTCACGTGAGGAAACTGAGGCAGAGACTCTGGGGTATCAGCAGAGAGAGGACCCGTACCTTTGATTCCAAGACTGAGGCTCCGGGGAAGATACATCGAGAAGGCTCATCACTTCCAGGCTGATGACCCGGGAAATACCCTTTGGAGGGGCAGCCCTTTCTTTCACCTCACGTAGCCTACCCACGCTTTGGTTCCTGCCTTTCCCTTCTGATGCCCTCATAACTGCACCGTCACCTGCTCTGTGAGGGCTTCGCCTCAGCAGGCAATTACCTGAGTTCACATGGTTAATTGAAATATTCCTTTTCCTAGAGTTTTAATTCACCAGCGTAGTTCCAGGAGCCACAGATAATAAGACCTAATTTATAATTAGGGCTTATCAAGAATCAGCTAATTTCCAGACCCCTGATTCCCAAAGAGAGAGAACAGGGTGGGGGCTTTTCCTCTCTTTCCAGGGAGTTGCTACCCACGAAGCTCCGAGAGACACCAGGGAGGCAGGGGAACTAATTGGGAGCTGGCCCTCCATCTTGGACAATTTATTAATTGGATTATGGGAAATCTCAGGCCCCAGGCAAATCCCAAGGAGGCCCCACAACCTCCCTGGTTTATGGTGAGAATATCAGATGTGGAGACTTAAGATCCAGGTCCATTTAGTCTTTTAAGGAGCTGGCAATCTTTAAGTAAGCCCCTCTGTACTGTTTTGACTCAGTTTACCCAATTGTCCAATGGCCAAGATTGTCTCTGACCTATAGCTCTCAGAGGTTTACTGGGGATTATATGAGATGATTGGGCAAGTATATCTCCAGACTTGTCATGATTAGTCTTGGGGCCTTTGTGCTTAGAATGGGCCTGCAAGCCAGCCAGGTGAGAATCCTAGCCCAGAAAACCCCCAGGCCTCAGGGAGATTGAAGGTGACCAGGATTCTATAAGAGATAAGAATTGGGGTCTGTTTTGGGCTTGGTTTTCCTGATTCTCTCTCCGCACTTGCATGTCCCCAAGGTCTTGGGTTTCCATCCCTCTGTTCCATACTTCAAGCTCTACTTTCTCTCTGGGAGCCTCTCACAGACCCATGCAGGTAGTGTGAGCGTTAGAGATAAGGCTGTGCAGCAGAGAGAAGGTTCTGGAGAACCGCATGGGGTTCACTTCAAACCCATTCTTCTCACTTGCCTCTGACTAGCTGGATAAGACAGGATTCAGCCCCTGCACGGGACAGTGCACAAACCCATGCTAGAAAAGCCCCAGCTGTCTAGAAGATCTGGCTTTAGGCAGGGCTGGATCCAGGTGCTGAGCGGTGAAGACCTAGGCATCTCCCTCCCACTCACAGTCATTCCCTTTACACTCTCTTCCTTTGTTCCTTTGCCGCTGAGGAGAAGACAGGAATGATGGGGCGACAGGGAGAAGTGAAGGAGCCTATTTAACAAGCAGAATTTCCTTGAAGGGAAAAGGGGGTAAGAAAGGGGAAACGTGAAGATGAAGAGTCAGGCTATCTGAAGCCACCTGTCCACCTCAGCTGACTCTCCTTAGAAGGACGGTGCCAGCAGCCATGATGCCAGACGCAAGATAAATATACAAGAATTGGTTGTATTTTTGACACTAGCAATAAAAAAGAAATCCAAGGAACAACAACAACAACAACAAAATGCTCACATTATTGTCAAAAAGAATTCTCAATCTATTTGGCAACAGAAGTGCAAGACTTTGCCACTTGAAACTACAAAGCATTCCTGAAAGGAAAGAATCGAAAGTTAGAGCCAGGCAAAGACATCCTGCTCTTGTGGGAGATTTAATATTGCTGAGACGTTCGTGAAACTGCAAAACATGAGCGGTTCCTCTTCAGAAATCATCAAACTGACCCTGAACCACACAGAAACCCAAGGGCGGGGATTGTGGGTGCCAGGAAGTGCATGCTGAAAGGAGTCTGATATGGCTGTCTCTTGAGAGGCCCTGCCAGAGCCTTACAAATACAGAGGCACATGCTCATAGCTCGGGGTCCCTAGTAGAGGAGTTAGAGAAAAGACTGAAGGAGTTGAAGGGGTTTGCAACCCCATAGGAAGAACAACAATATCACCCAACCAGAACCCTGAGAGCTCCCGGGGACTAAGCCATCAACAAAGGAGCACACATGGCTCCAGCTGCATATGTAGCAGAGGATGGCCTTGTCATGCATCAATGGGAGGAGAGGTCCTTGATCCTATGAAGGCTCCATAGATGCCCCAGTGTAGGGGTTTCAAGGGTGGAAAGGTGGGAGTGGGTGGGTGGATGGAGGAGCACCCTCATAGAAGCAGGGGGAGGGAAGATGTGATAGAGTGTTTCTGGGAAGGAGGGAAAGGGGAAAGGGGATAACATTTGAAATGTAAATAAAGAAAATATCCAATAAAAAAGAAAGAAAAAGATAAGTCGGAAGGCTCACACTTTTCAGATTCAACACTTTCTTCAAATGTCTTGGTCAGGGTTGATCTTGCTGGGAGGAAACACCACAACAAAAACAACACAGGAAGGAAAGGGTTAATTAGGCTTGCACTTCTGCATCACTGTTCATCCTCGAAGGAAGATGGGCCAGGAACTCAAGCAGGAAAGGGACCTAGAGGCAGGAACTGATTCAGAGGCCATGAAGGAGTGCGGCCTACTGGCTTGCTCCTCAGGACTTGCTCATGCTCCTTTGTTACAGAACCCAAGACCTTCAGCCCAGAGATGGCCTCGCCTGCAATGGGCTGGGCCCGCCCCCCCCGCCCCTATCAATCTCCAGTTAAGAAAATGCCCTCTAGGCTCACCTACAGCCCGCTCTTATGGAGGCATTTTCTTAATTGAGGCTTCCTCCTCTCCAATGATTCTAGCTTATGTCCAGTTGACATGAGACTGTCCAGCATCAGGAGGCAACACGGCTTAAGGATGAGCACAGAGGTCAAGGGCACAGAACTGAGCTCACAGGAACAAGCCCTGCATCCATGGCTGGCAATGGAGTTTTGACAAGGGTGCTGAGGCAGTGCAAGGAGGCCAAGTAGTCCAGTGGTCTGGGCCTGGGTCAGTTGGTAGAGTGCTGGCTAACACGTGTGGACCCTTGGTTCAATATCCAGTGCCTCATAAACAGGTCTAGTGGAGCAGACCTGTAGTCTTAACTCTCAGGAGGGAGAGACGGGAGGATCAGGAGTTCAAGGCCATCCCCAGATACACAGTGAGTTCAAGGCCAGCCTAGGAAATGTGAGGCCCTGTCTATTGATAAATAAATAAAAATCAGCTGGGATACAGGCTTTCCATATACAAATGAGTAAGCTCACCCCTTGCCTGTTATTGAAACTAGATCCAAGTGGATCATAGGTCTAAATGTGAGAGCTAAAACTCTAAAACCCTTAGAAGAAAATAGAGGTATAAATATAAGTGCTTTGTGTGAAATAGTATGTCTTTTTAAGCATAGCAGCAAAAACTTTTTTTTTCCAGAAAGAGACCTTAAAGAATAAAAAAAAAATTTTTAAATATGCTATCAGGAGAATGGGAGGAAGTACCTGCAGTTCATACATCTGATAAGAGCTCTGTGTGGTGTGTGGAAGGCACAAAGAAATATTGCAGCTCAAGAAAGTTTAAAAATCGCTATTTCCCCAAATACCCAAAGATTTGATATGTATCTTAAGAAAGACATACAAATAATGGAAGGTACACTAGGCAAATGCATACCAAAACCGCTGGGCAGGGCTCCTTCACGTCTGCTATGACGGCCATAGTTGAAAGGATTCAGAATCATGAGCTTGATGGAGACCCAAAGATACTGAGCTCCAGAGGGGCAGGCCACGCAACTTTGAAAAATAATATGGTACTGAGTTCAGCACTCAGTAGGTCCACTCCTCCAATGCCAAAGGAATTAAAGACACATGTATACACGGAAACGCTCAGAGGATGCTCACGGCTGCTTAAGTCATTCTAGACATGCAGCGGAGAGCCTCAGCTGACCCGTGGAAAACCACAGTGGGTTGTAGCTGTTCAATGGGATGCTATTCAGTCATGAATTAACATGGGTATACCTCAAAAGCATCATGATACATGGAAAAAAAAAACCAGTCACATAGCCTGGGCATGGTGTCACTGGCTTGTAATCCCAGCACTTGGGAGGCTGAGTAGGAGGATCTCGAGTTCAAACCGAGCCTAAGTGAATTTTACCTACGGAGCTACATAGTGGTCCCTGCCTTTTAAAAAAACACATGCTATACAAGTCCATGCCTATGAAATGGCTAGATTTGGTTATCTGTGTGACAGAATGCAGATGAATGGTTGCCAGAGGCTAGAAGCGGGGGGGGGGGGGGGGGGGTTGAGGAATAACTGTTAAAGAGTCTGGAGTTCCTTCCTTTGGGAGGTAATGAGAATGTTCCTGAACACGGAAGCAATGCTTGTGATTTTGACAGATATTAAAACTGCTGGGTGTGCACGTCAAGATGAATTGGTAGTAATTAATTCTATCTCAATAAAGGTATAATTTCTAAAACTAGTATGGCAACACCCTTCAAACAGCATAGTTATAAGGATCACACCTGAAGCATCTTGCGCGTGCCGGGCACAGAGGAAAGACTTTGTGCATCTCGTTTTCCTTTCTGGAATGACCATGCCCCACTTCCTCAGCTACCCTCCCCAGCCCTGGTTATGTGATTCCCATCCTCCACAACCTCACTATGGAAGGTAGCTGACCCCACCCCCACCCCCTGCTACTCCTAGAGAAGCCAGGGTCCTTACTAAGATGCCTACACCAGTGTTGCTTACAATAATAAGTAAGATATTCAGGCCCGTAAGAATGCCACCACCTCTCTGTGCAGCCCCAGGACCGGGGAGAAGGCAATGTGGCTCTGTGAATCCAAGCTGGCCTCTCGGGGTTTCCTTCTGCTCCGTTTCCATGAGGACAGTTTATTAGTCCACAATGACAGGGATCCTAGGTGTTGGGCATTTGGCTGGGGATGATGGGGAAGCTATTTTAAGTCCCCAGAGTTCAAGGGTATGTGCCTCAGCACTTTTGTTTGAATTGATTTGTAGTCCAGCTTGCTTAACCTTGCTATTTAAAATAGTTCCAAGAAGAACAGAAAGAAAAGAACCATCCCAACCAGAGATGCAGATGGGTCCTAGCCAAACCCACCTCCCGCTGACCTTGAATGCGGCCTTCCACAGTGACCATGCAGCCAGAGGGACAGCTCAGCAGAATAGCCCAGCTACCTGGGTGGAGAAGACCCAGCAGAGGGGAAGAATCTGGGGAGGACCGAGGGGAGGACTGAGGGGTGGATTGTCAAGGTCGCTAAGGATCCAGAGACAAAGAGCAGTAGAATTCAGATTGCCTTCATTCCACTGTTTCAACACTGTTTGAAGTGTTTACCTGTTTGCTAAGTGTCTTGAGCCAGGTGCCTGAATGCCTTATGAGAATACCAACCTCGATTCCACACAGCATGCAGTGAGCTAGGATGTGACCAATGTCTTACAATGAAGAAACGGATACTCCCTACTTTGTAGAGTCTCCTCTACTTGCCCAAGTTCATATGGCCAATAAGATGACAGGGGTGGAGTCAGACCTTCAAACCAGCCTTCCAGCCACCAGGAAGGAAACCAATAGGGCTCTGAGCAGGAGCCATGTGAGCCAAGTGACTGCCCCAGACGGGTGACACCATTCCTCCACTTGGGTTTCCTGGGAACCTGAAGCAAGCTAATTAGTTTGAAATGTGACACACCTACCTTGCAACCATTCATATACACTGTCATCTCCCTCTCTCTGTCCAGACCGGGTCAACATCCAGACTAGAGCTGGGCAGACTACTGGATTTTGTCACTTAAAACTGAATCCCAACCTTGGATTGAGGGCCAGGACATCCATGTGGGTTTCCTGTGTGTCCTTCAATAATCCATTTAACCTCTCTGGCCCCCAGTTACCTCATACATAAGGTAGATTAAGGACCCTTGTTTTTTTCCTACAAGGTTGTCCTGTAGATCCAGAGAACTTGATCTGGTGTGGGTGAATATGGAACCCTCCCAACAGATAGGATGTAATGAGAAGGAGTGACCAGTAGGTGGCAGTGCTTCAAAGCGCCCGTGGGAGGTCCAAAGCATCCCTTCTCAATCATGTGTAGGGGACATCGGCCTTCCACACTCCCCACACACCTGTAAAGTTAAAAAGGAAACTCAGAGAGATGTGTCCCTTCCAAGGGCCCAGGAGACCACAGTGGTCAGGATCAGACCAGATTGGCTTGCCTGCTGAATGCCCTCACTGAACCTCTATCAGACTCCTGCAGTGTGCAAGTGCTTATGGAAGCCCTTTCTTCTGAGCATTACAGTTGCAACCTGCCTGTGCTTTCTAGCCTCACATAACAACACATCTACCCTCTCTCTGCTTCTGGATGGGTGCTCACACAAACAGGCCTTGTAGTCCAGACAGGGATAGCTATCAGAAGCATACTGCATCGACCAGGGAAAGGGCAGAGTCTAGCCCAGCTGCACCTCCAGCTTGCTGTGTTATCTTGACTAAGGCGTTCAACAGTAGGTCATAAAATCAATCCCATATAACAATAAAAACAGCATCTATCTATTTCAGTATAAAATGATTCCATGTTTATACACACAACCTGACAGAAAAGACCTTTTTGGCTTTTGTTCCTTGTGTGCGGTGTGTGTGTATGCTTGCAGGTATACAGGTGTAGTGTGCATGTGTTGTGCACATCTGTAGAGGTCAGGGGACAGCCTTGCCTCCCACTTTGTTTGAAGTAGGGCGTCTTTTTGCTGCTCCAAACACTCTCTCTGCTAACTGGCTTTCAGGGTTCTATCTCTATCCCCCATCTTGCCTTAGAAGTAGTAGGGTTACAGACACATGTATGTGGGTGCCAGGGATCCCAACTCAGGTCCTCGCACTTGCAAAGCAAGCACCTTACCCACTGAGCCATTTCCGCAGACATAAAAGGCATTCCTCTTGTGAGTCAAAAATGCACAGTTGAGGTCTGAGAAACCCACCGCCACTCACAAGAGTAGCTTCAACTGTGCAGTCCTCAGTCTGCTCCCTCTCCTCACAGTCTCAAGCCAGGGACCCCCTCGCCAGAGTGCTTCTGCCGGTGATCTGGTGATGGAGAGCTGAAAAGGTCTAGTAAATGCCTCCCTGATCACTGCTTCCTTCCCAATAACAGCCCCTCCCCCATTTCATCCTCCGCGCGCATATGTATGAAGATGCTGTAACCCCCACCTACAGAGAAGCACACTAAGGCTGGGAGAGGTACAGAGATTTGCCCAAGGTCTCACCCTGGCTGGGGGCCTCTGCATCCCCGTAGAGCTTAGAGTAGGTACTGCCTTCTGCCAGTGGCCAAGACTGAGAACCGGCCTGAGCCGCTTCCACGTTGCCTACCAACACCCTCCATCCCTCTTGTTCCAAGTCACTTTTATTTTCTCTCTCTTTCAAGTTTGATTGAATTTACAGTTAATGAATCCAACTTTGTCATTTAGGAGATGCTGGCGCAATAAGAGCTGACAGGGAGAGAGTGATGGCGCAATAAGTCGTTCGGGAGTTGCAGCTGTCCCTGCTCACTGCCTTGAGCAATGGCTGCCCCATCCCTCGGAAGAGGCCACTGGACTCTCTGCAGCAGCAAGGAGGGGTGGGAGGGGCATTTCATTTAGGTGCAGAGCTCAGAACAGGCTTTCTGGATTAGCCCCTGCCAAGAGGGCTGGGAATGGGAGGGGCAGACAAGTGGGACAAGTGGGTGCTAGCTCTCGCGCTGAGCTGCTTGCTGTGCATTCTTGGACAATTCACTCTGACCTTTCTGGTCTTCAGTTTCTTCATCTGCCGAATGGAGCGACTGCCCAAGGTGGTGACTTTCTAAATTGCAGGAAGAGGTATAGATGCTTGTCAGACTGAATTTCAAGGTAATTGGTTGACAGTCAAATGAGTGCCTTGACGTGTGTGTGTCTCTCTCTCTCTCTAAGGGAGCTCTGCCTCTGGGCCTGCCACTGGGCAGTGGTCGTGGAAGGGCCCCTACGAGAAAGAGAGAGAACATTCTTGAATAAACAAAACTTTTGAAACTTCAGAACTAATTAAAGAAAGAGCTGGCACTTCAGATAGAAAACACAGACCTGCTCAGCAAAACTGGGTCTTAGAGGGCGGACCCAAATGCTTGCATACCGCAGGGGTCCAGGGCTGTCGCCCTTTAGATGTTTATTCTGCCCCCACACTGTTTTTAAAACCACGCGATGGGAAGTGCACGAAACACGGGTGGAGAGTGGGCAAGCTGAGTGTTTCTGTCCCTTGAAGCCTTTCTCCAATCCCACAACCCCACTCCACACAGGCAGCGCCGCTCCTTTGTCTCTTTGGTTTTATGTCTCTTCACTTTTGTAGTATTAAGAAACAATAATTTAGATGTCAGCAAGATGGCTTAGTGGATAAAGGGACTTGCTGCCAAGACTGATAACCTGAACTCAATCCCTGGAATCTACGTGGTGGAAGGAAAAAAAAAATCAGATACAGAAAAATACCATTTGACCATCCATGCGAACATAAACACACACACTCTCTCTCCCCCCTCTCATATATATACACACACACATGAGAGAAAAGTTTCATTTTACCTCTATTTGAAAAGTATATAAATACAATCCTGCTGTGTGTATTTTGTGAGTATGTGTTCATGTGGAAGTCAAATTAGGGAGGTTGTTTGTTTGTTTGTTTGAGACAACGTCTTATTATACAGTCTCAGCCATGCTTAAAGTCAGTAGATAGCTTCCACTAGCCTTGAAATCCTGATCCCCTGTGTCCTAGCCAGGGTTACCACTACTGTGGCAAAACACATAACCAAAGCCACGTGGGGAGGCCAGGGTTTATTTGTCTTGCACTTCCACTTCCTCATTCTTCATCAAAGGAAGTCAGGACTACAACAAGCAGGGCAGGAACCTGGAGGCAGGAGTTGATGTGGAGGCCACGGAGGGGGTGCTGCTTACTGGCTTGTTCCTCATGGCTTTCTCCTCACCTGCTTTCTTATAGAACCCAGGACCCCACCCCCACCCCTGCAGTCCTGGGGTGGCCCCACCTACAATGTGCTGGTCCCTCCCTCATCAACCACTAATTAAGAAATGCCTTATAGCTGGATCTTAATTGAGGCTTCCTTCTCTCCGATGACTGTAGTTTGTGTGTCAAGTTGACGTAAGAACAGCCAGCACCCACTGTCTGGGCCTCCCAGCACTAGGTTAGAGGTGTGTACAGGTGCCTGGTTCATTGTTATGTTTTTAAAATGCATCCTAGAGGGTGCAGCTCAGTGCTAAAGAGTCTGCTGACGTGTATGATGCGGAAGGGAGGGAGGGAGGGAGGGGAGGAGGGAGGGAGTGGGGAGGGAAGGAAGGAAGGGAAATATTTTGGGTAAGGCTGTATAACTGGTGAGTTTCTGAGGTTGTAGCCATTGACTTATGGTAAGAAAATGTCTGTGACTTTTACTGGAGATGTCTCATGACACGACTAGCATGGCTTCAGTCTGTATAAAGAATGGTGAATTTCAGTTAAGAGATTAATAAACATAAAGAAAAACAGAGATGTAGTGTTTTCCTCATCCCCTGAATTCTAACAGGACTCTGTAAGTCCCTACCGGTGTTTGAGACTGTTTTTTGTTTGTTTGTTTGTTTGTTTGTTTTTGTTTTTCGAGACAGGGTTTCTCTGTTTAGCCCTGGCTGTCCTGGAGCTCACTTTGTAGACCAGGCTGGCCTTGAACTCAGAAATCCACCTGCCTCTGCCTCCCGAGTGCTGGGATTAAAGTCGTGTGCCACCACGCCCGGCAAGACTGTTTTTTAATAACCCACAGTAAAGCCATAAGCTTTCTTGGAGTCTATTTCTTTTTTTACAAAGACATGACTACAAAGACTCAGCCACCTGTAGAACCCAGCTAAGGTGGTGGAAGGGGTGGGTGGAGGTTGAGGAGTGGAGGTTTCTGACACAGACGCACTCCTAGGCCCGGGGAAATAGCTCAGTTGGTAAAATGCTTTCAGTAACTGCATGAGAACCTGAGTTGGAGCCTCTGAACCCATGGGGAAAGCCAGCTCTGTACAATCCCAGCCCTGGGGTGGCGGAGCCAGGAGGATCACTGGGACTCACTGGCCAGGTAGCCTGCCTACTTACCAAGTTCTAGGCCAATGAGAGACAGTGTCTCAAACATATAAACACATGCAGCTGACAAGAAGGCTCAGAAGGAGAAGGGAAGAGTGTTTGGCACAAAAGCATCCCTAGGACCAGGGAAGATGGCTCTGTTAGTACAATGTTTTCTGTGCAAGCATGAGAAATGGAATTTGATTCTCAGAACTCACCTAAATATGGAGGCAGAGAACCAACTCTATATAAAGTTGTCTCGGGCTGGTGAGATGGCTCAGCGGGTGAGAGCACCCGACTGCTCTTCCAAAGGTCCTAAGTTCAAATCCCAGCAACCACATGGTGGCTCACAATCATCTGTAACGAGATCTGACTCCCTCTTCTGGAGTGTCTGAAGACAGCTACAGTGTACTTACATATAATAAATAATAAAAAATAAATTAAAAAAAATAAAGTTGTCTCATACATACACATACACACACACTCACCTCACACATACAATGCACTTATACACAACTCTCTCTCTCTCTCTCTCTCTTTCTCTCTCTCTCTCTCTCTCTCTCTCTCTCTCTCACACACACACACACACACACACACACACACACAGATTCCTCAAAATCATCTTTGGATCAGATATTCCCCAATACACCCCTTGACAGTACCCCCATTACAGGTCCCCGATATTGCACATTATATACCTTAAGGTCATAGGCAGTCTCTTGGTTCCTCAGTGGACATAAACTCTATGTCACAGGCTTTTGTAACTTAAAAATTTAAAGCACAAACAAACCATATGAAGGAGGCTCAGTGCTCTGGACCCCGGAAAGCAGGTTTTTCTTGCCCCACTCTCAGCACGCACACAGACCCTAAGGAAAGCCTCAGTCTGAAGAGAAAGATGGTAGCAGGAATAAACAAATTAGAAAGCACAAAAACAGAGGAATCAATAAATAAACCCAGAGCTGGGTCTTTGTGAGAGCTAATAAAAAAAGAGACCAACCTCTGGCAAATATAATCAAGAAAAGAAAAGAGGCCCAAATGAAATCAGAAATGAGAAAGTGATTGTAACAATGAATCAAAAAGATGAAAACGGATCGAGGGGGAGCACACATAATTCTACAACAAATTCATTTTAAAATTATCAATTAAACAGATGACAGGCTGCAAAATTATAAAGTAACACAACAGACACAAGAAATGTGAGACAGAGGAATACATCAAGGAGTGATCTTCCCCACTGAGAAGGCCATTCCTATCCACCCCAGAGTCTCTGGAGAAATCTATCCAAATTTTACAGAACGCTGCCTTTCCATGTTACATAAATTATTCTTTAACATAGAGAAAGAAAGGATGGCAAAAAAAATTCCTGCTAATTCATTTTGCAAGGCAAACACAGTTCTGATTTTGAGCTCTGATACAGGACTTTTTTTTTTTTCCAAAAAAAGGAACAGGATCCAATATCGCTTATAAATACAGTCTCAGAGAATGCAGTTCAGCAGCCTATTAGGAGAGTAAAATTCCATGACCATGGAGGGTCTCCAGCAGCGCAAGGAAGGGTCAGCTCAGGGACATCTATTAATACAATATAGCAGATCAATAGATTAAATAATAGGAACCATACGATCAGAGTAGCGTGTGCCAAAAATGTATTTCAATAAATGTCAAAACATTTTTTAAAATGGGAACAGTATGACACTTCTTTATCATAATAAAGATCTAGTTAAAACTAAGCTAGAAACTTTAATTGGAAAAGGGAAAAATGTTTTCATTAGGGAAGGGGGTGGACAGATAAGCAGTATGCTACCATTTTTTTTTATTTAATAGTATACTGATGATTCAGGCTGATGTGATAAGACATGAAAAAGAAACCACAGGAATAGCTATTGGAGAGGTGGAAGGAAAGCTTCCTCCACAGAGGCTGTGACATCCCTCTTTAAAGATCTGGTATCAGGCTGGAGAGATGCTTCACAGGTAAAAAGTGCATGCTCTCTTGCAGAGGACCTGGGTTTAGTTCCCAGGGCCTATGAGAGGCAGCTCACACTGTAAGCCTGGCTCTAGGGCTTCTGGTGTTCCCTTTCTAGTCCCTGACAGTACTTGCTTGTACACAGACACACCTCATGCACATTAATAGTTTAAAAAGTAAAAATAAGCCAGGCACACGCCTTTAAATCCCAGCACTTGGGAGGCAGAGGCAGGTGGATCTCTATGAGTTCAAGGTCAGCCTGGTCTACAGAGTGAGTTCCAGGAGAGCCAGGACTACACTGAGAAACCCCGTCTTGAAAAACAAATAAACAAACAAACAAACAGTAAAATTAATTGTCTGGTATTCACTATTTGTTTTTCTTATGACATCATTCTGCGTTTCTCCCGGTGTATAGCCTGTTTCTACACTAATTGTGTGCAGTCCCAATGGTCAGTTCTCGGGATTAGTTCCTGAACGATTACAATCTTTCCCAGAAGACCCTTGCCTGTCCTTGTATCTTAAAGTGTCTTCCCTAAGTTTTCCTTTAATGACTTCAGAGTTCCAGACCTTTCAACCATTTTGAATTTTTCTTTTTTAATACAGAGTGAGAAGCAAGGGTCAAATTTCATTGTATATGTGAATATCTGGTCCCCCCAGAACAGTTTGTTGAAGACTCTCCTTTCTCCAGCGTATATTCTTGTCATCGTTGTCAAAAATCACGTGACTGTAGCTGTGTAGGTTTGATTCTGGGTCTCCTATTCTATTCCAATGACCTATGTGTCTATTTTTGGACCTTTTGATGCTATGGCTTTTGGAATAATTTGAAATTGGCGTTGTGACGCCTTTACCCTTGTTCTTTTTGCACAGGATTCCTTTCACTGTCCAGGGCCTTTTAGTACTTTTAAGATTGTGCTTTCTTAGGGGCTGGAGAGATGGCTTGGTGGTTAAGAGAATTGAATGCTCTTCCAGAGGACCTGGGTTCAATACCCAGCACCCACATGGCAGCTCACAACTCCACCCTTCACCCAGACAAAACACCAATGCACATAAAATAAAGTAAAATAAAATCATTTTTAAAAACTGTGCTGTTAGTTTTATGAGGAATGTCATTACAGTTTTTCTGGGATCTGCACTGAGATTGTGGATTGCTTTATGTAATGTAGACACCTTCCCCATATTATGTCCACCAATGAGTGAGCACAGGGTGCTTTTCACCTTCCCGGGTCTTCAGTTTTTTCCTTCAGTGTTTTAACATCATCAGCATAGAGTCTCATACCCCTTTTAGGCCTTACTGTTTATTCTGAAAGAGATTGTTTTCTTGGTTTCTTTCTCAGCATTTTCAACTATTGGCAAAAAGAAAAGTTATTAATTCTAATTTTATACATCGGGTTTTGTATCTTTCTCTTCGCTGAAGCTGCTTATTAGTGCAGAGAACTTTCTGGGAATCTAGGGTCTCTTCTGCACAGGATCATCTTCTCTGCAAATGGCGTTACTTTAGCATCTTTCTCCACTATCTTTGTCTCATTCATTCTCGTTTCTTGTCTTGTGGGTTAGCTAAGACTTAAGGACTGACTTTGCTGAATGAGAATGGAGGAGTGGAACCCTTCTCTTGTTCTTGACGTTAGAGGCCCCTCTTGACTTTTCCCCTGCTTTATGTCATGTTGATGACAAGTTTGTGATGTATGTGCTTTGTTGTGCTGTCATTAAGGGATGCTGGATGCTGTCAAAGATCTTTGCTGCAACACTTAAAATGATCACATGGTTTCTGTTCTGGAGTCTATTAATATGATATGTTACACAGATTTATTAGCATTTGTTGAACCATCCTTGCATTTCTGGAATGTAGGCCACTCAATCAGGGTGAATGATCTATAAAGATGAGTTTGGTCAGCAAATACTTTTACTAAGAAATTTTCACTCATGACGATGTGTGTATGTGTATGTGTGTGTGTGTGTGTGTGATGTGTGTGGGGACATGTGCCACATCAAGTGTATGAAGGTCAGAGATTAACTCTGTGTTCACCCATTCAGCCTTTATGCAGGTTCTGGGGATGGAATTCAGGCCATCAGCCTTGTGTGGCAACTGCTTTACCCACTCAACCACCTCAGTGGTCCCTATAATTCTTATTTGCATTTGTCTGTGGTGGTAGTGGTGGGATGTACATGCTACAGAACACGGGTGAAGGGCAGATCCTCACTGGCTGGAGTCAGTTCTCTTGTTCCAACATGTGGGTTACAAAGGCTTAGATTCAGGTCCACCTCAGACTACACCTCGGACCAAATATCCACTACATGGAACTCTGTGATTCTGACTCAAAGAGTTTATTCTCTCCCTAGGTACAATTAGGCCTGTCAAGTCTCACAGTATAGTCTCATGATGCTTGCTTTCAGTTCTCAGAATGAGCTACTCAGTGAGAGACTTTTGGGGCCTTTGTCCATGGCTTCTTCCATAGCTTTGGGAGAATGCCAACACCACCTCTCTTGCTGCTGGGTAAGCTGCTGAGCTTGGCTTTTCTCTGTATCTTAACCACAGTCCTGCCTTCCGTAGCTGCACTCCCACTGTGTGAGGCCAACACTCCGCTGTCAAGCCAAGTCCTCCAGAAGAGACTTGAGACTCTCCATCTTCTGCTCGTTCCCAAAGTTTCTCTCTGACTTTGTCACTAACACTGGTCTTTCTCGGTGTCATCCACTTGATAAGATGGCTGTCCTCTGACTGTCCCTGATTAACCCTTCAGGTTGTCTAGAACTTCTGTGCATGCTTACCACATCATCTTCTTCCTTTCTACAACATTTCTTTTTCTTTTTATCTTTCATTCTATTTTCATGGGGTTGATTAGTTGGCCGGTTTGTTGGTGTAGACAGAGTCCTGCTGTGTGTCCAGGATGATTACAGCAAACTCACAATGCTCTTGCCTGGACTTCCCAAATGCTAAGATTGCAGTGTGCACCATAATGCTCTGCCTGGATTAACCTTTTTAAAAAAAATTATTTAAAATTAAACTTTCTGAGAATCTGAAGAAAGTTAAGAATTTTTTCATAATTGCATATAAATATGTATACCTGCATGGATACACACACACACACACACACACACACACACACACACACAGATTCTTAACACACACACACACACACACACACACACACACACACACACACACTGACACAGATGCATACATGGAATATACATCTAGGACCAGTAGATTCTCTACATCTTTCCTTGAACCAAAATTGAAAATACTTCATCCAGAAAAAGCAAAGAGCATTAAAAAAGAATTAAGACCCTCCCATACACACCAAAGCCAAAGAAATAAATGAGCAAAAGGAATGACCAGGGGAGTCTCTGCGAAGGAAATAGAAATCTCAAACCAAGACAGACAATCAATAGGCACTAAATGATGCCCCAGCTCTCTTCCTCTACACCATCAGCTGAGTTCAGAAAGCAAACTCATGCTGAGGAGGTTCCAGGAAAACTGCCACGCTCTGGTCTGCCATTTGAAGTCACTTAGAATACCCAAGACCAGCCCTACAACATCAATACTTTTCATCCTGAAAGGCCTTTTTCCAGGAATGAATACTCACTGAAGACATTTGAAGAGTGTCTTTCATGGCTTCATTCAAGGGCAACAGCAACGTTGGTGTGAAAGCAGAACTCTTCATGTCAAGGTTTGGGGAGGGCACTCATAACCTAGAACATATCTCTTCATATGAAGGTGAGGGGGGCGGGAACCACTCAAGACTTAAGGGAGTGGAATGTTCTATTTACCTTAAAAGGAAAAGGAGAACACGGTGTGACAAGCCAAATGACAGTGGAAGCAACTTGTAAAGTTAATAAAAATGGCGGAGAGATGTGTGTGTGTGTGTGTATATCCCACTCCAAGAACGGAGAAGACATGATGCTATCATAGATGCTGAGGAAGAGAGTGACTTACAGAGTCTGGGGAGTGTGGTCCAAACACAGGGATCCAGCGTTAATTAGTTGGTTGAGACCTGCAGGGCCTATGGATCTGCTGTTCCAAACTCAGAATTTCCTTTCCCCTCTTCCCCTCCCTTCTCAGGTGTCTCCTTCCCCTATTCTCCATGCTTGCTTCCCACCTCCTTCTTTGCCCTCTCTTCCTGACTCTTCTTTACTTTTTATTTCTAGCTTTGTCCTCATTGGAAGGATACTTGGTTCTTACATTAATGATCATGACTTGACTCTATCACCACTCCCATCATGAAGAAATCAGAATTCCTATTACTGTTGTACAATGAGGACTGTATCATACACTAATGGGATATGAATCGGATCACTCTCCTTGTGGTCTATGGCTCTTGTCTATCACAAGCTGCTTGCCTGTCTTCTATCGCGGACCCTCCAGCGACAGAACAGTACTTGGCATGTGGTTACTGCTCAGCAGACACCACGTTGGGGAGTGGATGAGTGGAATGAAGAAGGCTTCACCTAAGACACAAAGAAACCTCAAACTCTCATCTGAGATCATTTGCTGATGGTTGGCGAGCAAACGACAGATTTAGGAAATGCCTGTACTTGGAGCATGGGGCTGAAGTGGTTTCCCCATCTTCCCTATGAGGATGGTACCCTGAGTTGAAAGGGATAATCAGAGCTCTTAAGAGTCTGGATGAAACACTGATCAGTATCCACTGGTGCTGATAACTTAGAATTTATCCTGACTCCCGGGGTCAGAGGGTGACACGTGGATGAACGGAGGGGCAGTAAGAAGTGAGCTGAGGGGATGAACGGAGCCTGCCCAGGGTCCCACGAAAAGGAATGAATGTTCACATTCCATAGAGAATTAAATCAGATGAGTAATGGGAGAAAATACTACCATGCAGAAGAAATACAAAGAAATTTCTATTATCAAATTCACATTTTTCCACGAGATTAGAGAATACACGTATTTTCCAAAGGGTGATTGTGTGAGTTTAGACTATCTCACTTTGAGATGAAAAGCATGATTGTTGGATTTGAAAATGTAGATGAAGCAATGAGAAGCATATTAAAAATTGAAGGAAGTGAAATGAATTATTTAAATCATCTGTTAAAAAAAGATAATCTCTCAGAATTCAGAGAGAAGCATGGAGGAATGAAAGAAAACGACAGCACTAATCTGAAATTGGCAAAACCAAAAGAGTCCGAGGCAGGAAGTGGAGAAATTGATGATAACTCGTATCTCTCGACACACCCTGGTAAAGTTTTCAAATATTCTAAATATGGGAAATGAGTCCAGAATTGGTAAGTTTTTGATTTTTAAAATAGAATCAACTAAAATAAAATAACAATACATGGAACGTATGAGGTTTCTTTTTTTTTTT